>JAYESA010000005.1:53322613-53749021 GCA_036927795.1 Iris macrosiphon | reverse complement strand
AAATTTGAATGGATGTATGACATTATTACAGGTATGATGTTTTTATATAATTTTATTTACTAAAGAAATATGTACACTTACATGATATATTTTTTCTAGGTTTGGTCCTACGAGCACTTCAGTATCGGTAAGCCAGTCTCCCGTATTGATACCGAAGATGGTGTATTCCCATCAGCTTTACACTGGATGACGGCTGTAGTTGATCCAAATCGATGTGCTCACAATGATATCGCAGTATATCGGGGCCAATTCGATTCACTTAGGTTTAACGAGGTAATTTTTTTATAGTGTCTTATATATTTTTTTGTATTTCATATAGTCAATATGTTTTACAATTTTGTAGTGTCTTACAATATTGTTGACATGAAATAGGTAATTTTTTTACCGTACCGGCTCGGGCAAAATTCTCTTGAGTTACAAACAACGGCCTATGGATTGAGTCTACATAGATTTTTTAGAATATTCCACAATAACATCATGTATCATCCAGATGATCATGTTATGCGACAGTACTGGATGATACAACACTTTTTTGATGAGCCACCATGTTTCAATCATGGTAAAGGCAATGCAACTACCAGAGCACGTAGATTGATTCCTGGGTGAAATTCTAGATTTGAGACACATAAGGTGGGACCTTTGTCTCGAATGATGTCCTCTATTGATGATGGTAAGTTGTTCCAAAAGTTTAACAAAATTTACTGTAAAAATTATAAGAAATCATATTGTCATAATTTGTAATGGTGCAGCCTACGGTGATGATGCATATAGATCTTGGTGGGGAGCTCCTCTTATCAGCAACAGAGCCTACCAATTCTAAGAGTTTTGATTCCACCATCGAGCCATAGATGATTATAGTCTCCGCTACTATTATGATTATGTAGAAGGGATGGTACGTTATTTTTATATGAAAATGTCTATCTCCGTAGTACTTATTTATGCCCTCTATTGAATTCTATTTAATATTTCAGCTTCCAGATTTAAATACTGTATACCAAAATCATCTAGTGGGGGACCCGTTGCGCATAGCGGTTGGAAATTTTTTGGCTTCTATGCAACGATGACCGACTCCTCCGAACCCTCCGTTACTTATTCCAGGAGATTATCCTCAGGGTCTTGTTGTACAACGACAAGCATGCCCCCTAGGAAGTATACCTCAGTTTGGTATCAAGATGATAGTCTGCCACTGCAAGATGATGATATCCCTTCTCAGGTGACAGCCGATGTCACGCCCCAGTCCCAAAATACGTAGGACTAGGACACGTAAGCATGCCAGCCGCATGGATATTGCAACTCCAATATATGGAAACCAAATCCACACATACGCTGTAATATGAATATCAACTCCACAAGTGGTATAAACATATGTCACAAGTCACAGGGTATAATCTAGATCTCATCCATAAAAATCATATAGAAATAAATAACCAATATCTATGGAACTAGATCTCAATAAGAAGTATCTATGGAGGATAGTTGGATGGAAACAAATCCACTACCAACTCAAATAGGAAAAGTAAATACAATATGAGTACAACACAATCAACCAAAATATAAGTATACCAGCTATCGATCACGGCCCGAAGAGAAGACATCCACGAAGCATACACAACCATCCAAATCTGCGCTCCTACAAATACTTAAGAACAGGTACACCTGGCAGCGGACCAGGTCCTCAGAGGGACATAATAAGATACTTAAACACATGCCAATAAAGTACTGAAATAAATATCCAATGGGTCGCCTAACCGTCTAAAGTGAATGCAGTTTAAGAACAACTTTCTAACAAGTGGACTATCTGGCCATAAATAGGATTGGCATAGTTCTCTTGGAGATCCAGGGGCCTACAAAGGCATGACGACTTTCGAACGTCGGAGGCCCGCCATGATAATATATAGGGGTCATCATGACCGCGTATCTCCGGCGGAGCGTACGGGTTACACAAGGAAAGTGCAAAGGAGCCCAAATGCGGTACTTGTTGTTCTCCCCACCCAATGCTCTAAGCATGTCATATACATGACACGATAATACCTCTAATAACTGCCCAGTCTACTAGCATGCAAAGTTTCTAACAACAGTTATTCCTAACGCACGGCCCACACGTACAGGAGGCCAACCTGCACGTAAGTCCGTGATCTACATGAGACTCACAACTCGTGTAACAACTGTGTCACGGCCAATGAACCTAATGATGCTACATGATAATGGGGTAGTCTTATAAACAGGGTCAATGCAAATACATAAATAAAAACATACCGCGACGACACCGTCGCGCGCATTTTATATAACAATTAAAATATATGAAAAGACTGAAAATAAAGATGCATGCAACATATGGAATAAAAATAACAGTACAATGGCAAGGTATACTTGCCTGGCAAGGAAGCTGCAATGTACCCATAACCTGCTCCAGAAATCGCGCAGAACAATCCAATATCCTATGTACATATGATATAATACAATAAAATCAGTAGTCATTACAATAGTGCACACACACAACAATACTTACACTGGACTCAGGGGGTACCCTAGGGGTAGCACTAGTCATCTAACACGGTCAATTACGCGTTGAATTATGCGGGGTCATATCTTCAAGTGTTGTACACAATCAGACAGTCAACTGACAGGTGTCTACGCCAGTACGTTAATGTACGCAAGGCGAAAAATTCCCAAATGTTTAGGGTCAACATGGTCAAGGTGAGAACGGGATAGTCCACGGTGTCCTAGGGTCGTACAGTCTGGATATATAGTCCTAATTATTATTTAGCATAGTATTTAATTACTTATAATTTATGTACATCTTATATATTTATATATTTCTATATAACACTCAATTATTCATACCACTTGAATACCTGTACTAAGTATCTATATAAATGTATACCAATGAGTAATATACGTGTATGCGTACATATACGTACACGCATGTGGGTTCACCGACTCAAGACCTGGTGTCAACTATCAACCAATAAGCATTACTAATATCCTACTGGCATACACACAAGCACATATAAAAGAAGAAGATGGACAGGTTTGAATTCGAATCGAAGAAGAACAAAGAATCGATAATCAAATTCGTTATTTGAGTTCGAATTCGTTCCTGTCGACTTTGAATCACCAATTCAAATTTAACTCTGCTCTCGAAGTTTCCGATTTGAAAGGGATCGGTCAGTTCTGTTCTGTTCGAATTCGTGTGGATCTCGATCGGATTCGAACTCGACAGAACACCGAAGATCAACTGTAACAAATCGATTTTGGAGATTTGAAGGAGAAGTAGAAAGGAGAACAGAAAAGGATAGAGGAGAAAGTGAGGAACTCACCGAGATCGATCGGGCGGTCGTGAACGCTGCTCCGGACTTGCGGTGGAGGACGCAGGTCACCGGTGGAGCTCCGAGCTTGAGATCGCCATGGCTGCAGAGTCCAGTCTCGTCGATCGAAGGGGACGATCAGGTTCGTCGGAGCGATGGATCGTTCGAAGAAGACGACTGGATCCGTCGTGGTAGTCGTCGGTCACCGGCGAGGACGACTAGGAGCACCGATCGGGAACGCCATGGCCAGAAGCTTGCCGGGTTTAGGGTTCAAGAGGGAGTAGTGCGAGGAGGAAGGGGATTGGGGAGGAATCCGGTCAGGGCTCCGCCTGTGTTATTGATGGTGGTGAGTGGTTGCTCCGGGGGTCGGAGCTCCGGCCAGGAAGGGGGAGGAGGAAGAAGAACAGTAATGTAGGGAGAGTCGGCTGCTGAAAATTTAGGTTTGAGTTTAGGGTGATTTTGAGAAAGGGAAAAAAAGGAGAAGATTTGTATTTATACACATGTGGACTTTTGGGTTTGACCTAGGTAAACTTGACTTTGGTCAACATCTCCTTGGGATGGGCCTTGGGCTTGCCATGGGATGTTGGGGCTATAAATTACATGGTTAAAACACAAGGATGGGGTTTAAAATATACGAGGGCGATGTGCGCGCGTTGCACATCCCAAAAATTACGGAAAAATCTACGTAAAGGAAAAATTAAGTTTCTTCACGCATTGCTCAATGGTGGGGACACCTCAATGCGTTTTTGCATAAAAGTCCCCCAACAATTAGAAAATTGCATAAAGGCAGAAGCTAGATTTAATTAATTAAATCGAAACGCGCCCGAGGTTCTAGAATTAATTAGGAGCACAGGAAAATAAAAATAAGCGGAACAAAGGGTCTGGGACGTAGAGGATACAGAGTAGATTATTAATAAAATTCAGGTCATACAAAATGGTCAAGATTGTGTCCCCAATTTCGATTGGGACGCACAAGGGTACAAAATTGGAATTTATATCGAATTAAGAAATAACGTCTGCAACGTTTATTGTGCGACTAAAATATAGCACAAGAAAGTAATACGATGAGTTGCACAAGGGCCAGAAAGGTAGGCGGGCACGTCTAGGTCAATGTTGTGAAATTCGTAGATAGGCAACGGCTAGTGAGGTGCTCCAATTATCGAGCAACGGTAAGGTGCGCTACGTGTCATAATTGTTTCGCACTTAAATTAAATACCGTGTTCTAATTCTAATTGGTTCAAATTAGCCCTACTTTCACTATCTAAGCCAAGTAGCCCTAATTTTGGGTGAGGGGGTTTACAGCCGATGCGAGCACTTCTCAGTGGGATGGTGCGGACACTTCTCAGTGGGCTGGTGCGAGAACTACTCATTGGCCTGACTGGGGTACTTCTCAGGCGATGACCGGTGCAAGCACTAGTCAGTGGGATGGTGCGGGCACTTCTCAGTGTGCTGGTGCGAGCACTTCTCATTGGCCTGAGTGGGGCACTTCTCAGGCGACGGCCAGTGCGGGCACTTCTCAATGGGCCCCCGAGGGAGATTCTCAGTGGGATAGCCTATTCGCCCTCAGCGTTACCACCTATTCACATATCTTGACAACTCCATCAGCACCGATGCCATCTCAAGTGGAGGACAGTCAAGGAGGTGGTGATGATGCGGCCCCAGAGAATACACGAGAAAAGAGGGTCCGACTCAATCTAAGCGAGATTGATCGTTCGAACTATCGAGAATTATACAAGAGAGGTCAATGAAATTGTTATATCAGTACGAACTTTATTTGAATGAAACTTTGTTCTATTTCAATCACTACCAGAAAAAGTCAAATTAGCGACATTTAAAAACGTCGCTAAATGACCAAAAAATGTCGCTAATTACGTTTAGCGACGTAATTAGCGACGTTTTAAAGAAGTCGGAAAAAAGCAAGTTGCTAAAAGAAAAAACATCGCTAAACATCGCTATGCCGACATTTTTTAGCTACTTTAATGTGTCGCTAAATTTAGCAACGTTTAGCGACTTAGCGTCACTAATTAGCGACGTTTATTAACGTTGCTAAACGTCGCTAATTAGCAACTTATATAGCGACGTTACAACGACGTCTTTAATGACCTGGCAATACTGCCATGTCAGCAATTTGCGACGTACAACGACGATTTTAGCGACTTGTAGCAACATCGCTAATTAGCGATGTAGTTAGTGATGTATATTAACGTCGCTAAACGTCGCTAAAAATGTCGCTAATTTTACAGAAAAAAAGAATACTGAATTGAATTTCTAGGTTTGCCAACCCCCTTGGGTTGAACACTCAATACCGGTAAAATAACATATCTAATATGAATAATATAATAAAATTTGAAGAAAAGAAAGCATCCAGAAAATCTCATCGTAAAGAATATGACAAATATATATCCATATAATCGCATCCTAAATAAAAAAAAAATACAAATATCCAGCAAGTAGCTATACTATTGCGGATCTGCAGGAGGCTGACCACCGGCGCGCCTGAAGGATAAGAACAGCTCATACTCTTCCCGTGGAATCGACACCGATGTCGATGGAGAAGGCAGTGACGTCGGTGGAGTCTGTGTCAATATAGGCGCACCAGGAGGCCGTACCCGCTCCAAGTCTGCGAGTCGCTGGTTGTAAGAATCCATGGTAGATAACAGCCTCGTACAGCTATGAACCATTGAATCCTGCATCATCGTCAGCCTCTCGCCCATCGATAGCTGTGATGCATGCAGCTCCATGATGTTGCGGTCTGTCGAGGCTCTAATATTATTTGTCAAATCCCGGAGCTCCGTCATGCTGCGGTCGAGCATATCGAATCGTGCGATGAGCGTCGGATCATCCGCCTGCGGCTGGGACCGGGGCTGCTCCTCCATCCTTCGCAGCAACTCGTCACGGAGAGACACAATCTGACTGTCAACGGCCTCCTGGACGACCTCATGGACTCTGGCCGACGACTACGAGGGTTGCGACTGCGAGGGCTGTGTGGAATGCGCAGCTGTTGGGGAGGCCCTAGATGACTGCGTCACAACCAGGGCGCCATAGGATCCAGTACCGTAGTACGTACCCCTCTGGAGACCACCAGCTGCGGTTACCCACAGGTCGTCCACCGATGGAGCTGGATCGGGCTGCGAGGAAGTACCAGCCTCTCCAGGTGTAGGTGCACTAGAAGTCGCCCGCTCACGCAGCCTAAGATACTCGGCCTAGAAAGGTTTGGAAAATCGATAATTGCCTAAGTTATATTAAAATTAACACAAAGTAAAGTAATAATTACATAGGTCTGCGAGGCCCTCTCATCAATGAGATTTCCGTCCTTGCGATGGGTGGCCAAAAAGACGGTCACCATGTTTGCATCCTCACCCCTCTGTACCTGTTAAAAATATATTATTTAGTACTAAACTTAAATATTTTTTCCAAGTACCATTTTATGGTACTTACATTAAAATAATATATTTTAAAAAAAAAAATATACCAAACGACTGAAATATTCTGTCATCAAAATCGAGCCACCACACCACTTGGCAGCATTCCGCCTAGCCGCCTTGGCCATCTCAGACCTTTCCTTGTAGCTCAGATCGTCGAATCTAGCCCTTATCGTAGTCCACTGCTCAGGCGTGATCCAACCTTGAATCGGTTTTCCAGCACGATCACGAGCCTTCTGGTCATCCAGAGCATCTCGGATAAGCTTGGCGGCAACGGTAGGAAAGAGCCGCTCGATCAACTCGGCCCAGTGCGGAGGATAGAAATACGTTTGCTACAATAAATAATTTAGTAAGTGAGTATCACGGATAAGTTATATAATATGCATAAATTAGAGGATTTATTTAATATACTTTTACCTGGAAGTGCGCAAACCAGAATGCCTTTCTCTCCTCCGGAGCCTCAGAGTAGTTGATCCAAGGGCCACCGTAGTTGTTCCTCAGAAATTGGCCCAGGCGTCTCTGAACCGACGATGGACGATATCTATACAGAGATAATTATTTTGATCAAAAAAGTCAATATACGATGAATAAAGAAATACACGATATATATTATACTAAACCATCTAATTGACTTACTTTGTACCGTCGGCCCAAATCTCTGTCCTCGTCTCCTCCGGAGGTACGCATGGAGGATCTTGCTGATGCTGGGACAACGTGGGCACGACCTCCTCGACATGCTCATCTGTCCCCATGGTTCTGTCAGCAAGAGAAATGCTGGACGAGGGTGTACTATCACGCCTGGAACTACTCGTCCCAACAGTCGGAGATGTGAGTGATCGATATACTGGAGTACTGGGCGACGATGATCCGGAACCAACAACAGGCAGTACCGGAGGAGCACTCTGTCTACCTCGGGACCTGCCGAATCCTTCGCGTCGTCTTATCATATCTGATAACAACATATGATGAATATAGAAAAATACAAATATATAGTACATTCTACAGTCAAAATATGATGCATATCTCAAAGCATTCTACAATCAAAATATAATACATATATTCGTTAAAATAGTATATTTTACAGTCAAAATATAGTTATATTCTACAGGCAATATATATTATTTTCAATCATCTTCAGAAAATTCATCTTGTTCGCCTTCGTTGTCCTCCTCTTCCTCTTCCTCCTCCTCGTCTTCACTTTTATCTACTTCGTCTTCCTCTTCGGATAATTCTACATCTTCTACATTATTATTCGTGTAATGAGTAACTTCCGTTGAGTCCACATCTACAATATTTGTTACAAGAGGTAGATCGTCCTTCTGATAAGCTATTTCGTCAATGTCAAAGATATTTCTAGCTTTAGTCTTGCATACTGCTCACCAATCCGACCTCGCTGTCCCCCGTCTAGGATAAGTTGTGAAGTACACAAGCTGAGCCTGACTTGATAGGATAAATGGTTTGTAGCCTTGATATCTACGCTTGTAGTTTATATCCACAAGGCCATGCTTGTCAATTTTCCAACCTTGATCTTGAATCGGATCGAACCATTCACACTTGAATAACACGATATTAGCAGGTTCTGTGCCATAATTATATGTCAACTCCACAATCTCTCGTAAGATGCCAAAGAAATTATTGCCTGGATTGACGTCTTTGTAGTTCGAAGATTTGATACACAAACAACTATTTTTCGTGGAATCAAGATCCAGAAAGCTGTCTCTGATAGGAGCATTTGTTGACTTGAACCTGAACCCATTCACATAGAAACTTGGACATATTTTAACGGCAGTAATTGGTCCCTTGGCTAGAGTTCTAATAGATTCAGTCTCGGGTGTTATTAGACAATCGACCTAAATACCAAAGTAGCGATAGTAAGTTATTTGTTTTGCAAGTGCAGAAATAAAAAGTAATTACCAAGCATCTTACATATGCGCTCAACCAAGAAGGAAAATGGCATCTCATTTCTTGTTCTACTTCTTCGTTTGTTATGTAGGGTCTAACCGACCTCAACTCATCATTATATGTGCTGAAAAATAATAAAGCAACTGTTAATTAGTAGCATAATAGTATCTTATACTATTACATTGAGATGATATAAACGTGGACGTATTAATTACTTACCCCTCTAGCTTCTCCACTTCATCCTCGTCGCAATTGAGTAATATATACAACTGAGCAGCCCTTAGCTCGTCGTCATTCAAATATCTCTTCTTCATTTTTCCCGAAGGCTTTCCGGACGTATTGAATACTTTGAGTATTGCATCATTAGATTCCTAATATGCGTCGTCGTTTCTAGGAGCTTTCGTTCTATTAGTAGCAATATGCGGTTTGAAATACGTCGAGCAAAAGTTTATAATCTTCTCGAGAACATAAGCTTCACAAATAGAGCCCTCAATCCGTGCCTTGTTTTTCACCTTTCTCTTTAGGTGATTCAGATGCCGTTCAAAGGGGTACATCTACCGATAACCGACAGGACCACCAATACGTGCCTCATAGGAAAGATAAATTGGCAAATGCTCCATAGAGTCAAAGAATCCAGGAGGAAACACCTTCTCGAGCTTACATAGTGTTACCGCAATGTCCTTCTCTTGCTTTTCTAGACGATCGACGAGCAACTTAGTACAACAAAGATCTCTGAAGAATATGCTCAGCTCTGTCAATGGATCCCAAACGACCTGCGGTAAGAATTCCCAAAATGCAATCGGAATTAACCTCTCCATGAATACGTGACAATCGTGGCTCTTCATACCCGCCAGTTTGTTCTCCTTGAGGTCGATGCATCTTCTCAAGTTTGACACGTATCCGTCTGGAAACTTTAGACCCTGAATCCACCTACAAAGTCTTCCTTTATCCTCTTTCTCCAGTGAGAAAACTGACTTAGGTTGCTTTAAATTTCCATTCCCCTCCTCTATCAAATACATTGCAGAACGTCTACATATTTCTTCTAAGTCCAACATGGCCTTCGGATTATATTTCGTCTTCCCCTATACCTCTATTACAGTATTAATTATATTATCAAATACATTCTTCTCGATATGCATGACATCAAGGTTATGTCTGATCAGATTGGTGCTCCAATATGGCAGATCCCAGAATATACTCTTCTTCGTCCAGTTATGGGTGCGACCAAATTTGTCACATTTGTACCCCTTAGTAGGCTCTTCGATAGCACTTGGTAAATCTTTTACCTCTTCCCATATCGTGTATCTGGGCCACCTTGGCGGTGGATTGTCCTTCTCCATAACTCCTGTACGAAAAACATTCTGGTTCCTCCGGTACGGATGATCCTTCGGCAAAATTTGTCGATGATAATCGAAAAAGCACAATTTGCCTCCATGTTTCAAACGGAAAGCCTTAATACGGTCCATGCAATACGGACATGAGAGACGACCATGGGTGCTCGATCCCGATAACATTCCATAGGCCAAAAAGTCTATGATGGTCCACATAAGTGTTGCCCTCATCTGAAAATTCTGCTTTCTAGAAACATCGTATGTGTTGGCACCTACTTCCCACCGCTGATTCAACTCATCTATCAAAGGCTGTAAATACACATCGATGTTCCTCTTCGGATTGTTCGGACCCGGGATAATAACGGTTAGGAACATATACGGAGTCTTTATGTACATCCAAGGAGGTAGATTGTAAGGAGTGATGATCACAGGCCAACACGAATACTGGGAGCTCGAAAGTTCGAATGGTGTAAAACCGTCAGAGGAGAGCCCCAACCTGACATTACGCGGATCTTCGGCAAAATGTGGATACTCTCGATCAAAGTGCTTCCATGCTTCTCCATCGGATGGATGATCCAATACTCCTTCGATCTGTTTTCGCCTGTGCCAACTCATGTTTTCTGCAGTCTCCTTAACCATAAATAACCGCTGCAACCGCAGCATCAAAGGCAAGTAGTGCATCGAATCGGTATGATTCCTTGCACCGATAGACTTTCCTCTAACAGTTGCCTTGTAGCGATCAGCACCACAGAATTTGTACGCATCTTCATCCTTGTTGTCTTTGTAGTACAACATGCATCCGTTGCGACATGCATCGATTTTCTCGTATCCCATCCAAAGCGATCTCACCATACTCTTAGATCGATAGAAGTCTTTAGGCAACTTTGCACCATCGGGCAAGATCTCTATAATCAAATCGATCAGTCGATTATAACATTCTTGCGACATGTTAAAATCGGACTTGATGCTCAATAATCTTGTAACCACCTCCAATGGTGAATGATCCTCACAACCAAGATATAGTGGAGTCCTTGCATTCTCCAGCAACTCTATAAACTTTGCAACATCGGCATTCGGTGCCTCCTCAGCTGTATTATAATTGTCCGGATTGAAACTAGGTCCCACCGCATCATAATTATCCGAATTAAAACTAGGGCCCGCTGCATCATAAACCATGTTCACCCACCCGTCGTCGTAAGCATCGTGGTCGTGGACATCCATATACGGCTCCACATAGGTCTCCGACTCCGATACTACAGATACAAGTTCTCTGTGCGCGGTTCACTGATAGTAATTCGGCGTGAAGCCCTTCGAGTACAAATGATATGTAACTTCCACTTCTGGATGATATTTTCTGTTGCGACATCTCACACACGGACACTTAATTTTGGTACCATCTATGTACTGAGGGAACGCCTTGGCGAACTGCAAGAACTGTTGTACACCCTCAATGAATTCATCCTGCACATCGTACATGTCATCATGATGACGGTTGTTAATAAGTTGAGCATTTAATGTCTCTTATATTCCAGATGAGTCTATGAATTCTAGGGAACTGGTCTCATTCGTCAAGGAAATATCTGTGTTTGAAGTTTTGACATGGATTCAACTGTTCATTGAGAGACACACGAAGATTATAAAAGAAACCAAATATTACTGAGTAGAGTAGAGTATACACATACAAATTCCGTAAGTTTCTTAAAGGCTCGTCTCATTCTGAGTTCAGAATGCAGTCTAAAGTAACATGGCAAAAGCACAATATTTTCATTCACTATCAGTTCTATATATGTATTGCACGAAAGGTACTGATGCTGTTTCTAAAAATTGGTTGGCAAAATATAGGATGACTAATTTCATTAACATCAATAACTAATTGAGCACTAAATGTCTCTTATATTCTCACTCTCAGTTCTGATCCTAGAAACATGATTAGTTCTTTAGGTAGACAACAAGAATATAAACTTTTCAGATCTCCATGAACTCAAGAATTTTGAGATAAAGGCTTCAGTATTGATGTCTAAATAGTTATTTCACATATTTAAGATTTTCGTTATGAGAACATTAGAAGAGGAGCCTAAACAGTCAAGAAAGCAATCTCACAAAAGCCAAGTTCAACCATGAATACCAAACAATGTCAGGTTGGTTGTCAAATTTTGCAAAAACAAATATAAAATTAATAGGAAAAATGTTCATTTCCATATAATAAGTTGCAGCATGATGCTTCTATAATCAACTTATTAACCAATGTCTGCATTAAATTAAAGACTTGCATTCAAGGAAAAAAAGAGAGAGACAGTAACAACGGATTAAGTTCCATAAAGTTGGGAGCAACCACTAACACCAAAAAAAATAAAAAAATTGTCTTGGAAGTTAATTTTATTTTATTATCTTCTCATTACCTTTGCATTAGAGAACACTTTTATATCTCATTGTCTTGTGTAAATATAATCTTGCCACATAGGAAAGATATTGTCTTGTGCCTAATGCCACGTAGGAATCACAGTACAAAACAAGACAATAGGGTTGAAAATGCTCTAATAATCGCGCCATTTTATAAAAATTGTATTCATATTTTCCCTTTGAGTGAATTGATAAGAGCGCAAATTTAAATTGAACACTTCTACGTAAACCGCATCGGGCATGAACCGACACCACGTGTCAATTTTCCATTGGCCAATTTATTTTTTTCTAGACGAGTATTTTTTGTTTTAGCCAATCACCGGCTGACACGTGACATTTCAGTTTTTCTTTTCGGGCTGTCTGGACTTTTCCATTTAAACTTGAACAGAACATAGTGCAAATGTTCTTTTTGGACAGACATCATCTCAAAGATTAGGTAACTTAGTGGTAACAAAATTCTTGTAAAAAAAAGAAGAAAATCAGTAAAATGCGAAGGGTCTCTGTTCACTATTCCCCCCATACCCTTTTTCCATAGACATTTATCTGGAAATACAACAATTTTTTTAGGAAATAATACAACTACGAACACTATAGATAAATAAATACTTCTACTGAGTCTTTAATTAGCTTAAAAGAATAAGTGTCTGTGTCAAAAACCCTAACCCTAACCCCAGGTCAAAAAACCTAACCCTAGGTCCTGATCAGTGTCTGTGTCAGTATGTATGTGTGTGTGTGTCGTGTCTGTGTCAGTGTCAGTCTCTCTGTATGTATGTGTGTGTCGTGTCTGTGTTAGTGTCACATGTGTGTCCTATGAGAGATATAGAGAGAGAGAGAGAGAGAGAGAGAGAGAGGGTTTACCTAGAGCTCAAGGAGGAGGAGGGGGATGCCGGAGTAGCCGCTGTGGAGAGCCGGTCTCCGGAGCGAGGGGGGGGGGAATTTTCTTTTGAAATCGAAATTTTTTTGACAGATCAGGAAAAACAAAACCGAGCCCTAATTAACCAAATTTTAGCGACGTTTAGCGACGTCAAATAAAAACATCGCTAAATTAAATTTTAGCAACGTCATAGACGTCGCTAAACACGTTGCTAATTATTTTTAATATAAACATCGCTATATACATCGCTAAACGTCGCTAAATTAGATATATTAGCGACGTTTAACGACCTTAATTGAACTTCTAGCGACCTAAATATCGCCATTTAGCGACGTCTAGCGACGTTTTTACATGGAGTCGCTAATTTATATATTTTAGAAGCATAAAAAATACGTTAGGGAATCATACGCGTAAAACCCTCGACGTACAGGAAGCCCACGTAAAACAGAGCTCCAGCACTGGGTGGCGTGAAACATGACTTCAGAGCCATTGGCGTACAACAGAGCTTCAACGCTAGTTCAGCGTAAAACATAGCTCCGGAACAACCCGCGTAGTGCAGTATTTCCATATTGCTTCAGCGTAAAAAGGTTGCTATATCACCACTTTGGCGTAACACCCATCTGCTTTTAATACAATGGGAAGTTGTACGAGGATCTCTTCGTATTCCTCGAATGAACCTGTCAGTTGAAGCAGTGAACCTGACTCCTGACAAAGAGTACTACACGACGATCGAGAGGACGGCTGTTATGATGATTTTGCACAGAGCCCCCAATTGTCGTTTAGTGATATAATCCCTGATATAAGACATCGTTTACGCGTCTAAGGGATACGCTACCTATTTTACATAGGCAGAGATGAGCTTTTACGCTCAGGAAGAGACGAAACCAACCGCCACGTCAAAAGCTGTTCTTCGTACAGAGCTCGAGGCACGTCTCTGCAATTAATGCGCGAGAGGGGGGCAGATCTTTGTATTTAATGCACGAGATTTGGTTCTACTTTCAAAGACTGGATGAGCTATAATTAGGACTAATACGTCCACATCACCATCCCCGTACATTATGTCAATCAGGCTATTTTCAGCTATAGGAGCACGCTGTACGCTATCTCCTTGAAATACGTCGACCTGGCTATTTTCAACTATAGGAGTACGCCGTATGCTATCTCCTCGAAATACGCCAACTCAGGCCATATTTGCAAAAGAGAGTGATAAGGCTATTTGACCCAGAACATGCTCAAAACCTCAGTTAAAGAAGGATAACTGGCTATATTTACGCTGGTTACCTATCCGTGCAGCATCAAGCTTTACACAGAACGCGGCTTCCACGCCAACTTGACTACTACTCGGCTTCCACGCCAACTTGACTACTACTCGACTTCTATGCCAACTTGACAACTACTCGGCTTCTACGCCTACTTGGCTTTCACGCCATCAAAACAGCTATTTGGCTTTTACGCTAACAAGACAATTATTTAGATTTTTTGCCAACCATCTCTACGGGAGGGGCAGTTATCAACGTGGCTTTCATGCCGTGATCTTCGATGAACGATTATACGTGTTACCCCATAATGGGACACACGTCACACGCCAATACAGGAGATCATTTATGCGTGGGTAGCAGTTATTATAACCGTCGCGTAAAAGGTGAAGCTCTCTCCGCTGTTCATTTTCTACGCCGACTGTAGCTGAACTCTATAAATAGAGACCTCCGTCCACGGAGGTCCGGGGTCAAAGGCAGAGAGGGGAGAAGAGGTCAAAAAAAGGTCAAGATTAAGAGAGCACACATAGAGAGCTTTGGCAACGAGAGTTCAATCCCTCCTGCAGTCTTTGAAGCTTCTTTTTTCGTCTTCTACAACACTTCTTCGTCATCGTGTGGTCCAAGGGACAAAGTGATCGACCGCAGATCAGACTCCTATAGCAATATTTCTCCAGAATCAAACTTTTGTACTTAACATCCTCGTATAGGATTAATTGTACTTCTTTTTCTTGTTTGTAAACCAAAGAAAGGGTTTCGTATAAACCTAGTTTTATTTCTTTCGTTTATTATCAAACACAAGATGGCGACTTTGCTGGGGATCTCTTTCTCATCTAACGAGAAAGCCATTGCTCAACACGATGCTGTATCCGTAGGATCAACGAAGAAGACCTTGGTCGTCCAATTCGACCAATCAGCTTACGAAGACATGCTTCGAGTAGGGGGTAGCTCTCATTCCCTCTCTGTCCAAGACAACAGGAAATTGCGTAAAGTATGGATGCCCCGGACATCCCCTACCATTCCTGTGGACTCTCTTTCTCCGATCGACAAGGTTGTAGCATCGCAACCTGTGCGCCCCGTGCGTAAAACTTTGTCTCCCGTCTGTGACGTGGTAGACAAAGCTTCTAGCAATGCCTCAGTGCCAATCCAGAAGTCTACTCCGCGCCCTGCGCGTAAAACTCTGTCTCCAGTCTGTGACGTGGCAGACAAAGCTTCTGGCAATGCCTCAGTGCCAATCCAGAAGTCTACTCCGCGTCCTGCGCGTAAAACTCTGTCTCCCGTCTGTGACGTGGCAGACAAAGCTTCTGGCAATGCCTCAGTGCCAATCCAGAAGTCTACTCCACGCCCTGCGCGTAAAACTCAGTCTTCCCTCTTTGGAGAGGCAGATGGTCCTTGCAATCACCGCAAGAGAAAATAAGTGGAGGACTTCCTAACCTCTCGGCCTTTACGCCATCAAGAGAAGAATCTGCCCGCTCTCCAGATTACGCGAGATGCTGATGGCCGATTGAGGACTTCCTCAGTTTTACGCCAGCCTGAGCAAAGTTCCAGATTATGCTAGGTCAAGCCCCTCAGCGTAAAGAAGGCCCAATTTATGGATAGATACGCTCCTCATGGATCATGTGCTACTCACATGGCTGAACTGCTATATTCGTATGGCAGGGAGAGAGTTATGATTCCCAATATCCGCGTTCTAATTGATATAAAAATGCAGAATAAGCCTTCTTCTTCTTCTTCTTCTTCTTCTTCTTCTTCTTATTCTGTTAATCCTCCTGACTTGCGTAATTTTTTGATTCAGAAGCGCAAAGATAGGGGATCTTCTAACATGTCTATTATACCCCCTAGGGAGCATTGTTGTAATAGTCACAAAGTTGTAGTTAATTATTGCTGTTCTAAGGCAAAACGGTCAGTTTTTGACCGGTTGAAATACTCTTTGTCTTTACAGGAAGAAGAGCCTACATTCACATCAGTGAACATAGCTTCACACGTTCCTAGAGGAAGGTCAAATTCAAGACGCCATCCCTCTAGAACTCCAAGCCAAAGGAGATTCGACAAACTCCTTGAGAACATTGAAGCTGGTGTGTTTCGAAACACCCATTCGAGGTCACGACAACCGACTTCATATTCTTCTGATTCCGACACTAGGGGTCGCCAGTTTCCCGAATCGGATGCTGTAAGTGTAGACTCAATCTCTACAGAGGTCTATACTGATCCTTCCATAGCATCCAGAGAAATGGGAGTCTATGCCATTGGAGATGAACGCGAAGAGTCTTCCCCATCAGGAAGTACTGAGCAACGCATCGCTGTATTGGAGACATCACTGAAAGAAATGCATTCCATGATGGAGAATATGAGTCAGATAATGGTGAATTTACATGCAGCTGCAATAGCTCAAGCATCGGTTCCTCTGACTCAACTATGTGTGGGGGTGGACATGCCACCATCCAACGCAAACCAGGATCCTGTTCTAGATCAAGAGTCAGCGGCTCCTCAACTTCTTAACTCGGAGAATGTATTGCCTCCAGTGGGAGTTACAATACAACTAATCTCTCACCACTCTACGGTCCCTTTACTGGCTGACGACCAGATGCAGGCAGTGCAGGAATTGAAAGCCCAATTTGATACCTTGAAGCATAAGGACCAGCTCAAGAAATTGGGAATCAACCAACCATACCCAGCTATCTGGGATGAGATCCCTTTCCCACCTAAATACAAACCACAGGTATGGTTTTGTTTGAGGGAAAGACGTCACCGAGCCAGTACATGAACTACTTTAGCATGATGACAGTGTTGTTGTAAGGGAATGATACCCTTCTCACTCGAGTGTTTAAAGGCTGTCTCTCTGGAGTGGCTTATCAGTGATACCGTAGTCTTGCGGACAACTGCATCACTTCCTTTGAAGATTTCATGACTCTGTTCTTCACACAATTCTATGAAGGAGGGATGGACATGTCTATGTCCTCTCTCATCGAAGTAAAGCAAAAGGAGAAAGAGAACGTTCGCACTTTTATCGAACGTTTTCGTCAGGTCACTTTGCAAATGCCTCCCGGAGTTACGAATTCAGCTTTGGTGGACATTTGTAGGAAGAACCTTCTTCCATTGATCTCGGTGTTCACAGGACCATATCAGTTCCATGATTGGCCCTCATTTATCATCTCATCGGTAGCCGCTGAAGACAACAGTCGAAAGGCGCGTGACAATGGAATCATGATCTCTACCTCTGATAGAGGGAAGAAGTCATCCTCCAATAGCGACCATCCTCGTGGTTCCAAAGGAAAAGAAGCTCTGGAAATCAATACGTCCATGCAGCATACTCCCGGGACCACACAGACGAAACCTGGGACTTCCAGGCCCATCGAAGAATACTCTTTTGATGACGAGATATTCCGAGCATATTCGATTGTCTAGTCAAAAGCGGCAAGATTATCCTCCCCGAGGTAAAGCGGCCTAATGAAGTCGACAGTACCAATAACCCTAAGTACTGCATTTTTCATAGGTACATACATCACCCCTGTCGTGCCCCGATCCCGCAGGGGCCGATCCCGTAGGGCCTATCGTCCTCGCTCAGTCCCTACGGAACCATTCGTCCTCGCTTGGTCCCTACGGAACCGTTCGTCCTCGCTTGGGCGCGATGCCGTGCAAGCCTAAGTTGCGCTTGCACCAGGCAACATACCTGCACAAGACAAGTTAGACAAAATATACATATATAGGCACAGAGTAAAACGCAGAGAACCAAAGTTGAACACATTTGATAGCACACAAAATACTTTCTTTTATTGAATACTGAAGATTCGGATTACAAGATGTTTGCTTGGCTGAGTTACAAAAATATGCCTTAGAAGGCTTACAACTCTTTTCACATTCCCAAAACTAGCCACAACGCCCATTACATTATGCCCTTGTAGTAGGACCAAAATAGTAAAACATCTAGCAGAAGAGGAAGTAGCCCACTGGAGAGGTAAACAGCAGAAGAAGCAGCACGAACACAATCCTAAGGAAGGGTGCGCACACGCTGATTCAGGTTCAGGATGCTTGCCAGACTCTCGCTCCCAGCACCTGGATATTTGCCCACAAACGTGGGTCAGTACTACCACATGTACTGGTGAGCGACCGTGGCCAAACTCACCTTAGAAATCCACACTAAGTAAGCATATGAAGCTAGCATTATTAAGTGGTCTTTCTGGTTGTCTAGTTTCTTTTTAACAATTCATGCTAGGAAATATAGACAATATAAAGCAAGTGCATATGATATTTCTTACCCACGGCCGAGCGGTTATCCCTGCAGCAGACACCCAAGTTAGCCACAATTTGCATATGAATAACTTATGAATCAATAAGGCATCAAGTGTTAGGTATGCAAGAAGGTAAACCTAGCATGCGCCCTAACTATATGATGGTCCCCTCCACGGGATTAGTAGTTGGGACGTACAAGCCCATCCTACTAATGGACGAGTCTACCCTCCCGTAAGTAAGGACGTTCACGCCTCAGGGTATCTAGATCTCTTTCCGGCCGAACGATCCCCAGTGCCCCAGGGACCGCCCGAGAGATAATCCTTGTGCACAAGTTGTCCTGACCAAATGCATGAATGCAAGCCCTATCAGAAAATATGCTATCATGCAACTAATGAACAATGCACACATAAGTCTATCTCTTCTTTTCTCTTTTCTCTTTTCTCTTTTCTAGATCAAGTCCAGAGTTTTCCAGCTATAATACTCGAGGCACAGCATACAAGGGACAATAAGCAACTAGTAAGGTAGCAGTTCAATACACGAAGCATGCAATACTTTTCTTTTATCTTTAGCTTATCTTTTTAGTGAGGCAACATAATTTCAAGTGAACTAGAGATTCTTTATTAGGCATGCAGACTTAAAGGATTCATCGAAGGGCCTAAGCCACTCACCTAATGAACCGAACGAGGGGATGGGGAAGCCTAAGCGACGTTCACTCCTTGGTTATGCGTCCTGAAAATGCAACAATACTTGGTTAGCATACTTCAATCTCTTTCCCTTACGATTCGGAAGAACGCGCAAGCGAGAAAGCGAAATCATGAAAACCAAGTCATCGAAAGCAACTCAAAACACAAAGCAACACAAAACCAAGAAGCAAAGCAACCAACAAAACTCTTGGACTTATTTCAATAGAAGCCGTTCGATTAATTCGAAGGGTTCATTGCACTTCGTCCGTGTTGATTCGGTAAGGTTTCCCCGAGACTCGATTCTCAACCGAGTCGAAGCAGCGTAGTGTTCCATAAGTAACCGTTTGGAGCGGGGCGTTACATACTACCCCACTGAGAAGAAGTTTCGTCCACGAAACTTAAGAGATCAAGGAGGCAAAGATCAAGCATCAAGAGTTCAAAGGAATAAGACTCACCAACATCGTGTCCGCTCTCATCACGCTCAATATTCAACTGATACACTCTAGGCCTTCTTATCTGATCAGTTGGTTCCAGAGCAGGACCCGGAGGGGTCTGAGTCTCAACCCGAGCAGTCTTGTTGTTTCCATCCGGGTATGGCGGCGGAACCCTCTTGTTTTGGCAGTTCACTGCCTGATGCCCTATTTCCCCGCAGTTATAACACTCATTATTTGCACCACGACAAATATCTACGGTATGGCCTGGTTTGTGGCAGTAAATGCATATAGGACCTGGGTGCCGCTCGTCCGTTGTTTTCTTTTCTCCATTATGGTATCTTTTAGCAGGAGGATTTCGAGGAGCCGGTGCCCTTTCTGGAGCATTTTGCGGAGTGAACTGCTCATTCTGCACGGCTGCCTCAAAGGCTTGTATATAGGTTTTGCACTCCCGGTTCATAACATCTTTTCTTAGATTATCGTTTAAGCCCTTTATGAACCGATGTGTGCGGGCTCCCTCATCGGGAATCATCGAGCTAGCGAACTTAGCAAGTTTGGAGAATTCTGACTCGTAATCTTCGACAGACATGCTCCCTTGCTTAAGCTCGGTAAACTCGTCTTCTTTTCTCTGCCTGACAGCTGGCGGGAGGTAATGCGCAAGGAATGCTTCCTTGAACATTCCCCAAGTAATCCTACCATCCTGATGTTTGGTGGTGAGGTCTGCTTTCTTGACTTCCCACCAGTCGTGTGCTCGTAACCGCAACTGTATATCTGCGCACGCCACCCTCTTGTTCGCAGGTATTGAGGCAAAGCTAAACAAGCTCTCCATCTTTGCGACCCAGTCCATCACCTTATCCGGCGTGGTCCTGCCTTCAAACTCCGGAGGGTTCAACTTCCGGAACTCAGCGCCTTTAAAGGTAGACCGCGCGAGGAGGCTCGTTTGTTTCTACTAATCCTGCGCCTTGAGGCATGGTCGGGGCAGTCACAGGTGTTGCGGCGGTGCCAGATGCACCACTGTTCGCTACTAGTGTTGTCACTATCTGTGTCAGGGAGTCAAGCTGCTTTTGTTGTGCCAAGGCTCTAGCATCAGCTCGTTGCTGTTGAGCCTCGAATCGTTCTTGTTGCGCAGCATAACGATCATTTTGATTCTGTAACATTGCAATCAATCTATCCATTTGATCATCGCTCACGCTAGCTGCGCGCGATGACTCAGGGTTACCAGCACCTGTTCTTGTCATCTTTGCTGCAAAAGAGAGTAGCTTGCATTAGTCTCATAACGTATTATAGACTTATTGCATGGGACGTTGGGTTTTCATACTCTTAGGGACCTTTCTCACTCGATTTACTTCTTATAGATTCGAAATCAATTTTTGAAATTCGGGACTTTTGAAATCGCTTGAAAACTTATATCCTTTTCGAAGACGATGTTTGAAGAGGCCAAGGACGTAAAGCCATGCTCTGATACCACCTGTCGCGCCCCGATCCCGCAGGGGCCGATCCCGTAGGGCCTATCGTCCTCGCTCGGTCCCTACGGAACCATTCGTCCTCGCTTGGTCCCTACGGAACCGTTCGTCCTCGCTTGGGCGCGATGCCGTGCAAGCCTAAGTTGCGCTTGCACCAGGCAACGTACCTGCACAAGACAAGTTAGACAAAATATACATATATAGGCACAGAGTAAAACGCAGAGAACCAAAGTTGAACACATTTGATAGCACACAAAATACTTTCTTTTATTGAATACTGAAGATTCGGATTACAAGGTGTTTGCTTGGCTGAGTTACAAAAATATGCCTTAGAAGGCTTACAACTCTTTTCACATTCCCAAAACTAGCCACAACGCCCATTACATTATGCCCTTGTAGTAGGACCAAAATAGTAAAACATCTAGCAGAAGAGGAAGTAGCCCACTGGAGAGGTAAACAGCGGAAGAAGCAGCACGAACACAATCCTAAGGAAGGGTGCGCACACGCTGATTCAGGTTCAGGATGCTTGTCAGACTCTCGCTCCCAGCACCTGGATATTTGCCCACAAACGTGGGTCAGTACTACCACATGTACTGGTGAGCGACCGTGGCCAAACTCACCTTAGAAATCCACACTAAGTAAGCATATGAAGCTAGCATTATTAAGTGGTCTTTCTGGTTGTCTAGTTTCTTTTTAACAATTCATGCTAGGAAACATAGACAATATAAAGCAAGTGCATATGATATTTCTTACCCACGGCCGAGCGGTTATCCCTGCAGCAGACACCCAAGTTAGCCACAATTTGCATATGAATAACTTATGAATCAATAAGGCATCAAGTGTTAGGTATGCAAGAAGGTAAACCTAGCATGCGCCCTAACTATATGATGGTCCCCTCCACGGGATTAGTAGTTGGGACGTACAAGCCCATCCTACTAATGGACGAGTCTACCCTCCCGTAAGTAAGGACGTTCACGCCTCAGGGTATCTAGATCTCTTTCCGGCCGAACGATCCCCAGTGCCCCAGGGACCGCCCGAGAGATAATCCTTGTGCACAAGTTGTCCTGACCAAATGCATGAATGCAAGCCCTATCAGAAAATATGCTATCATACAACTAATGAACAATGCACACATAAGTCTATCTCTTCTTTTCTCTTTTCTCTTTTCTAGATCAAGTCCAGAGTTTTCCAGCTATAATACTCGAGGCACAGCATACAAGGGACAATAAGCAACTAGTAAGGTAGCAGTTCAATACACGAAGCATGCAATACTTTTCTTTTATCTTTAGCTTATCTTTTTAGTGAGGCAACATAATTTCAAGTGAACTAGAGATTCTTTATTAGGCATGCAGACTTAAAGGATTCATCGAAGGGCCTAAGCCACTCACCTAATGAACCGAACGAGGGGATGGGGAAGCCTAAGCGACGTTCACTCCTTGGTTATGCGTCCTGAAAATGCAACAATACTTGGTTAGCATACTTCAATCTCTTTCCCTTACGATTCGGAAGAACGCGCAAGCGAGAAAGCGAAATCATGAAAACCAAGTCATCGAAAGCAACTCAAAACACAAAGCAACACAAAACCAAGAAGCAAAGCAACCAACAAAACTCTTGGACTTATTTCAATAGAAGCCGTTCGATTAATTCGAAGGGTTCATTGCACTTCGTCCGTGTTGATTCGGTAAGGTTTTCCCGAGACTCGATTCTCAACCGAGTCGAAGCAGCGTAGTGTTCCATAAGTAACCGTTTGGAGCGGGGCGTTACAACCCCCATAAAGGCGTGTTATGTACTAAAGAGAAAAATCCAGGAGTTGATCGACGCTAAAGCCATCACTCTACGTAATAGCGTCACTGCCAACATGATCTTTCTCCAATTTGGCAATATGCCTCCTCAAGAAGTTCCGGATGGTGTGGTACCTATTTCCTGGACAATGATGAACTTCATTAATCTTCCTCGGGTCAGGGGTCAAAATCATGACCTGGTACCCCTGAGTACCCAGAGTGGTGAGATTATATGGGTTCATCCTGATCTGGTGTCAGAGATCGAGGAAGAGACTCAAGCTGCTAAGGCTAAGTCTAAAAAGAACTCGAGGCGTAAACCATGTCATATGGTTGCAATATCCTCGACATCAGAAGAAGAGGCTTTGGCTACCGGAACTCGTTCAGGGAAAGCCTACCTCAAGGACTATGGAGGAAATTAGGAAGATGCAACGACAGACACTTCAGCTGCCAAACTTCCAGAGCCTGAACCTGTCATACCAGAGGCAGGTCCTTCTAGACCGACTTCGGCGGACAAGGGCAAGCAAAAAGAAGTGCGTTTTGATAAACCTTTGAAGAGTATTCAAAACAAAGGTTTGGAAAAACCATATAACTTCGACATCCTGGCCCAGTTGGCTAATACACCGGCCAGACTATCCATTTTTGAGCTACTTAGGCTTTCCAAAGACACTCGTCAAGCCTTGAGTGAAACGTTAATGCAGGCGGATGTATGCTTGACTCAGCTCAAGTCCCCCAATAAAGAACCTGTGGCATGCCCTCAATGCCATAGTGTGATGGAAGTAGTCCCTAACATCACTTTCACTCAAGATGACATGTTGTTGAAACATAACAAGCATGACAGGCCCCTCTATTACACCAGATATGTCAGTTCCATAGAGGTAGACCGGATTCACATATATCCGGGATCATCGATCAGCATTATCCCTCATAGTCTGCTCAGACCGCTGAGGATTCCTACCAGCGAACTGGCTTACACCACCACTACAATCGTGGGCTTCAACGCTAGGAAAAGTAAGCCGTTGGGGAAGATTCGTCTGAGGATCCAAATTGGTGACCTTAGATCAGTGGCTACATGCTATGTCATCGATTCGGAGGTGTCCTACAATATTCTGCTGGGCAGACCATGGATCCACGATCACAATATTGTTCCTTCGACTCTACATTAATGCTTCAAATATGTAGACGCCCAAGGAACAGTACAAGCAGAGTTTGCTGACCTTAACCCATTGAAAGGGGTAGAGTCTTAATATTCCGATGCCATGTTGTACACCCAAGACTACATGAAGGAGGTGTCAGGTAAGACAAGAGGAATCCCACCGGGAGCCAGAAGAACCTTCTGCTGAGCAGCCTCTGTCAATTAAGATGAAAGGGCGGACTACCCGTCCGAAAGTCATAGAACCCGTGGCTATCCACCTGAACAAAACCAAATCTGGAGGAGGAAGTGATCCCCTAGTAATCACTTAGAACCAGAAACCTCCACCTTTGTTCATCAACCTCCGGCGCAACAAGCAGCCGACTGATGTAAATACAACCGGGAACGGGATTTCTGATGCTAATAAAGATTCTCCTTTCCAGTATATTGACGCTCAAATTCCAAATCAGGGATCCTCTCCCCATAATGATATAGAACCTATAGCACAAAAATTCTTGGAAGCTATAGACTCCTATCATCCGTATGTGTGGAAAGTAGCATCAACATCTAATTTCATCACGACATATGGGCCACATGAGGATTCTATCTTTATTGTCCCGCCTACTCGTAGCAATAAGCATCCAATAGTCTTTGGTCGCATACGTAACAAACCAAATGTACAAGAAGATTCCTACGAGTCCGATGCTGGAAAAATACAGGTTCACAGATATAGCCCGCAAGCTTTGAAGATTATACAAAGTATGGGTTATGACTTGAAGCTGGAACCAGGTCTCAACTATGGGAAAGGCAGACGAATTCCGTTGCACGGTAATCCCTACTGTCAATAAACTCGTTTTGGGTTAGGGTATACCACCTCTTTTGCAACTTCTGAGTCAAGTGAGGATATATTTTCCTCTTCTCAAGATGGCTCGTCGTCCTCCGGCTCATATGCTGATCTCGAACGAACATTACCATTAAATACGGTATTGACAGATTCTCTCGAAGCAAACGAACAAGAATCTGAACCGTTTAAAAATGATTCCTGGGCACAGCAGATGGATACACAATAGGAACTTAGGTTCGAGCAGAGAGAATCTCCCACTGAAGATAAAGTTATCCTAGTTGATGTTGGGGATAAAATTTTACCAAAGCTGATATTTATCAGTAACAATCTTTCCGAAGAAGAAAGGGAAGAAATGATCCAGCTGATCAGAGAATATATCGATGTCTTTGCGTGGAATTATAAGGATATGCCAGGTCTTGATCCAAAAGTGGCTACTCATAAGCTCAACATATTGCCCAATTCGAAGCCTGTGAAGCAACACAAACGCCGGTTCCGTCCGGATATGATGGATGCCATTGAAGCTAAAATTAAGAAGCTGATAGCCTATGGATTCATCCGGGAAGAATAACATCCTGATTGGGTCGCCAATGTTGTCCCAGTCATGAAGAAAAATGGGAAAGTGCGTATTTGCATCGATTTTGAGATCTGAATGCAGCCTGTCCTAAGGATGAGTTCCCTTTTTCCATTACAGACGTCATGATCGATAATACATGCGGTTTGAGCGTATGTCTTTCATGGACGGATTCTCAGGATATAATCAGATTAAGATGAATACTGAAGATGAGAAGCATACTACCTTCCGGACGCCTCTGGGGGTATATTGCTACACAGTCATGCCCTTCGGACTGAAGAATGCCGGGGCTACGTACCAACGAGCTATGAGTAACATATTCCATGAGTATTTACGTAAAACAGTGGAATGTTATGTAGACGATATTGCTGTCAAAATCTGCCTCAAGGATAATCACATCCAAGACTTGAAGATAGTGTTCGAGTTGATGCGACAACACCAACTCAAAATAAATTCTAAAAAGTCCTTTCTTGGTGTATCCAGTGGCAAATTCTTGGAATTTGTCATTACCGCTAAAGGCATTCAAGTGGACCCTGATAAAGTGAAGGCCATCTTAAAAATGCGACCACCCCATAATATGAAGGAACTCAGGGGATTTCAAGGTCATCTGGCCTATATCAGGAGATTCATATCCAACCTCTCTAGGAGATGTCAACCTTTTTCTCGCCTCATGAAGAAAGGTGTATCCTTCGTATGGGACGAAGCCTGTCAGCAAGCGTTTAATGATATCAAACGCTACCTCACTAATCCTCCAGTTCTGGTGCCTCCCGTCATACGAAGACCGTTTTTGTTGTATGTTCGAGCAATGGATCATTCTTTGGGAGCTCTCCTCGCACAGAAGAACAACGAGGGTCATGAACAGGCTATCTACTATTTAAGCAGGATGATGGTCGTAGCTGAACACCAGTACAATCCAGTAGAAAAAGAATATTTGGCCCTAATGTTCGCCATTCAGAAGATGCGACATTATGTCACAGGCCAAACTATTCATATCATCTCCAGGATCAATCCTCTTCGGGTATTGATGAACAAGCCAAGTGTTCTTAATTCTCGACTCGCGACTTGGGCGATGTTATTAACATCGTATGATATGGTGTATGTCCCTCAGAAGTCCATCAAAGGCCAAGCATTGGCTGATTTCTTAGCTGCTCATCCAATTCCGGAAACCTCCAAACTATACGAAGATATTCCCGATGAAGTTGTAGAATATAATTCCGTAATGGAAGGCGTTACCTGGCAGCTATTCTTCGATGGTGCCTCCAGGACTGGTCCCAAGGGAAACATGGTTTCAGGAGTAGGAATTGTCCTGGTCACTCCTGATAAACTCGTCATCTATCGAGCATATTCTCTTAGCGAGCCCTGCTCTAATAATGTGGCAGAATATAATGCCCTGCTAATTGGGTTACAAGTCGCTAAAGAATTGGATGTCGAATACCTAGAAACTTTTGGTGATTCTCAGCTGATCGTCAATCAGGTCAGAGGAACATATGAAGTCCGCAATCCAGACCTCATTCCTTATCACCCAGCAACGAGCGAGATAGCCATATCTTTCAAAGGGTTTTTTCTAGAGCACGTGCCTCGATCTCAAAATTTGGAAGCTGATGCCCTGGCCAACCTAGCTGCAGATTTAGCTATCCCTATGAGAAGGCAGAATTCGGTGATCCTTCTTAACAGAAATTTATTCTGTGTGAAAAATAACTTTCACATAGAATGCAGCTACGTTGTGAACATGGTTCCTCCTAAGAGAGACTGGAGAAGTCCCTTTATAGATTTTGTGGCATACATATCTTACAAGAGGATCCTAAAGAAGCAGTATCCATCAAAAGACGATCATTACGCTTCTATTTTGATGCGTCTTCACAATGTCTATATCGCCGAACATACGATGGACTGCTATTACGATGTCTCTCTGATGATAATGCAAAACGGATTACCCATGAAGCTCACGATGGTGTATGTGGAGCACATCAACCCGGTCCTAAGCTGCAGGATCGTATCAGGAGGATGGGCTACTACTGGCCTACTATGATCGCAGATGCAGTAAAATATGGAAGACAATACAACGCCTGTCAAGTTCATGCAGATTTTATACATCAGCCTTCTGAACATTTACATCCTACGATTGCATCATGGCCTTTTGAAGCATGGGGTATGGATATCATTGGTCCAATTCACCCGTCTTCTTCCAGAGGTCATCGGTTCATATTGGCCATCACGGATTACTTCTCCAAATGGGCGGAGGCGATCCCTCTGGCTAAGGTGAAGACATCCAACGTTATCAGCTTTATCAAGCATCATATCATTTATTGCTTTAGGATACCCCGAAGGATAATTCATGACAATGGGCCTCAATTCATTAGCCAAGCGTTTCACCAATTTTGCGATAAGAATCGGATACAAAATATGGCCTCTACGGCATACAATCCTGCTGCAAATGGTTTGGCGGAAGCGTTCAACAAAACCATTATCAAACTCTTGAAAAAGTTTGTTTCTTCAAACAAAAGAGATTGGAATGAGAAGCTGGAAGAATGTCTCCGGGCATACCGCACAACGGTACAAGCATCGACGGGTTGTACCCTATTCTCATTGGTCTACGGGTGTGAAGCAGTTCTCCCCATTGAAATCCAAATTCTATCACTCAGAATAGCAGTGGCTAATGAGTTGACTCAGAAAAATAATGATTGACTACGGCTTCAAGAGCTAGAAGGATTAGACGAGAAATGCCTTCAAGCTCAACAACGCATCACATTCTACCAGGCGCGCATCTCCAAAGCTTTTAATCGAAAAGTGAAGGAGAGAGTGTTCAAAGTTGGCGAGCTAGTTCTAGCTGTGAAGAGGCCAATGATCATTACGCACAAGAGTAATGGTAAATTCCAGCCCAAATGGGAAGGCCCTTACGTGATTGAAACGACGTTTTTAAACGGCGCTTACAGATTAGGCAAGCCCAATGGAGACCTGATAATGGCTCCTATCAACGGCAAATTCCTGAAGAGGTACTACGCTTAATCTCCCTCGCTTAAAACGGAGAATGGTGAAGATCTTATTCTGACAACACTATATACAAAAACTGGTTGGATCATATTCTATCATGTTCTCATGACCTCTGAATAGATATGTTTAACTAATTTGAAACGTAAAAACATATCACGTCCATATTACCTCTGATAATATTTTGTACACAAATTTAGTTGGATCATATTCTACCATGTCCATATAACCTCTGAATAGATATGTTTAACTAAAGCTTACCGAAAGGATATCACGTCCATATTACCTCTGATATCACTTTCACCCTAGCCTGTCATTTATATTCCAAAATGATAGGTCCACAAAGTCAGAAGAAGTATCTTTATTATCTCTGTGAAAAGCAAATTACAAAAGAAGCAAAAAGGTACATCATTATGGAGGAGCAGTCAAATCACGAATCTGCTGTGCCAAAGCAGCCATCCTCTCATTCCTGGAGTTCAAGACGTTAGCGCGAGCCCGCTCCAGCCTTGCCTCCTCATTGTTCAAGGAGGACAGTTCGGACCGAGCATGAATAAAATCGGTACAGGTGACTCCTGCACGTGCCATGTTCTGCTGAGCTGTATCCAGCCGGCTATTCACCACATCTAGAGCTGCCGATGACTAGAAAGCCCACTCCTTTGCCTGAGCGAGTTTGGCTTCCAGTTTGCGGACCCTCGCTTCATTTCCCTCATGTTCGGCCTTGCACTTTGTTTGAAGAGGAATAACGTCCTCCAAGACGGCCTTTCCTTCGTCCATCTCCTGCTGCTGTGTCTGGATGGATTTATTCAAGCATTCCATCTGTTTAGCAAGCTGCGCAGTCAGGGATTCGTACTCGGCCAGAATCATCTCATCGATGCTGCCTCGGGATAATTGCAAATATTCGTTAATGGTTGCTCTAAACTATTATCTATTTGCTCTAGCGCATTAGCTCTTTCAGCGTCACTGAAGTTTTTAATTTGTGCTATAGTAATATTGGAGGACATCTTCAGAGCCTCGAAGCCCAGATTCTTCTCCAGCACAATCGATATCAGCGTTTTCAAAGTGATATAGAAAACGCTAGTATACTACTCAACTAGAATGGCAAAATTCGAATGGACGCTGGGAGTGGCTGCGATATCGATAAATCTCCCTCCAGGAATGACTGCAGAGGATGTTGCTACAGTCGTTGCTTCAACAGATGGCGCTACAAAAGAATGAACACTAGCAACGGTTGAAGTTGCTGGCATACTCAATGAAGGAGGTACAGTTGTGATGATAGGCTCACCCTCCTCTGAAGATATCTGGACTGCTATGGGCGAGATGACACCCGAAAATGTTGCAGACGAAGGGTCGACAGCTTCTAAGCATGCCTCTTCGATAACAAAGTCAAAGGATGCGTCAATTCTGCCTTCTCCAGAGATATCTGCGCCTGCAAAGAAGACAAGAGAAAATTAATATCAACCTGATGTTAATTTTCCTAAAAGAGGCGTAAAGACAACATTTACCCATGGCCGATGGTATATATGTCGCGTCCGCAGCCTGAATAGCTAAAAATCATCTCTTAATAAGGCTAGACAAGCTGTCATACCTGGAGAAGAAGGTGCATCAATTGACACTGGCTGGAAGTCTTCCCAGTCTTCACCAAGATCCACTCGAGGCTTATCGGGTGGAATCTCACTGGAAATACTTACAGACGAAGTAGGTGTTACTCCCGTTATTGGTCTGGATAAAGGTATCTAGAATCTTATTAAGCTCGGCCTCGAAGGCGATCTTCTAGCACTACCAGAAGCAGTAGTAGCAGCGATCTTGAGCAAAGAATCTCCGACATTGCCAGCCGAAACTATGGATGTTCCATCTCTAATAGGCGAAGGACCTCTAATCAAAGAATCATCCCCAACATGGGAGACGATAGGCTCGCTCCTAGGAGCCCCCCCCGTGGAAGCCCTTTTCGGACCTCTGGCAATCTTCTTCTTGCGAGGAGAAGGCTCTTTCGGAGTAGAAGCCTTCCGTTTCTAGGGGATAACGAGAGGCTCTGCCGGCGGAGCTATTACGCCCCTCGGTATTATCGTCAAGAACTCGTCTGCCCCGGCGGTGTCCTCATTTTCGTCCGAGGAAACAGACGAAACCTCCTCCCTGGCAGTAGACCTATGGGAGGGCATCCTAAAACTTCTATGCACATCAAAATCGCGATAGAAGGTATTTATGGATGCATAGAACTGCGCATATGAGTGAAGGATGCGCAACTCCATAGAAAAAGAAGTTGCGGGCACAGCAAAAGTTGTACCAGTACAGCCCGTGATGAAGTACCACCATCTCCTGGCTCCATCAATAAGTCCACCTTTGGACTTGAAGCTGGTAATGGCATTCCCCACATGCAACTGGTCGTACCCAAACTGGCTGGCGTACCAATTGGGCAAATAAGGCTCCAGGTAGCAGTGGTCATCGCTTCTGTACATCAAATGGGAAGGTCTAATACAGACCAACAAGTAGAAGGCTTCAGGAGAAAGAATGGTCCTCCCATGGCCCTCATCCTTAAGTTTCTTCTCCTATTGATTGATATGTATAGGGGGACGATACAGAAGATCTTCCAGCTGTGGGCAACGTTTAACGCCCGCCGGCAATCTGTGACGGTCGCCGCGTTCCAAGAGGAATTCTTGTAATTCAACAAGAAGTTATTTCCTGAACCGCTGGCAGGACCGGGAGACATCACCCTGGGGTTGTGAAGAATCAACCATTCCATCAAGTACAGGATGGGTAATTCCACCCTGGGAAAGCTTTCACGCTGCGTCTTATCAGCGAGCAGCCCATCAGTAAGGGCCCTCAGGCCTGCTTATATTCTACATACCATAGCAGGAAGCAGGCCCAGTCTTGCTCCGAACACCAAATGCACTGCAGGCCATAAGGTGTTGCGATGGATGCGATCTGCAGACGCGATGCCAGGCACTACCTAGAGGCGGAGCCAGACGGAGAGAAAGCCAGCCAATTGAGCTTCCCTCGACAGAGGCTTGCGACAATGCCTCATGTAACTGAAGGCTTTTGTGCCTGCAGGGTAACCCCCTATCTCCTCTTCAAAGATATGATCTGAAGCCCCTGCTTCTTTAATAAGGTCATCGATCGTGTTAGCATTCAACATGCTGAGGAGGTTTAAAGGCCTAACTCGGCTATCTACCACCTTTTCTGGCTTAACATTTCTGGCCTGGTGGAAGAAAAGATAGGTTGCCCACTTGTTGATGTGAGCCAAATCAGAAGGCTCCTTATAGAAAGTGGTACAGGCAAGTAGTGGCACATCAGCTCCAGATAGACTGCCACAGCCCGAGGGTTTGTATCCCTCAACTCCTGGTTTGTAGGGACGTACTCCTCATAAGGAGTGTCCCCCATTGGCAGCCTTGAAATTTCTGCTATCTCATGAAGGGCCAGGCCCAACTCCCCTAGCGGAGTGGCAAAAGTTCCGGTGAGCGAGTTGTATCGCTCCATCAAGGCTAAGAACAGGTTAGGGTTGACAGGCAGCCTAACACTTGTAGCGCTCACAGCCGCGAACAAGCCAATATGTTCCAGCTCCGTCTGGAAGTGCTTCAGGGCCCAGACAGTTAAACTGGCCCATTGAAGATTCCTCGGGCTAAGCCATCCGCTGGTCCGAGGGTTGACCCTGGGGTACATTCCTCCCTGCCCCATAAAGTCATTGCAGAAGGTCGACATCTGAACCGGCTGGATCAGCTGCGTATCCTCACTCGGGAAACTACCCGGCAATAATCCCCTAAAGGGCATAACTGGGCCATAAGGTCTGCTTATGAAGGATCCTTGGTGCAATCCTTTGTTATATAAAATCTTCCCCGGTCGGCCGTGAAGATCGGGAGTCAGAACCCATGACATCTTTCTAGGATGGGTAGCATGGAAGAACGCAGAGATGGGGTAATCCCTAGGCATACTGGGCAGATACATCACCGTGCCCTCAGCAGTAAACACCCAATCCTCCTTCTTGGGCTTGGTCTGGGGTTGTTTGTCGATAACATCCCCGAATAAAAAACCAGGTTTCTTATACTCCGTCCCATCTATGTATGTTAGGGGCTCCCCACTGATCATACTCAGCACCATACGTTCCCCCTGGGAAGAGATAAAGTTCCCCTTTCTTCAGGATAATTGGCTCCAGAAATAGGGAACGTCACATGGGACAAGTCCTCCAAATAGTTTGAGCTCAACATCCCGGCAGCAGAGCCCATAACTTCAGCCAAAGGAGAAATCTACAAGTCCACTACAAAATACAAGAGAACAAGTCAGTTTCTACACCAGACGCTACACTCTTGCTTTTTATGCCAAAGATCATCAGTCTGAGCTTTTACGCCAAGACTGCAAAAATTTGAGTCTTACGCTGGAAACTATTTTCTATTTTGCGTAAAACTCAAAGGTGGCAGCAGTTAACAATCTGAGCTTTTACGCTAGATTGACAAAATTTGAATTTTTAAGCCGGTACTCATATCCAGCGCGTAAAATTCAAAGTTTGTAGTAAACACCAAATCTCGACAGTCTGAGTTTTTACGCCAGACCGTAAAAATTTAGAGTTTTTACGCCGACACATTAGGAATGTGTGCATAATGATAAAACCTCTTCGTACATCATCTTCCTCGAAGAGGCTCTCAGTACAAAAGAGGACCTTGCGCGTGCACGTACAACGTGTGCGAAGGATTTTGTTTTCTCCCAAAGTCTCTACCTGTAATGTCCGGAGCACAGCTCAACGGCGGAGCGCTGCGTTCCGACCGAGGCTTGTTCAGCCTAATGGGAGTTGCACGCTCTTGAGCAGCAGAGCGAGAAGAGTAATCGACCTTCTTTCCCTTAGCAATGAAAGTCTATTTAGGTGCCATGGCGATTCCGAGTTCTCAAGAAAGAGACGAAGAAGAAGGGTTCCTGGAAAGCAAGGGTTTTGTGAAGGCAGATAAAAGTTTTCTTTCTCCAGCCCTTGGACTATTTATAGAGTTTGGATAACTCTTTGAATCCCTAACCAAATCCGATATTTAATATTCTGTTATGATTTAGGACCACGTCACCCTATCATTTCGGGAAGACGGACAGTCAGTGGATTCGGAATTTATGCGCAGAACAAATCTATGATTTTACGCTCAGAAGCTTCTTACGCTCAGAGGCTACAAATCTACGGTTTTACGCTCAGAGGCTATAAGTCTACGGTTTTACACCCAGATGCTTTTACGCTCGATAGCTTTTACGCTCGAGAGGCTACAAACCTATGACTTTACGCTTAGAGGCTACAAATCTACGATTTTACGTTCAGAGGCTATAAGTCTACGATTTTACGCCCGGATGCTTTTACGCTCGGTAGCTTTTACGCTCAAGAGGCTACAAACCTACAACTTTACGCTCAGAGGCTACAAATCTACGGTTTTACGCTCAGAGGCTACAAATCTACGGTTTTACGTTCAGAGGCTATAATTCTATAGTTTTACGGCCGGATGCTTTTACGCTCGGTAGCTTTTATGCTCGAGAGGCTACAAACCTACGACTTTACGCTCAGACGCTACAAATCTATGATTTCACGCTCAGAAGCTTTTTACGCTCAGAGGCTACAAATCTACGATTCTACGCTCGAAAGCTACAGACGGCCAATTACAAGGGTTTCACGTAGAAGATACTCATTTTTGGCTGCAAAATATTCCAAGTGCCTGAAATATACTGGGTTCAACATTGAAGACGACTCTTCTTCTTGGGTTATTTGGAAATTCATCCAAAGTCCAGTCAGAATACTTCACAAAAAGTACAAGTCTGGTTCAGTCGACAGAAATTTCTCACCTTTTTCAAAGGATTTTTGGGAAACTATTCTTGAAGATGATGGTCTGAACAAGAATTATTCACATCAGAGAAGTGACAGTTCAGAACTCTACGCAACTCCTCGTCCAAAACAGCATGACAGTTTGGATCTTCAAACTAAATGCTAAAGAGTTTTCTACGCGTTTTCTGCTACGCGTAAAAGACGAGACGAGATCAGATATTCTTTTATCAGAGTTGGCGTAAAATTATTCAGACATATCGAAGCTGCACACTATTCAGACTTCCTTACAGCAAATATGGCAAATCATCAGATACGTAAAAGAAGACAATTTTATTAATCATGATTACATATGATGGAAATCCAGTCTACAAAGGGTTTTTCATCTTCATGATTACATATGATGGAAATCCTTTCTCTACAAAGGGTTTCTCATTTTTATTTAAGATCACACCAAGAATCTGCTATGCCAGGTTCTCATATTGGTGGAGATCTTTTTCGTCTTCTACAGCAGTTAATCGGCTTCCGCGGCCGATTAACAAGAAAATGATTAATGGCTGGAGGATACAGAACTGGGCCTGTATAAATTATACAGAGTCCATCCTCTATACGCCATGGCAGGCATGCCCTAGATATTGTGTTGGGTGTCCAAACCCAACTAAATACTGGAAGACAGGGCCAAACTGCCTACCATCGTCCAGTGCCATGACGGAAGAAAATACAGCTTGCAAGCTGTGTGGTCTAATACGACCCTTCCTCTCTCCTGGACGAATCGCCATATGAAATTGCTGATCATCCCGAGCAAAGGAAGCTATGATATCCTTCCATGATCCATCGTTGCAAAGGACATTTGCTCGAAGATGCCTCTTTTTACGGCTCCTTACATGCTGGAAGAACATGATCTTCTTCTTCCTTAAGTCAACCCGACGAAGCTCGGCAACCATCTCTCTCTTTGAGGTAAAGAAAGTGTGGGAAAAACAGGTTAACCCATTTGCCTTTATATAGGCAAAGGAGAACACACCGAATCCCAACAAACCCCTAGAAATACGTCGAGAAATCAGCCTCGCAGAACGTGTCAAACTTGACCGTTTCATGCTTCATTCAAAGTGTTTCAAATTATGAGGAATTTGAAAACTTTGAAGGGGGTCTTGTAGAAGCATAAAAAATATGCTGGGAAATCATACGCGTAAAACCCTCGACGTACAGGAAGCCCACGTAAAACAGAGCTCCAGCACTGGGTGGCGTGAAACATAAATTTAGAGCCATTGGCGTACAGCAGAGCTTCAACGCTAGTTCAGCGTAAAATATAGCTCCAAAACAACCCGCGTAATGCAGTATTTCCAGACTGCTTTGGCGTAAAAAGGTTGCTATATCGCCACTTTGGCGTAACACCCGTCTGCTTTTAATGCAACGGGAAGTTGTACGAGGATCTCTTCGTATTCCTCGAATGAACCTGTCAGTTGAAGCAGTGAACCTGACTCCTGACAAAAACTACTGCACGACGATCGAGAGGACGGCTGTTATGATGATTCTGCACAGAGCCCCAAATTATCGTTTAGTGATATAATCCCTGATATAAGACGTTGTTTACGCGTCCAAGGGATATGCTGCCTATTTTACATAGGCAGAGATGAGCTTTTACGCTCAGGAAGAAACGAAATCAACCGTCAAGTCAAAAGCTTTTCTTCGTACAGAGCTCGAGGCACGTCTCTGCAATTAATGCACGAGAGGGGGGCAGATCTCTGCATTTAATGCACGAGATTTGTTTCTACTTTCAAAGATTGGGTGAGCTATAATTAGGAGTAATACGTCCACATCACCATCCCCGCACATTACGACAATCAGGCTATTTTTAGCTATAGGAGCACGCTGTACGTTATCTCCTTGAAATGCGTCGACCTGGCTATTTTCAACTATAGGAGTACGCCGTATGCTATCTCCTCGAAATACGCCAACTCAGGCCATATTTGCAAAAGAGAGTGATAAGGCTATTTGACCCAGAACATGCTCAAAACCTCAGTTAAAGAAGGATAACTGGCTATATTTACGCTGGTTACCTATCCGTGCAGCATCAAGCTTTACACAGAACGCGGCTTCCACGCCAACTTGACTACTACTCGGCTTCCACGCCAACTTGACTACTACTCGACTTCTATGCCAACTTGACAACTACTCGGCTTCTACGCCTACTTGGCTTTCACGCCATCAAAACAGCTATTTGGCTTTTACGCTAACAAGACAATTATTTGGATTTTTTGCCAACCATCTCTACGGGAGGGGCAGTTATCAACGTGGCTTTCATGCCGTGATCTTCGATGAACGATTATACGTGTTACCCCATAATGGGACACACGTCACACGCCAATACAGGAGATCATTTATGCGTGGGTAGCAGTTATTATAATCGCCGCGTACAAGGTGCAGCTCTCTCCGCTGTTTGGTTTCTACGCCGACTGTAGCTGAACTCTATAAATAGAGACCTCCGTCCACGGAGGTCCGGGGTCAAAGGCAGAGAGGGGAGAAGAGGTCGAAAAAAGGTCATGATTAAGAGAGCACACATAGAGAGCTTTGGCAACGAGAGTTCAATCCCTCCTGTAGTCTTTGAAGCTTCTTTTTTCATCTTCTACATCACTTCTTCGTCATCGTGTGGTCCAAGGGATAAAGTGATCGACCGCAGATCAGACTCCTTTAGCAATATTTCCCCAGAATCAAACTTTTGTACTTAACATCCTCGTATAGGATTAATTGTACTTCTTTTTCTTGTTTGTAAACCAAAGAAAGGGTTTTGTATAAACCTAGTTTCATTTCTTTCGTTTATTATCAAACATATATTATTAGCGACATTTCCTTTGATGTCGCTAAAATACGTCGCTAATCCCGCTTTTTCTAGTAGTGAATGAAATTACATATTGTTCTCATAAAATAAAACTATTTGAAACTATCGGCAATGCCTTTATTCTCTTGGTTGGTTTGTACATCTTCTTCTATTGTGTCCTAAAGCATTGTTGTTACTACATCGAAGATCTCTTGAAGCTTGATCATTCGCTTTGATTTGGTTCTTCTTTGGTCTTCCCGTCTTGCGTCGTACATCTGGTACTCCAATGTGTCCTCTAACCAATATATTTTGGAGGTTGTAGGGGACTGGAATTAGCTCCAGGTGCAGCTCATATACGCTTCTTAATGCTTGCTTAGAGAAAATACCTGGATAAAAACTCTCGATGCTAATATTTTTAGACTTACACGCATAACATGCATGTACACATGGAAGCAAAGTATGATACCACTTTAAACATGAACAAGATTTTTCATCTAAGTCTACAATATATGTTCTATTTATTTTACAATCTAATATTTCAAACAAATATCTAACTATATTCAACGTTTGCAGCCGATGTTTTTTTTTATGATAAGAGCCATAGTTTGTAATATCTTAGGACAATAATCAGTTTGAAGATTTTTAGCTTTTTGCCTGTTCTTGTCCTGAAGTGTTATAATTTTGGCTTGAATTCCATAAAGTAGTGTCGTTATTGGTTTATCACGTAATTTTTTTACCCAGTTATTGAAGCATTCGGCAAGATTCGACATGTGAATACCTAATCTGGGACAAGGAGAATACGCTGTTATCCTGTGTGAAAAAAATATGAGTTTCATCATTTACTCTAACGAGCCAGTTGTAAACATCTATGTTTTCAGATTTTATTTTTTCTAAATAATAGTTCGCATTTGTTTCATTATAGCATCTAGCAAGATAGTCTAAACTATATTGAAAATATGGAAATCTGAAGAGTTTTTTCAAATTTTGTTTAAAATGTTGAATACAAAAAAAATGAGGCAATTCTGGAAATATATCATGCATAGCCCTTACCAATCCTTGTCACGCCCCAGTCCCAAATTACCGAGGGACTAGCCACGTGGCAATGGCCAACAGCACACACCAATGGGCAAACCAATTTAATGGACCCATTAGGGTGTACTTAAGCTGTAAAACAACAGTAAATAGGTCTACGATACAAGTCACAATATTATTCTAATCTCATCCACAGAAGGTAATCACAGATCAAATGCCAGAATAATCAAAATAAAATATAATCTAACAAGTCTCAATAAAAGTGTCTCGGAGAATAACCCGAGAATAAGTTTGATACATCAATTCAATAGACAGGAAATAAAGTAATTAGGAACAGAAATAACTGAGTATGTAAATCCAATACTCAGGAGAAATCCTCTGGCACGACCTCGTCCTCAGGTTCTGGTACTGTTCTAATGTATGCTCCTGTCCCTTACACCTCGGGATAGATCTCCTCTGCTAAACCTGGGGACATAATCCGGATCCATGTCCTCAGGGACATAGCAAGGTACAAGAATAACTTAAGCCAGAATAAATGCAGTGCAATAATAAATAAAACAATAGGGTAAACTATGTAACCGGCTAAGTGATATGTAAGTTGAGAGCATCACTAGAACTCAGGCTGAGACCACTATAAGCTCTGTGTCGGGTAGCCGGTAGCAGTGATATCACGTAATGGGCCAAGCTCGGGTTTAGAGTCTTGAGCACCGTATTAATAAGGGTTATATATATATAATCAGCCTGTAGCCTGTGTGTTTCTCCCCGCCCAATGTAATCACACGTCTCATGTCCATGACATGCAAGATCATGACCTCTAACTGATGCAACGAGTCATAATGATAGCCAAGTATATGTATAAAGTCTATGTCACGAATCCTGTAACCTATATAGAATCACCATGAATAACTCAGGAAGATTCTATTACATGAATAGTGTTAAGTGTCCTGAGGTATGACGTACTTGATAATGCAAGCACGAAAATGTATAGGGACGCGATATCAATCTCTAGTGACGTTACACGACTCCGCTTACGGCGTCGACACCCGAATATTATTTGGATATTAAGCAACGTCTCACGGTACTGGGTTGACTTTGTACATCACAGAAGTATATATATATGAATAACTCAAGAAACAATATCAGATAACTACTGCAAGTTTGGCAAGGTACACTTGCCTGGGGTTTGGTTTCCAACTGCTGCTCTGGTATCAGCGGGATCTGCAGGTACTCCTCCGGTTGCTGAAATACACACTACCATCATGTTCAGAAGATATCAAATAGCTAGAATTGCCTGTCCATAAGTCCAATTTGGACATAGGGGCAAAAGTGACAGTTTCTGGTCAAAGCGGGGTCCACATGTGGCCCGCTTCGCACCGAAAAATGTGCCAGAGACAAAGTTCTCCAAATTCGTCAAACTTAATGTCTGCAATTCCAGAACGATGATATGAACCCAACAGAATGTCCAGAACTGGATTCCGATGAGTCGATCACAATCGCCTGTCGAGCCGTAGGGCCCACAATACGGGATTTTGTCAACGTTCTCAGAATCGAATCAAACTTGGGTCACAAGACCAAAAAAATGCTACGAATCTGATGGCGCAAGTTTTGTTTCGAAACGATGAGCACATACGAAGTTACAACGAGTTTAAGAATATGGTCGATATAGGGCATTGTCGACGGATACACGTTAATTCCGGTATGCACGCATATCCAAATCAATTTTTGCAAAATTCATACTTCCGTATTAACGACGTGCACCTTTCGGTGAAGTTCGCACATGACCAAGTCGCCTTGTTTAGCGGGGCGCACCTAGTTCTTGGAAAAATCAATGTTTTAATTAACCAAGTTTTTGGCCATTTTTACCCGTGAATAAATCACAATCTACAATACCATAAATTGAACAAAAATACAGTTTTAAAACTAGGTTATACGGTCTAAATTACTGTTCAAGTGTATTTTGAAAACAGTTAACAGGTTGCACGCACGCAAAACGGTCGTGAACTGGGGTGTTCGGGACAAATTTTGAATTTTCAGAAATTGGAAATTATTTTCCTGTTTTTGCGTCGCAGTTTGCGACCGACACAGGAAGCGATACCCCGAACGAGTTGTACGAGTTTCAAGAGGGTCATGCGGTCTTCGTACAGGATTCGACAGAACGGAAAACGAGGCAGCGAGGAGAGAGAAACACTCACCTGAACAGAGGTACGTATCGACTGTATTTGGCGTACGCGAGGCGGCGCGGCGGTGCTCGTCATCGACGGCGGCGGCTGTTGCGAGTTCTATGGTCGCCGGGGTAGCTGTGGAGGTCGTTGGAAGGGGCTCGGGGCTCGTCGGGTCGGGGTGGCCGGAGCTGGAGTGGCAGTGGCCGTCGGCGTTGTGGAGGGGATTTGGTGATGGCAGTGGCGGTGAAGATCCGCGGGGGGGGGGGGGGTGGGGGTTATAGAAAGAGGGGAGGCCAAGCGGGCGGGGGGGGGGGGGAGAACGTGTAGGTGGCCGCGACGGAGGTGGGGGTCGTGGGGCGCGGGCAGGGCGGTGATGACGGGGTCGTGGCCGGGAATCGCGGAGCGTGGGGGATCGGGGGAGAGGAAACGGGCTAGCGGGTCGTGTAGAGTCGGGTCGGGTCAGGTCGAGTCCGATCCGACCCGTTAGGTTAGGGTTTGGGTCGGTCCGGTTTGGTTCGGTTTAAATCCGGTTCAACCCGGTTTAATCCAGTTCAAGCTGGTTCAATTAAAATCCTGGTTTTTAGCCATTTAAAAATAGTTTTTGAGCCCAATAAATTCCAAAAAAATTACAAAACATCCAATAATTAATAATACACCCAAAAATATAAATTTTGTAATATTTTAATAATTATTTTAATCATTAAAAATATTAATCCCTGAAGGACATTTTTAATAATTAAATAAAATTAACGAAAAATCCAGAAAATTCATTTTTAAAATTAAAAAAAAAATATGGTGTTATAATCCTTTTTGTTTATCTGATATAAAAAAATTGTATTCCATGCATCAAAATAATTTTCAAAAGATGTTCTCAAACCGTTTAAAAACCAAGTCCAAGAATCAGTATTTTCACTCTCAGTAACAGCATAAGCAATTGGATATAATTGATAATTTGGATCATGAGCACAAGCAATAAATAAAATACCTTGATATCTAGAAGAAAGAAAAGTAGCATCAATACTAATCAAAGGTAAACATCTCCTTAAAAATTCATCAATGCGTGCCTTAAAACAAATAAAAATTCTTTTAAATCTATCATCTTCTGTAGTCTGTATAAAATATTGGCTACCTGGATTTGTCTCAATAATTCTAAAAATATACTCTTCAAGACTACTATATGCATCAATATAACTACTATTTATTTCGGATAGAGCAAGTTTTCTAGCTTTTCAAGCTTTACAATATTTAATATATATTTTGGGTTCTCTAAATATATCATTTACAACATGCAATGGACTATATGACTGATTATCTCGAATTCTATCAATAATCTTATTTTAACCCATACATTAGTAGCTAATGGATGAAAACCTGTTATAAGTCCCCCTAAACAAGAATGTACATTTTCTAGCGTTGTTATAACAAAACTTTCACCTTTACCACTTGCTTTAGCGTATACTCTCCAATTATAACTTGAATCATTATATTTATATATAATCACACTAGCATAGTTTAAAGTAGCATGACAAAAATTATGTATAATTGCTATATCACTAATAAAATATCTAAATTCAAAACAATTATCAAATTTTCTTCCAATGATTAATCCTAAAATGCTAACAATATCATCATTGCCATCAAATTCATTATCTAAAATTTTAATTAAATCATCACTATTTTCATCGTCGTTATTACCATCATCTACTATATGTTCTTGTCCAGTAAATGAAATAACTTGATGAGAAGAACTAATAGCAGTATTAACTTCATTAGAAGCATGTATACTACTTACAATATTATTTCTAGGTGGTGGTGAAGTTACATAAATATTAATGTACGTTGCTTGTACATTAACTTCTAGAATAAATTTTCAGGCTTGTTCACTAACTAACTTTATACAATTAGTTAAATAAACATGAACCAATATAAATTCATAATCAATAGAATATTGCTCAACAATTTGATTACGTAAACTATCAAACAAAATATTTTGATCAATTAAAAAAATTTCAGTTAAACCTCCTTCATAAACCCATTAAGCACACCTCCAACCGAACATAATATTGTAAAACTTTGATCCATCACATGAGAATGAGCTTCTAAATACAGAGTGATTGAGCTTCTGTTTGAAAGTAGAATAAGTGGATTGAGTGAGAAATGAATAGCAGAAGGAATTTAGAGAAAAAAAATTTAGCCGTTGTAAAAATTTATACGTTAAAATATAAACGTAACTATGACAGAGTTACTATTAACATACCTATACTTATGACAGAGTTACTATTAACATATAGACTTACTATTAACATACATATAAAATAAACCTAAAAAAAACAAAAAAACCACAAAGAAAAAATAACACTAATAAAACCAAAAAAAAACCAAACCAAATAAACCCCTAAACAAAAAACCACATAAAAAAACCCAAAAAAAAACCAAAAACCCATTTTTCGCCAACTGAGTTGACGAAAATTTGGGAATTTGGCCAACTCGGTTGGCGAAAATATGGTTTTTTGGTTTTTTTTTTTTGACACGTCTAATTTTTTGTTGGATTTTCGCCCGCTGGATTGGCGAAAATCAAGTTCTCCAAATTTTTGCCAACCCAACTGGCGATTTCCATTGTAATTTCAAAATTTACCAAATTTCTATCGCTATATTTAATTAATATAAATTTATTATCGATACAGTAAAATTTCTGATTAAAAAAATAAAAATTTTAGGGACACAGTTGCACCCTCTCGGGATCAAGCGCCACTACTCACATGTATGATGAGTGAAGAATGGCGACAAAAACTACTTTGAACTATCATGTGCATACATCTCGATGGAGGTTGAACCCAATAATATGTATAGTCCAAGGTACACATGTAAAGCATCGATCATATGAGTTGAGATGGTAGGAAAATCAAATGACAGTAGATCCTCTTTGTCTCTCCTAAAGTGTGTATCGGGCAGGGCCCAGATTCAGTGTTGACTGGACCTATGTCGAATCGAATTTAGATCAGAGTGAAGACGTGTTGGGTTGGACCGAAGGAACATGAGGTTGAATCCAACCCAGATCCGAATTTGGTCGGAAGTGAGCTAGACCGAACCAGGCTAGATTCGGAACGGTTCAGAACTGGACCAATTTTATTAAAAAAATTCAAGATTTTAAAATTTGAGGAAAGCGAAATAAGATAAATTTTCTTTCTCCTCCATTGTTTTTCATACCAAATCCATAGTAATTAAACTACCACACCTGTGTTTTTTAAAGATTCTTTTATGTATTTGGTAAGATTTTTCTAAATTTGGGATTTTGAAATACTTCTATGCCTTTTGTAAGATTTTTCAAAATTTGTTGGAAGATTCATACAAAATTTAACCAAAATACTTCAAAATTCCTAAATTCAGATAAGCCATCCAAAATCTAACCTAAATTTAGAAGAATCGTACGAAATACATAGAAAATTCTTTAAAAGATGCACACACAAGGAGCAAGGGTTGACAAATCATACTAATAGGGAAGATGCTTTTAATATATTATTTTAAAATAGAAAAAGTCCATCATTTCTTTGTAAGTCATACATAAGTCATATATAAGAAGATCATAAATAAGACAATTTTTTAATATATATCATTATTGTTACATAAGTCATACAACTTATATTTGTGTTTCAGCTTTTCAACCTTTCTTTATATATTTTTTTGTAATACTCCAAATGAAGTTTGTAGAGAGATTAAAAGCTAAAACTCAAACATAAGTCGTAATTATGTTTATAAATACCTATGACTTATCTAACAATAATAATACATATTAAAAAATGATACATTTTTTTAAAGAAAATACGAGATTACTAGATATTCATACACTTATTCAGATGCCTAAGTAGAATTTCTATGCCACTGTTAGGTTTTCATTTGAATCATTTCCTTCAATTCAAGCATTCAATAGGAACTCTATATGAAAATCTTCTTTCCGTATCGCGTTCATTGTAAGCTTCGCTAAATTGATGCCAAACTTCTGATCTTCTTTTGAGTTGAGGGTCTTGTTGTGGTGCGGGTTGAGGTTATTGATTTTACAGTTGCGGTGGTGGTTGATCATTTTTCATGATAATAAATAGTCTCTTCACACTAGATTGCTTGTTAATATTGTAACAGAGGAAAGATAATTTGTTGTGATAAATTTAAAAGAATTATGTCCTATTTATAGAAAATTATGATGTGCCAAATTATCCCAAATATCCTTAAAATATAGTAGTTATAAGGGTAGTTTGGTAATTTTCAGCAAAATAACTAAAATACCCTTCAAATGGAATAAAAACAACCATTGAATTAGGGGTATTTTGGTAAAAATACCCTCCAAAATATATGGCTGTTGGAGGGGTTAATTAGCAAAATGTCACTCCAACATACACAATAACGGTTAAATATAAGGGTATTCTGCTAATTTATCGCCCCCCTACCCCCCAATATATATATATATATATATATATATATATATAGTGGAGCCCGCAACCACGTGGGGGAGATGGGGTATCAGGTCCTGACCGGGTCATCGACCGGGCCGGTCAAGGCCGCGTCGGGCAGATTTGGTGGTCGGAATCGAAACGGTTCAGTCGGATGACCGGACCGGATCGGTCTTTCAGACCGGTTTTCATAATCCAGTCCGAACCTCAAGTCGAATCAGACCGTACCGGATCAGACTTTTAGACCAGTTTTCATAATCTAGATCGAATAAGGAAGGGTACTGCTTCCTCAATATATATATATATATATATATATATATATATATATAGTGGAGCCCGCAACCACGTGGGGGAGATGGGGTATCGGGTCCTGACCGGGTCATCGACCGGGCCGGTCAAGGCCGCGTCGGGCAGATTTGGTGGTCGGAATCGAAACGGTTCATTCGGATGACCGGACCGGATCGGTCTTTCAGACCGGTTTTCATAATCCAGTCCGGACCTCAAGTCGAATCAGACCGTATCGAATCAGACTTTTAGACCAGTTTTCATAATCTAGATCGAATAAGGAAGGGTACTGCTTCCTCATCGAGTTCCCAAGTTTATTCTTTGACTGCAACAACACACGAACAAAAACCACTGATCGATTCTGCAAGTTTTTCTCCTTCATGTCTAGGATCTGAACATGTTATTCTACATATGATAGGTTGGCACTCATCTCAAGCTGATCGAAGTTCACTATATGACTTTAGAAACATGGAAGGAATCATGCACTTCCGCCAAAGCCGGAGGCAGTGCAAGTCGATAAGCCACTGGCACCACCCTCTGTAGGATCTTGAAGGGTCCGACAAATCGTGGACTCAACTTCCCTTTAACACCGAACCGCATCACGCCTCGCATGTGTGTCACATTTAGGAACACATGATCACCCTCCACGAATTCCAAGGGTCGCCAATGCACATCTGCATAAATCTTCTGACGACTTTGAGCAAATTAAAGCCTCTACCGAATCATGCAAATTTTCTCAACGGCCCGCAATATGACTTTCGGTCCGAGCAATTGTCATTCGCCGACTTTCTCCCAACATATCGACAATGACACTTGCGTCCATAAAGTGCCTCATATGGGGCCATCTGAATACTTTCTTAGTAACTATTATATAAGCGAACTCTTCTAGCGATAAATAGGAATCCCAATTCATTTTTAAATATAGCACGCACAGTCTCAACATATCTTCAAGGATCTGGTCTATTCTCTCCATCTGTCCATCAGTCTGCGGATGGTACATCGAGCTGAAATACAACTTGGTGCTCATTGTCGACTGAAGGCTATTCCAGAATTGAGACAAGAATTGTCCATCCTTATCCAACACAATTGAAATTGGCACTCCATGTAAACGGACAATCTGATCCACGTAAATCTTTGCCAAGCTGTCAGTGCCCCACAAAAATTTGATTATAATAAAATATTGACTTGAACAGTTGTAGAAGCATAAAAAATCTACACCATGCTCCTTAGTGACCCAACACCATGCGCCTCACTGAGCCAACTCCATGGGCCTCAGTGACCCAGCTCAATGCGCCACAGTAACCCAGCTCCATGAACCTTAGGGATTTAGTTTTATGCGCTTCAGTGTCCTCGCTTTATGCACCAACAGTTTAATAAGTGTCTCATTTGTGCCTGCAGCGCTATGCGCCACTACGTAGTTTAGCGTCTCATGTGTCGTAGCACCATGCGCTACTACATAGCTTATTGTCTTTTTGCCCGCAGTGCCATGTAATACTATTCATCTTATTGTTCCCATTCGCCTGCAGTGTCATGCGCCATTAGCCCCTCAGTGCTCTTCATGCACCAAGTGGAAGTATTTCTAAGGTGCAATCACAGTTATCCAAATTAGGACATGCATGTGTCACGAGTATTATGGACATCAGCAACCCCAGATCTCGGATTGACACATGGGAGCCTTAACGCAGTATGCACCTACAGTGCCATGCGCCAACATACAGCCCGCGTACATGTGACTACGTAATACCTTCTTAAAGGCTATAAATAGTGGGTAATTTTCCATATGCAATAGGAGACCATACGTAGAAGAGAAGGAGAAGAAGACAGAAGCGCCATTCGAAGCCACGCCAACTTTATTGGTCCCGGATCGTCAATGAAGTAAAGGAGCCGCTGCAGTGCTCGATCTCCACCGTCACACTTGCCCAGATCTTTCTTTTTGTACTTAGATCCTCTGGTATAGGGATTCTCTTATACTCTTTGTCAATTCATAATAAATAATAATTTTACACCCTCCACCAAAAACTTATTTTTTGTGATATCGACAAAAATGACAACTCTGCTGGGGAAGAGCTTATCCTCTAACGAGAAGCTGGTGACGCAATCCGACATGACCAAGTTAGGTTCGACTTAGAGGATATTGGTCGTCGACTTCGATCGACAAGCATTCGAAGATATGCTGGACAAGCCAAGCTCTCCAATGAGGTTCGTACGACCTCACATGACTCGCGAAACTCTGGACATCAGTGCCGCTGTGACAAGCCCGAAGTTGGTACCAGATACATCATCAACCCACGTCGCAATTGCAGACGCGGTTGACCCTACCCCACCGACAAGTTGAGATCCTTTCTGAGGCCCGCACGACCTCGAAAAGTTCACATGGTGTGGATTTCTAAAGCCGCTGCGCTAAACCCGAGCTCCGCTCCAGAAATGCCGCCAACCTTAGTCGTAGGTGCACACAAGGTTGGTGCACATCCTGTTTCCATCTTCGAAGTTGTGCTCAAGAGGTACCGTGCCAAGTCTCACGATGCGCGCATACAGCACCGTCTATGTCGTGAAGGATGCACCGATCATAGGCGCATGAAGTCTCCTCCAAGAAAGTATGCTGGTAATAAGGGCTTATATAGTCCCAACTTGGATTTCCTGTACTATGCGCCCAAGGACGCAGGAACAAGAAAACACAAAATACCTCAAGCCATGCATGCTTGGGAGGCTGCACCGTCAGCTCTCCAAAAGTATGTGTCGTTGCCTGTAATATGCGCTACTATTGGAAGAATCTATTGGGAAGACCCAGGTGCTCATGCGTCGGAAGTGGGTCGTCCCTTAGAGCCTTCTCGAACCCACTTGGATGTCGTAGTTGCACCCAAACCAGGTCAAGGAATGAACATCGAGATGACAGACCCATGCGTCCAGCCTGGCTGTACCCATATAATGGGTCCATCTCACATCAAGTCTTCCATTAATGATCAAGTTATATTTATTACAGAAGAATTGGGTCAGGGAGTAAATATACCACTGTCATCTCCATATGCAAAGCTTGCCCGAGCGCATGAAATTGGGGGGGGTTAAAGTGAAGCTTCTATCGTCTGATTTACGCAACGTGATTAGTCACAAGCGTAAGATGAGAGAGGCGATGCTCGCACATAATGTGTCCTCTCGCAGACACACTTGTGCCAATATCATCATCAACTGTTGTTGCTCTAAAGCACCAGTTTTTGCAGCCAAACAATTTGTGTTCCAGCGGCTACAACCCGCGATGCCAACCCGACAACGTCCCCAGAGACCTCTACATGATGAGGAGCAATTGTCCGTCGCCTTCTGTTGTTCAACATGGAGGTCTTCTCCCATGAAGAAGATCTCAAATAAAAGCTCGTCGGTTAGCACATTGTGAAGCCGTTTGAGGACTAGCAAACAAGTACCCACAATGGGGGTATTTTAAGGTATACGCTCGAGAACATGGGCTGGGTGTCACTACCGTATTTTCTAGGAAAGGGTATTTTGGTCATTTTATAATTAATTAAATATTATGCATGTTGAATATTTATTTATTCTATTATTTATTTATTGTTAGCATGTTAGATTTATTTTTGGACTTGTGTAGTGGACCTAACTAGTTTAGAATAGATCCATGGACCCAACATTTAATTTTAGTTAGATTTGAGCCCAATAATTAGAAGCCCATTTATTAGGAGGATGATTAATTAAGTTAAATCCATTAGACTAGAACCTTCCCTACTTAATTAATTTCTTCATGAGAGGCCCCAAGAGATTTTTTAGACTTTACATAGTAGCTTGAGGGAGGGGGCAAGTGAGACCTATATAAAGGGGATGAAAACTTTCTCTCTTTTTATTTTTTATTCCAAATCTAGATCTAAAATTTTTCTCAACCAAATTTTATCAAATCTATACCAAATTTCTATCCAAATTTCTTTCCAAATTACCATTGGAGGCTAGAAGAGCACGGATTTAGAAGGAGAAAGCAATAATCTACAAAGAGGAGCAAGAATCTACAAGTTGAAAGCCAATTTCACCAATTTTGGAGGTTTCATTGGGAATCCATCTCCCAATAGGTACAATTCAGTTTTTCCCCTTAATTTAGGTTCTAAATTTGAGATTTAACCATGAAAAATCAACCCATATGCATATGCTACCCATATGATTTGGTTTTGTGTTCATAAGAGGCCTATTGAGAAAGTTATGGTACTTTTTGTGTCAATTTTGGGGGAATTTCGAGATTGACATTTATTGTGTGTGTGGCAATTGGTCCTATAGATCAATTTGGCATATGATTGTGTGTTTGGGGCTAGTGTCGTGTCCATAATTGGTTACGTGTAGGTCGTGTCCCAACAATTTGGTGATACGTGTTGATTTGGGAGTTTTTCCTCCGAAACGGAACTTTGACCATGTCAAATTTTGACACGGACACGTAGATTTATATTTGACTCTTCGTATTATTCATAAATAATATATATGACTTGTTCGTGTCCTTCGGGGTACTTTTGGATGTGTGGTGGACTCGTGTCGCATGCGTATCATAAATCTAGTGGGATACGGGGTGATACATTCCATATGTGTGCAATTTAATTGTAGATCTATTTTCTCTTGTGTTCTTATCCTTGGTATTGTGTAAATTATATATATGTATATATATATATATATATACATATATTATTGTTATATATATTTATGTATTAAATATCATAGATCTATATATCTATTATATATATATGTTGTATATTTATGTAGTTATTATTCTACATATGTAAGATCTACTAATTATTGTATATATATATGTGGTTGTTATATATATATATATATATATATATATATATATGGTGGTGAATATATATTATATTTATATAATATTGTGTCTTAGATCTATGTACCTATGTATATACTATATGTGTATATTTATTATGTAGCTATTTCTTCTACATGTAAGATATATTGTAGTATATATATGTTGTGGTTATTTATTATGTATATATATAAATATATAAGTGGTTATATTATACTTATATATATATATATATATATATATATATATATATATATATATATATATATATATATATATATATGTCTTGTTATATATATTATAGAGCATGAGCTTTTGGCGACAGCAACAAGCGTCGCAACAGCAGTAGTGTAACAAACAGCACAGTAGCAGCAGCAGCAGGAGCAATAGCAACAGCAGCAGCGTCGCAAAAGTAGCAGCATCAGTGTCGTGAAAGCAGAAGTAGCAATAGTATATAGCAGCAGCATCGACAACAGTTTAGCAACAGCAGCAGCGTCGCAAAAGCAGCAGCAACAACAATAGCATACAGCAGCAGCAGCAACAACAGTTTAGCGACATCAGTAGAACCATCGCTAAAACAGTAGAGTATCAGCAGTATCGGTAAGTTTAAGTAACAGTGGACATCGACTTTAGCGACAGTTTGACAATTTTTATTAATATTAGATACTTATATATGATAGTTATATATATAGTATATATAGGATATTAATATATCTATAAACATGTTCCTAATTTCTATTTGTATTTTAATACACTATATGCATAATATTTAGTGTAGCATATATTATATTATGGGGTAAGTTAGTAGATGTGTATCATATGTTAAGTTAGTATCTATGTATTAGTATATAAAATATGTTAGTAGTAAAAGGTAGTTAGGTATTAGTAAATATTAATAGTTATAGCTAGTAGTTGTATTAGATAAATACATATTAGCCTATAGTGTAGAGATTGGGTAGGTAATATATACTAGATGGCATTACCTTGAGATACTAAGGTAAATGCCAAGGTAATTGGAGATATCCAAGGTATTGGGATTGGGTATCAATATTGGTCTAGTTTTGTGATTCCAAGTAGGTTCAAAACCAAGGTACCTAATTAATGTTTGTCTTTAAGATTTTATTTAATAATATTTTTTTGGAATTTGTATGTGATGTTTTCCTTTTGGATTTACGTATCCGGAGATACGGTATCCTAATATTTTAAGATATAGGTTTTGTGACCTAGACTTTACTATTTGAACCCAATATTTTGTATTAGACTTATGCAACCTAGAAATAGGTAGTTGACCATAGTTTGACCGGTTTGACTTAGAGTTGACCTAGTTTGACTTTTGACTTAGAAATGACTTAATGACCTAGAAGTTGACTAGTTTAATTTATTCTCTTTCCCAAAAATCTTGTATTAATGCAATATTCTATATATAGGTCTGTGACACCAGTTCAGACATTATTTCTCATCATTTTCTTTGGATTACAAGCGAGTACATTCTCTGATAGTTTCTATTATTTGATTACCACTATAATTCAAGTATTTAGAAATATTACTTATGATTCTTGACACGATGGTATACGGATTGGTATTATTATTGGATCGTCAGTCATGGGATGTTACCTTGATTATGGAGATGGTATCGGATACAATCCTTATTGGTATTGGATAACATTGAATATTATAGATTAAACATTGGATAAATTGGCTAGTAACTTGTCATGATTCGATCCATCATATCAGTCAGGGCGGGGGAAATACTAATTAAATATGTGATCAAGAAACTATCGGCTAGTAGTGTAATCATTATCTACTAACTAACCATGCAATTCACGTTTGGTTGAGTTAGCTCCTTAGTGTAATCATTGAATCTCCCAGGCCGATCACATATTTAGTTAGTATTTCAAATCACATAATATATTGTAGATTCCATTATTCAGTTCATTGATTACCTTGTATTATTCTGACATTATAGTTCATTCCTTTATTCTTGTACGCATTGATTATATTCTGTTGCTAGTATTGCCTAATCTCTCATTGTTCTTGATCATCAGTTATATTCTCATCGTAGATACATCCTCTATATTACTATTTTATAGTTTTTGTCAATTAATTGGAACTGCTATTGGGTTGTACTTCGCTCCATTCCTGACTGGAAAATAATTTTCAGAGGATCCGGGAGATTGGTGTCCGACATACTACGGACCTCAGCCTATAGATGATGCAGACTTGGACCCACTAGTTCTGGAGTGACTGATGGAAGATTTAGCCGGATTCACTAGTTAGCATAGTTAGTTCTCTTTAGTATTTGGTACCAAATTTATTTTCGGCATATATTTGAGATATGTATATTATTTCTATTTGTTGTTGTTATATTTTTAACTGCTTAGTTATGCTAGACTTCTTTGATATCTTCTCGTGCCAAAGATATGTGATTGAGTATTGTGTTGAACTAAGTTTATTACACTCTTGTGGGAGTTGAGATATTATTAGAGGTTTATGCATTATTGTGAGATAATTAGATAGCATAGTTGACCAAGACAGGGTTCTACCGCCGATGCTGCGTAGGCTGGGCGTTGCTCTCGACTTGCATCCCTACACCGGGTGCGGGTCTTGACACCGGGGTAGCCATGCCTCCCTGAATCAAGCTACAACCGGAGCTTATGGTAGCAGTCTCCTAGTGTTCTATGACAACCCTTCCTTCAAAGAGGACAATAAACCTCTGCACACAAATGACAACTTAACTGGGGGTAGCCATGCTTCCCCGAATCAAGCTTCAGCCAGAGCTGGGGTTAGCAGTCCCCCGGTGTTCTATGACAACCCATCCTTCCAAGAGGACAATGAACCTCTGCATACGGATGATAGCTTAACTAAGGGTATCTGTACACTCTAGGACAAGCCCACATCTGAAACTAGAGGTAGAAATCCCTCCAATAAAGAAAGTGATGCGATAACACCTACTCTCTCGGAGGAAAGTGATACTCAGACATCGGGGGTAGAAAGTGAAACATCTACCTTTTTGTCCGTCTCTTCCTACTTAATGCCAGTGTACATGGCAGAAGATGAGCATGACATCGAATCCAATAACCAACAACGCCTCGAGATACTCTAAGCCACGATGTTGGATTTTACTACTTCAATGCAGACTCTGACTCACACAGTGCTGGAGCTTAGAGAAAGTATCCCCCCAACACAGCCGCAACGCCGGGATGAACAAACGAGGAACCTGATACGCCTGATCCGGCTCCTCAGGTCGTAAGAAGTCATACAATGCCTCGATCCTCTTCTCCCCTTTTGATAGACGATATCTAGGAGACTCTCAAGGACCTGCATGCCCGCATCGATGCTCGAGACAACCAGGACAGGCTCCAGAAGCTTGGGATTCAGCAATCCTATCCCCCTGAATGGGATAAAATTGTATACCCTCCCAAGTATAAGCCATTATCTTTGGATTTATTTGACGAAAAGACTACATGAGATACTTCTAGTCTATAATATGCCATTTAACTCAAGATGATGCCTTACTGACCAACTTATTTGTTGGTGCCCTATCCGATATCGCCTTTGAGTGGTTCTGTAGCCTTCCAAACATATCTATCTCCTTCTTCGAGGACCTAAATTCTCTATTCCTCACACAGTTCAATAAAGGAGGAATGGATATGACCATGTCCTCCCTGATGGACACCACCCAAGGAAAAAGAGAACTCGCACAAAATTACATCGAGCATTTCCTATAGGCAATATTAAAACTACCTCCTGGTATTCCTGAATCCAAACTGATAGACACATGCCGAAAAAATCTTCTACCAGCAATAAGACTCAGGACGACATCTGGCCTATTCAGTGACTGGACAACATTTATCATAATTTATGCTGATGCAGAAAAAAGCTCTAAGGATGCCCGCCTATTGGGATTCAAAGATCCCAGCGTTGAAGATAAGGGGAAGTTTCCTTTCAATGATAATAACAGTCACGACAATAAAGGGTAGCAGGCCCTGATAGTTAACTTGAAAAAAAGATCGATCTTACCTGTTGCTAAGCCGACAGAGCCAGCTACAGTACATGAGACTTATTCCTTTAATGACGATGATGTCATGGAGCTCTTTAAAGTGTTGATGAAGGGAAACAAACTCAAGCTACCCGACATCAGGTGCCCCAATAAGGCAGGCAAGGTCGACAACTCTAAGTACTGCCACTACTATCGATATGTCCACCACGCCACACATGACTGTTACATATTAAAAAGGCAGATACATCGACTAATTGACTCTAAAGCTCTCTCTTTGGACTATGAGGACAAGACAATCACTACAAACATGGTGTCTCTCCAGTTTGGTACTTTCTCGATAACTGAGGCTGAAGATGGTATCGTTCCCATACCGAGGACAACCATGGAGGTCGTTAACTGTCATGCCCCAAACTCCCTTGATCCCGATCATCCCCGCCGGGCACGAATTATAGCGCCGGTGCTCCCGCAGGACGGTCGTTCCCCTCGGGACGTGATGCTGTATGAGACTGGGATTGCGCTTGCATAAGGCAACATCGTTAAAGTTGTGGCTATCATCGAACCGATCGAGTACGCAACAGAGGGACAATGTTACAAACAATAATCCATCTGAGTAAACGGGGCAAAGTTCAAGTCACGAGGTTCTCTGAATATAATGGCATATTTCTATTTATTATGTCCCTCTATACAAAAGTAGCTCAAAATATCACGATAAGGCTCAAGGCATCAAAACCAAATTTTTGGGTCCTAGGGATGAGGCACGGCTATCGCTTCCTCGAACGATCCAGCACTTGCGAACAAGTAAACTGTTGGTGGGTCAACACTTTGGTGAAAGTACTGGTGAGTATAAAATCAACGAACAGAATCAACATTCGTTAAAACCAACACTAAGTAATTATTTTGTAAAGTATTACATTACTAACGATCTTTCTAGTTTTACCTAGGTTCGTTACATGCTGTACATGAGCAGAGTCATATTACTTTTTTTAGAAATATCTTTGAAATCAGAGTTCATGTTTGATTTGTATTCAAGCACACTAGACAAGCCGATTATTCTACTATCACGGTGTGCACAACGTGTCTCGTGAGGACAATGAACCATATAGGAACTATCCTTCTATCAAGCAAACAAGATAAATTATCTATATAATTTTGGTCCCCGAGAAACTCAGGATCAATAGCAGTAATCCAACTAACTAATGACTCTTTTATCTGATGCTATTAGCAGTTGTGACTCATGGTTGCTCTTCACTAAAATACGCTCAAAATAGCAACTGGGACCAAGGTTTAGCTCTGTACTAATATCCATTGTCAGACCGATGCGAATGCATGAAACACTATCAGATAAACTCTATGATGCAGACGATCAAGATCAAGAAGACTATCTATCCATCTCTTCTATCTCTGTGTGGCTGTGTCACACCCCGATCTCCCGCAAGCTAATCGGCCGTCCTCGCTCGACGAGAATCACCGTGCCAGCGCTCCCGTGGGACGATCGCTTCAGCCCATCTGGGCGTGATGTCGCACGAGTGAGAGCCATGACCGTGTAAGGCCGTGGTTCGTTGGCTGGTGGTAAGAGGTCTAAGCCACAGAGTCACACAGATTGTCCGAATGCAGCAAAATTATAAACGCATAAGCAATTTGGTAACAAGTTTACTGAGTCGACAATAGCGGAAGCATTAAAATAACACAAGTTGAAGTAAAACAAACTCTTTATTGATATTGAATAAGTGTTACAAGCGGCGCATGGCCGAGATTATAAGTCGCTTAAGCCTCTCTCTCTGAAACAGTAAAATCGTGCCAAGTAGCTACATTTATGGAATGATGTACAGGCGATGTTCCAATATTATGTCTTATATATGTGTTTCAGTTTTGGATCATAATGCTTCAAGGCTTCGGATTGACTCCACGCCTTAGCACGCACGAAGGAGGCATCCACACCGAACGAGGTTCTCCCGCACCCTACAAACAATCTGGTAGATTATTAGTACATGAATGCACTGGTGGGGAGGCTACTCGCCCGCTCGACAAATCCAAACACGTACTATAGGTTTCGTGCACCAACTATTATGTTGTCTTTCTAGTTGCCTTAGGATCAGTTTCATGGCAAATATTGAAAAGCCTAACTCGTGTGGCATTGTGCCGTACGATATAAGAGGAAACACGGCAAGACTTACCAACTTACCAATTGTCCTTCCCTGTCCAAGGTAAACTTAGTTAATCCAGACACAAGCAGCATATATATAATAAAACTCAGGGGCAAAGCATACGCAAACACTGTGTTGTGAACGAGATTACGATTTGGTTGAATGAGTTACACGAAATATCAGGTGTGTTGCATAAGATGTTGAAGTGTTCAATCCATGTACAAGTATCTTATAATCATGATCGTTCAGGCATTTTCGATATTCTTGATCCGATGTAATGACTCGCATGCGGATAGTTGCTAAGCGAGGATGACTTATCTATATGAACAATTATCGCTGGCATAGACATAAAGGAACATACTCACCAACGAGGATCGAATACAATAAGAGCACAGAATGTGCTACAGACCATCTCATCTTTGCACATGAAGACTACACAGGAAGCTCCATCCGGATCGGATCGGCCCCGATGCCCCGGAGACCGCCAGTGGAACTTTAGATCCGAAGATCACCTTATTCAAGTTGTCCGCGACATGCAGGTCAGGGTCTTTCCAAATTCATAACTTGACATGATAATCCATGATTCTTGTTCTGAACCGACCATTTTTCTCCATGAGCTGTGATTCTTGATTTGCTTGATAGGGGTTCTCTTTCAGAGGTAAACTTGATATGATTATTATTCAGGTGTAAACTTGATAGGATTCTTTCTTAATGAATAACTTGCCTTGATGCATTCTCCTGGTGCGTGGACTGCCTTAGCGACCTAACGGTCCCGGATACTTGCAAGTTCAATTGCACAAAATGACTATTTGATAGTCTTCTGGCTGACTCAATGTATGAACAATACGCGATAGTATTACTTGCTTGTGGCATAAGTTTTGTGTGGCAAACATTGAGTTGAGAAAATACTACTAGTTAACACATAAGCAGGCAAACATGATTTTATAAGAAAACTTAATCATTCACTTTGGCTCGGGCCCGAAGGTAAGCCGAGGAGTGAAACCGTAAAGGAACTTCCCGAGCGACATAATCTAGGGTCGTGCAGTATAAACAAGTGAACAATGCGCTAAGAAGGGCATATATATATCGATCTATTGAGGCATAGCAGGGTCTAGTTGCACAAGTCAAAGGTAACATGCAAGGGTCTGAATATAAGCAATGTTTCATTTTTATGTTCTAACATAAACAATACAAGTTGGGATTATTCCCTTAGCTAGGTGCATTATATTCTTATTCGCATGCAGGGGGTGATTCACCTAACGACTAGCATGTATCATTTCATATTTTAAGTGTACTGGCTAAGCAGAGACAAGTTCACCGTAGTCACCCACCTTAGCGATGATTCGCCTCGGTTGAGCGATACTCCGAGCGAGCCTCTGAAAGCCTAAGCCGAACTCCTGAAGGGACAAGTTTGGATATCCTTTGCCTCAAACGAGTATTCTCGCCGAAGCAAAGTGGGTCGGGATATTGCACTTTTGCCGTTTGAATCGACAGTCCGCTTGAGCAAAATGGGGTGTCACATCATACACCACTCAGAAAAAGCCTCGTCCTCGAGAATTCTTGAGCGCAGGCCATTCTATCGCATTATAGAATCTATCCCAAGCATAGCGATCGGTACCACTAAATCCGTTAAAATATAATCTCCTATTCGTTCCTTACGCCGTGTTGCGTGTATGCAGAGTCAGTCTTATCTGCATCTTAGCGTGGGATATTTCTTAACGTGGGGTACGTTTACAATCCATCGTGAATGATCTAGGGCTGAGGAAAACTTATACAAGTCGTTATACTTGTTCATGTGGATATTCACTTGCACTAGCATCGAGATCAGCATATCGTGAGTCTGGATCGTGTGCATATTTGAAGTGCACCTCAAGCATGAGCACGCCAACCAACTTAGCGATAGCGAAGTCTTAGTACTTGAGTTTCATATCTCGTTTAGTCTTGGATCGTTCACGCGTTCAAGGCATCCCTCAAACATATGAGTTCAACCAAACTTAGAGATAGTAAAATCGGATAAGCTACTTGCAAAAATTTCAAGGGTTCTCATTTTTATTGAATCACAAGGATACTTCCGATAGGATCAATCAAATTCCATATTATTTTCCATTCCAACTAAATCCAAGCATTTGCACTACCGTTAAGCACGATCTATCCGACCAACCAACTAGCGTTCTTACGTTTGGTTCAACATAGCGAATGTTATCGTTCCCAAGTCTAACCCTGAGTCTTGCTTCCCAGTTGATAACTTATTCAAGCAATATACTAAAGTCGGTAATACAGGTTCATTCACTCGACACAGGATCGTCTGCCTAATTGCTAGGTCAGCTCACAAGGTCATAGGTACAAGTTCAAGCGCGCGATTCATCGTGCAAATTCGTTGCACGATGCTTGCCCCAATTTCTAGGGTCAAACCTTTGTTTATTTGCATGGGATATTCTACCAAAGCTCGTTTTACTAAGATTTTTAAACATCGAGCATAGATTTCCTACTCTCAATAACACGTTCGTTTGTACGGGAGTTCGAGTTCGTTCAGTCAAATCCACCAAGCCAAGATTCAATTCTAAACCTTTATTTATAACTTTAAGTCGTTCAACCTGATTCACGTATCCATTCACGAACCCAACAAGCGTGATTTATTTCAGGTTCTAGGCTAACTTATCCATCGAAACATTTTTTATCACTTGTATTTCCAAATTTGTCTTATCGTGTCGAACCAAAAGTCAAGACGATCCATTAGTTGTCATGCTCCGGTCTTCTGTAAGTTCGATTACCCTCGTTGGACGCGAGATCACCATGCCAACGCTTCCGCTAGATAATCGTCCTAATCCGGGCGTGACACATGTACGGACATAGAGTTACCCTCGCACAAGACAAGAATGTTTGAACATTATGGATTACTTTGGTATGATCGAGACACCTTATATTTTCACCAAGTCATGTCCGTTCATGTAGTGATTATTATTCGTCTAGTAAAATCATCCAATTTTAATGTTACCGTTCGGTAATTTCATAGTCTACTTCTTTCATTCCTCAAGCAACTATATTTCAAATATTCAAGCCCTAAGTTTATACCATCTTTTTGATACGTTCCATTCATCAAGTTTGTTTGGAATAATCACTGAACACGTTCCCGTTAGTTCGATCATCCTCGCCGTACGTGAAATTACCACACCGGAGCTCCCGCAGGATAACCGTTCTCGTTGGGACTGATTTTGAGAGTTATAATTTTGAACTTGATCGTTCTTCCAAACTCCAAGCCAAATCCAATATCGTTCATCTCTTTCATCGAACCAATATATTTATTTTTGGGCTAACTTCTATTCAAGAGATATTGTATTCAAGTTTAATCCGTTTGTTTCAATCCGAAATTGCTCGTACAATCCTCCAAGTTTCTAACAAGTTTCCTTAACCAAGATATCAGTTTCTATTTTTGTGAATCCAAATTCGATATAGGCATTATCATTTATTCAAGATAATCTTAAATCCGTTTAATCTGACTATCGCACGAGACCTATGAATCTGTTTGGACATTTCTAAATGATCCATACAGCACTCGGAATTGAGTCATCCAATCAAATCCTCAATCGATTTGTATCTTCCGACACAAAATATTGTTCGAGCTATTTTCCAAAATCCAAGCATGATTCTCAATATTCGCTTAAGCGATAAATCCAAGAATGTTCTATCTGTTAGCATTCTAAGTCTGACTTGTCTTATTCCTGAACGATATTACCATATCGTTGCAACTTAGCTTGCACCAAAGGGTCTTGGTGCACGATATTCTACACAACTTAGCTGAAAGGCTGTGTGGAAAGCTAACCGTTCGGATAATAGTTGATTCCGTACTAACCAGTTGGGCAAACATGTATAAGCATTTCAGGTTTGCACATAAGTCACGATTCTAGCATGAGTTTAATCCCGAAGGGTATAGCACAGGTTGGCATAAAGGCCAATCATAATACAATTCCGTACAAGCAATCACATCATTTACATGCACATTTTAAAACTATTTAGACTCATTGTTGGAATATTTTATTTGGGACATTGAGAGAGAGAGTGTGCACATAACCCACGAACGGGCTTTCGAAACTGAGAAAATTAAAACGAAGTCCAAAGGCATATAGCCAAGCTCTGATACCAATCTGTCACGTCCTGATCTCCCACAGGCTAATCGGCCATCCCCACTAGGCAAGAATCACCATACCAGCGCTCCCGCAGGATGATCGCTTTGGCCCATCTGGGCGTGATGTCGCACGAGCGAGAGCCGCGCCCGTGCAAGGCCATGGTTCATTGGCTGGCGGTAAGAGGTCTAAGCCACTGAGTCACACATATTGTCCGAATATAGTGGAATTATAAACGCATAGGCAATTTGGTTACAAGTTCACTGAGTCGATAATAGAGAAAGCATTGAAATAACACAAGTTAAAGTAAAACAAACTCTTTATCGATATTGAATTAAGTGTTACAAGCGGCGTATGGCCGAGATTACAAGTCGCTCAAGCCTCTCTCTCTAAAATAGTAAAAGCTTGCCAAGTGTCTATATTTATGGAATGATGTACAAGCGATGTTCCAATATTATGTCTAGTATATGTGCTTCAGTTCCGGATCGCAACGCTCCAAGGCTTCGGATTGACTCCATGCCTTAGCACGCACGAAGGAGACATTCGCACCGAACGAGGTTTTCCCGCAACCTGTAAACAATCTGGTAGATTATCAGTACATGAATGCACTGGTGGGGAGGCTACTCGCCCGCTCGACAAATCCAAACACGTACTGTAGGTTCCGTGCACCAACTATTATGTTGTCTTTCTAGTTGCCTTAGGATCAGTTTCATGGAAAATGTTGAATAGCCTAACTCGTGTGGCAGTGCGTCATGCGATATAAGAGGAAACACGGCGAGACTTACCAGATTACCAATTGTTCTTTCCTGTCCAAGGCAAACTTAGTTAATCCAGATAGAAGTAGCATATGTATAATAAAACTCAGGGGCAAAACATACGCAAATACTGTATTGTGAACAAGATTATGATTTGGTTGCACGAGTTATACAAAATATCAGGTGTGTTACAAAAGATGTTGAAGTATTCAATCCATGTACAAGTATCTTATAATCATGATCGTTTAGGCATTTTTGATATTCTTGACCCGATGTAATGACTCGCACGCGGATGGCCGCTAAGCGAGGATAACTTATCTATATGAACAATTATCGCTGGCATAGCCATAAAGAAACGTAGTCACTAACGAGGATGGAATGCAACGAGAGCACATGATGCGCTAAAGACCATCTCGTCTTTGCACAGGAAGACTACACAGGAAGCTCTATCCGGATCGAATCGGCCCTACTGCCCCGGAGACCGCTCGTGGAACTTGAGATCCGAAGATCACCTTATTCAAGTTGTCCGCGACATGCAAGTCAGGGTCTTTCCAAATCCATAATTTGACATGATAATCCATGATTCTTGTTATGAACCATGCATTTTGCTCCACGAGCTGTGATTCTTGATTTGCTTGATAGGGGTTCTTGTTCAGAGGTAAACTTGATGTGATTATCATTCAGGTATAAACTTGACAGGATTCTTTCTCAATGAACAACTTGCCTTGATGCATTCTCCTGATGCGGGGACTGCCTTAGCGACCTAACGGTCCCGAATACTTGCAGGTTCAATTGCACAGAAGGACTATTTGATAGTTTTCTGGCTGACTCAATAAATGAACAATACGCGATAGAGTTACTTCCTTGTGGCATAAGTTTCGTTTGGCAAACATTGAGTTGAGAAAATACTACAAGTTAACACATAAGCAGGCAAGCATGCATTTATAAGGAAACTTAAGCATTCACTTTGGCTCGGGCCCGAAGGTAAGGCGAGGAGTAAAACCGTAAAGGGACTTCCCGAGCGACATGATCTAGGGTCGTGCAGTATAAATAAGTGAATAATGCACTAAGAAGGGCATGTATATATCATTCTATCAAGGCATAGCAGGGTTCAGTTGTACAAGGCAAAGATAACAGACAAGGGTCTGAATATAAGCAATGTTTCATTTCCATATTCTAACATAAGTAATACAAGTTGGAATTATTCCCTTCTCCAAGTACGTTGTATTTCTTATTAGCATGTAGGGGTGATTTACCTAGCGACTAGCATGTATCGTTTCATATTTTAAGTGTACTGGCTAAGCAGAGACAAGTTCACCGTAGCCACCCACCTTAGCGATGATTTACCTCGGTTGAGCGATACTCCAAGCGAGCCTCTGAAAGCCTAAGCCGAACTCCTGAAGGGACAAGTCTGGATATCCTTTACCTCAAACGAGTATTCTCGCCGAAGCAAAGCGGGTCGGGACGTTGCACTTTTGTCGTTTGAATCGACAGTCCGCTTGAGCGGAACGGGGTATCATAGACTGGCCGCCATCTCTATGATCCAGTTCAAGCATGGAGTAGTTCTATTAATACACAAGCGATAATAAAATATATTCAAGCAATCTTTTACTCTTCTTATTAGCATGGCAAGGTTCTTCTATTGACAAGCATTCAAGTTCTCTAGTTAAGCAAGCAGGTTCTCGTTCTATCATTCTCAATGCGAACATTATCTTATTAAGCAAACAAGCATGTCAAAAAATAATTTTCATTATTAAGGTGTGCAATAATCAGAGAATGAAGTTCTGCCCACTCACACCTAGATGAGTTTTCTTCAGGTTCAACAAGGAGCTCTTCAAGAAGATTTTCTTTTTGAGTCATCAAACCGATATCTCTTGTACATAGTGCCAACGCGGAGCGTGATACTACAAACTTACCTACCAAGAAAAAGTTGTCCTCGAAACTTCAAGGATAAACTTTCGATATGCAGAATAGCGATAGTCCTCATCCCTCACCATACTCAATCGAAAACTCTAGCAATCAACAAGCACGAAATCTAATCTCTCAAGCAATAAATTAAATCCAAAAAAACTTTTGTGTACATCTTTAAAAATATTTATGCACTTATTGTATGGAACTCTCAACTCAGTAATGATATCAATGGACAAGAAATCGTCATCTAAGAACTGCAGCAAAATGGGCGTAAGGCCAACAGATCGAGTTTCTCTGATACTATTCTGTCACGCCCCAAACTCTCGCAGTACCGATCGCCCCCGCGGGGCGTGAATCACCGTGCCGGCTCTCCCGCGGGACGGTCGTTCCCCTCAGGACATGATATTGTGTGAGCCTGGGGTTGCGCTCGTACAAGACAACATCGTTAAAGTTGTGGATATCATCGAACCTTTCGAGTAGCAGTGGAGGGACAATGTTACAAAAAATAATCCATCTGAATAAACGAGACAAAGATCAAGACACGAGGTTCTCTAATAAAATGGTATTGTTCCATATATTATGTTCCTCTATACAAAAGCAGCTCAAAATATCAAGATAAGGCTCAAGGCATTGGAACCAGATTTTCGGGTCCTGGGGATGAGGCACGACTATCACTTCGTCGGACGATCCAGGACTTTCTGACAAGCAAACTGTTGGTGGGTCAACACTTTGGATAAAGTACTGGTGAGTATAAAATTAACGAACAGAAGCAACATTCACTAAAACCAACACTAAGTAATTATGTTATAAAATATTACATTAGTAGTGATCTTTCTAGTTTTACCTAGGTTCGTTACATGCAGTACATGAGCAGAGTCATATTACTTCTTTTAGAAACATCTTTGAAATCAAAGTTCATGTTTGATTTGTATTTAAGCACACAAGACAAGCCGATTATTCTACTATCAGGGTGTGCGCAGCGTGTCTCGTTAGCTATACTCAAAGACTCTAGGGACAATGCACCATCTAGGAACTATCATTCTATCAAGCAAACAAGATGAATTATCTATATAATTTCGGTCCCTAAGAAACTCAAGATCAATAGCAGTAATCCAACTAACTAATAACTCTTTTATCTGATGCTATTAGCAGTTATGACTCATGGTTGCTCTTCACTAAGTTACGCTCAAAATAGCAGCCAGGACCAAGGTTCAGCTCCGCACTAATAGCCATTGTCCGACTGATGCGAATGCATGAAACACTATCAGATAAACTTTATGATGTAGACGATCAAGATCAAGCAGACAATTTATCCATCTCTTCTATCTTTGTGCGGACTGGCCGCCATCTCTCTGATCAAGTTCAAGAACGAAGTAGTTCTATCATTACACAAGCGATAAGAAAACATGTTCAAGCAATCTCTTACTCTTCTTATTAGCATGGCAAGGTTCTTCTATTGACAAGCATTCAAGTTCTCTAGTTAAGCATGCTTGTTCTAGTTCTATCATTCTCAATGCTAACATTATCTTATTAAGTAAACAAGCATGTCAAAAACCCATATTCATTATTAAGGTGTACAAGAATCAGAGAATGAAGTTCTGTCCACTCACCTAGATCAGTCATATTCTGGTTCAACAAGGAGCTCTTCAATAAGGTTATCTTTTTGAGTCAGGAAACCTGTATCGCTTGTACATAGTACCAACGCGGAGCAGGGCACTACCTTAACCTCCTTCCAGCCCGAGCAGATGGGTTAGTTCCCCTCACTACTCCAAGAGTCAAAGTCATCTGAGTTCATCTCGAACTCGTCCCCAAAATGATGCAGCAAGCAGTGCCTTCTATTTCTAAATCCAAAGGAAGAAATACCAAGTCATGTCACGCGTTCTCCCTATCCAAATACGAAGTTCTCACCGGTGTAACCATGTCAGGCTTAGCTTACCAACGCGACTACAATGCTCTCGATGAGAGCACACCCCCTATTGCTCCACCCGCTACACCGAATCCGGGTCAATTCCAACCTTCCACAGCAGACAAGCAAAAAAAAACTAGATGCTTTGACAAACCACTACGAAAGAACACAACTCAGGGATGGAGAAGCCGTACAACTTTGACATTTTGGAACAACTGGCTTACACCCCAACAAAGTTGTCTCTCTTTGAGCTCCTACATCTCTCCGAAGAGACTCGTCACCCTCTGAGTGATGCATTACAAAATGCTAGCTCCTACCTGGATAAGGTCAAACCACTAGCTGAAGGCCCTGCTGCATGTTCCCACTGCAACAGTGTGATGGAAGTGATCCCTAACATCACGTTCTCTCAGAAGGATCTGTTACTAAAGAACAACATGCATAATCACCCTTTGTACTATACGAAATATATTGGAGCCATTAGGATGGATCAAATGCACATTGACCCTGGTTCACCCATCAATATTATCCCACGGAGTCCGCTACAAACTTTGGGAATCCTGATGCATCAACTAGCAGCCACCAACACCACCATTAGCAACTTCAACGTTGGAAGAAGTTACCCTCTAGTCAAGATTCATCTAAAATGCTAGATAGGCAATCTTCGTACAGAGGTGACCTGCTACGTTATAGACGTAGAGGTGTCTTATGATATTTTGCTAGGGCTCCCATGGGTACACGAATATATGATCATCCCACCCACTCTCCATTAATGCTTAAAATACGTCAATAAAGACGACATGGTCAAGACAAAATTTTTTGATGTAGATCATTTCAAAGGAGTTGAGGCGTATTACTCTCACTCGATCCTGTACAAGAAAATTTACCTCGATGAAGATGACAACGATGCTGATAATGAGGCCGATATGGCCACAACTTCTAGAGATCCTCTAAGAGTCCGTCTTAAAGGACATCCTCCCTGTACATCTACCCCCTAGTGGTTAAGCTTTGTAGAAAAGTGCCAGAAGAACCTTTTCTGGTCAAGCTCCAGGGATAGACGTCTTCCAGACAGGAATTTCCTGGCTACGAAAACTCTAAGGCAGTTAGTGGTCAAGCTCCACAGAAGGACTCCGACACTACCAACATCACTAACAACCATCGGAGAAGATAAGCTGGAAGAATATATCGCGACATCTACTAATGTACTGTCCTACGACGACATAATCCCTTCAAAGGAGATACCGTATTTCCTCAAGAAAGAACTTTCGTTGAATTGCTCTGCTGTCGCGCATTGGAGCATCGCATATTCTTTGGAACATAGTATAGGGTTCCACCTTCATCCACAAGTAGCTACTGCCTACGTAGTTAAATAGATCTACCTCAGCCAAGACCCATGTTTCGTTGTTCTAACAAGGAAGAAAGGGGACAAACCCATCAATTTTGGAAAGATTGAAGGTCGCCGAGAATTCGTCTACGAAGTGCCAGAACCAGAAAGCGGTAGAATGCAAATTCACCGTTATAACATACAAACTAAGCATATCCTCCAGAGAATGGGGTACGACCAGAAAAGTGATCAAGGCCTATATTATGGCAAATGATGACGCTTACCCCTGCATCACTTTTCCCCCAAGGGAAAACCTAAAACATACTATCAACGAAATGGTCATGGTTTGGGATATATCACTCCTTCCACAATTCTTAAAGACTCGAAAGAGAAAGATGAAGTATAATCTCACTCATTACTATCTTCCGCTTGGGACTCAAATACCAGCATCAGGGACTTACTCAAACAAATATTGTCTGTTAACATGACATCAGTAGACCTCGACATGGACTCACTCACCACCGAAGATAATCATCGTCGACGCTTGCAAAAATTAGAAGCACTCGATAAAAATCGTATTTTGGCTCAATAACGCATTGAGCTATACCAAGTGTAACATTCAACAAAAAAGGTCAAGGAAATAGCATTTTATGTGGGCGACCTGGTCCTCGCAGTGAGAAGACCAATGGTCTTGACCCACAAAAAGATGGAAAAATTCTAACCCAAGTGGGAGGGCCCCTTTGGGGTAGAGATGGTCTATTCCAGTGGTGAATTTAGACTCGCCAAGCCCAACGATGACTTGATCATGATGCCCATCGACGGAAAGTTCCTAAAGAAGTACTATGCCTAATCAAGGCAACTCCAAAAAAATATGTTACTTCTTCTACGCCTAGCAGAGGGACATGAGAGGACAATGTCTGCAGTTAGCATCCTCAGCATATTATCTTTATGTACCGTCCGTAGTAAGCGAACAATTTTGTTATCCGTACTTGGGAGTCCCAAGTACACAATGGGTAATGGATCCTCAAAAACCATTCTAAAGGAAAATGGTTCATGTCCATATCACCTCTGAACCATGAGCCGTTCTCCCCACCAAAAGAAGGTAGTCACATCCATATTACCTCTAACTCGTCCCTTTTAATATTATCCCCTACAAAAATTCATACAAAGCGAGTAGTTCACGTCCATATCACCTATGAACTATGAGCTGCCCAAGAAGACAGTCACGTCCATATTACCTCTGACTCATTTTTTTTGCTCTCTCCGGTAAAATACTCTACCATGATCGTGCTCAAATACAAACAGATGTGCTTGACTCTCGGTTCTACACCAAAGTATCTCCACCATCGCAGATGATGTCTCTACTGGACCTCCTTAATGGAACCAATCTAACCTATCACGCCCATATTACCTCTGATAGGGCATAGCGTTATCGCTGTTATGATATTTTACTACATCCATATTACCTCTGATATAACACTCACAAGATATCCACAGCAACAAAAAAGTTCTAAACAGAAAATAAGGCTAATTTTTTATTAATATTCAAGATCTTTGAGTACATATGGAAGTCCATTACATTCAAGGATTTTTATTAATATTCAAGGTCATGGGTACATGTAAAAAGAAAGAGACCCTCTCTATACTTTTCTGGTACCAACACGTGTAAAGTCGACAACTCAATGCATCCTGGGTTATCACTTCAGCAAGACTCCTAAGTATAAGCCACAGTGCGAGAAAAGAATCCATACTGATGGATAACAAAGGATCTTGCAACTCATGGTCGAGCCGCTGTAGACCCAACTCTGTCGTGTAAAAGGACGCAAGTAGAAATCCCGGTTGGGATAACTAGTATCACGTCCCAGTACCGAAATATGGAGACAAACATGGCCAGCTATCCCATACAAGGTACTATACGTCGTATGGCGATAACAACTGTAACTAAACAAGGGGTGAATACTACAATCAAGTCACTTAGGGCCATAAAGAACATCTATTGTCTCAATCAGTCAAGTAATGATAGTAAACATAGAATATATATGACAAGGAAGTAAGAAGTCCTAAACGCCTTGCCAAAATATTCTAAATACCATCTGTACAAAATAGAAAAGCTGACAGAGTAGCAAAAGTACATGACCATGATCAGCTGTAGTCTGATTTAATTATAATCATACAAAGAATACTAAATATCCAGATTTATGGCTAACAAGTACCGGTGGCTAAACGCCCAAAAGAGTAAAATATGCAATAACGAGTAGGGAAGAAGAAACCCACTCATGCCCTTCAACGACCATCCACCTAGTGTGCGCCATCAGAAAGGGGAAGTAAGTTGGATCCTCTGGGGCTGGCTTGAAGCCTTACCATGCAAAACCAGTGGGGTTAGACCCCAAATAGCAAGTACTACAAAAGAAGCACAAAATGGAGAAATAAAATCCAAACAATAGATAGGTATAACATAGGTTCTACGTCGTAGATTCGGTCCATGTCTATCCTAGCATAACAACCCAATCCTACAACCAAACAAGGACAATGTTTGAACCATCCCACTATGATAGTCCATGTTCCTAGACTACTAACAGAATAATACAATCACAATCAAATCCAGTTAAACGACCAATCACTTGTACGACTTAATATTGTGGAGTATGAGTTATCTCAGAACAAATGCATAAAAAAATCCTCATATCGTGAGATGTTTTGTAAGCCCCCTGATTTTCAGAAATATTAATTTGGATTTTTCGGGAATTAAACCTAGGCCTTTGGCAATTTGATGATTTTTAATTATGGTTAATTCATATTAAAATATTATGAAAATAAATATTTTATGGTGTAAAATGGAAAACCGGACATAGGGTAATTTTCCGGGAATTTATTGGACTCCGGAAACCCGTTTAAAGCCCTGAAGACCCATGTAGAATTAAATCCGTGCCAACGCCCGACATCCCCATGAGAGCCGAAGCCCAGCCCAAGGAGCGTTGACCCAGCCCGAATCCTAGGTCAAACCCTATTCCAATTTTTGCATGTATAAATACAGGTTTCCCTAGTTTTCTCCACAAAGAAAAAGAAAAGAAAAGGAAATCCCTAATTACTAAATCCCTAATTACTAATCCCCCAAATTCTAACCTAACCCTAACCCTAAGCAGCCGCCGCCGTACCCTGTGCTCCGCCGAGATCCACCTCCGCCCAGACTCGCTCTCGCCAGCAGCCGCCCGCTCAGCCACGCGCCGCCCAGCCGCTGTCGTCAGCCTCTCTCACCCCGGCCGAACAGCCCGAACAGCCCGAAGCCGGTGCCTCCTCCTCACGACCTCGGCCTCCCCTTGGTCGTCTCCGCCGATAGCGCTGCCTCGTCGACCTCCCTCTTCTTCCCCCTCACTTCTCCGACGAGCCCCCATCACCTCGCCGTCGACCATCGACCTCCACAACTCCTCCTTTCTCCTCCGCCAGAGCCGCAACTCACTCTCCCTCATCTCCGGCCCGAACTCGCCCTCTCCGTCGACCGCCGACGACGATCCCCTCACCACCTCACCACGCCCCGAGCACAGCCCCATCGACCTCCTCTCCCCTCTTCCTCATCTCCGTCATCTCCTCCTCCCTGTCGTCACCCTCCACAGCCTTCCCATCTCCGCCGCTGCCCTCGTCGACCATCGAACCTCCTCGACTCCGCCGGACTCGCCCTCTCCACAGCTTCCCGACCCGCTGACCTAGCCTCGGACACGGCAACCCTAGGGCAGACACAGCAGACACAGCAGACACAGCGCAGGACACGAAGCAGGACTCGAACACAGCTCGGACACGAGAAATCGGACTTCACGGAGCCCTGTTCAGGTATTCTTTTCTCTCTCCTTGTTGCTCCGATTTCAATTCCGTCAGTTGCGTCGCGTAGACTGTATAACCCTCTCGGTGACCGTGCAACCCGCTCGGTTCATCGCGTCCTGTGGTGATCGCACACCGCGATCCAAAAACAGGAAAAATAATGCCCTGTTCCACCCCGAACTGAGTACGCCCCGCCAAATGGGATGACTTGGTCGCACGCGGTCTTTACCAAAGCGTGCGCGACGTTGATACGGTCGTATGGGATTTCGCGGAAGTTGATTTGGATGTGCGTGCACACCGGAATCAACGCGTATCCGCTGACGATACCCCGTATCCGTCCTTTCTGGAACACGCTGTAACTTTGTGTACACACGTCGGATCGAGACAAAACTTGCGCCATCGGACTCGTAGCAATACGCTGGTCCTGTGACCCAAGTTTGGTTCGATTCTGAGAACGTTGACAGAATCGCGCATCGTGGGCCGCACCGGTTCCACTAGACGGACGATTTTGTGATCGGCTCATCGAAATCCAATTCTGGAAGTTCCGTTGGGTTCGTATCATCGTTCCTGACTTGTAGACACTAAGTTTGGTGAATCTGAAGGCCCTTGACCCTGACGCGGTTTTTGGTGCAAAGCGGCCCACATGTGGACCCCGCTTTGGCCCGAAAATGTCATTTTTGCCCTTGTGTCCAAATTGGAATCAAGGACAGGCATTTCTAGCTGTTTGATATTTTCTGAATCTAATGGTGATGTTTATTTCAGCAACCGGAGTAGTACCTGCAGATCACACTGAGACTGGAGCTACAGTTGGAGCCAGGACCCCAGGCAAGTGTACCTTGCCAAACCCTGCAGCTTTGCTACTTATTTTCTTGACTTAGCTATACATCAGTGGGCAAGTATACCTTGCCAACTTTACATTCTTGTTGCATTTTCCTTGTTTCATTTATATTGCTGTGCATGCTTGACCTAGGACCGTGTGACGTACTTAGCGTCCGATTATTAGTCGGGTGCCAACACCGTACGCGGTGTTGTGTATTGTCATCTAGAGATGGACATTCGTAACCCATTTACATTCTCGTACTTGTCTTATCAAGTACACTATAACCCAGGATACTTGACACTATTCATGAGACAGGATCTTCCTGAGATATTTATGGTGATTCTGTATAGGATACAGGACTTGACATTGATATTATATTCCTAGACATTATATGACTTGTGCATTAGATACGATCGTGCGTGACATGGACATGAGGCATCATGGACATGAGACGTATGGTTACATTGGGTGGGGAGAGACACACAGGCTACAGGCTGATCATATATATACACCCCTATTATTGTGAGGCACAAGACTCTGAAGCCCGAGCTTGGCCCATTACTCATTATTACTGCTGCTATCGGCTCCCCGACACAGAGCTTATAGTGGCTTCAGCCTGAGTTCTAGTGCTGCTCTCAGCTTGCATATCACTTAGCTGGTTATTTAGTATACCATTATTGTTCCATCTATTGCTGGAGAGACCCACATGCTACAGGTTGATTATGTTATGTCGGCTACTCAGTCTCCGGCTGAGCTAGACCACCTCATGATATCACTGCTACCGGCTCCCTTACACAGAGTTCGTAGTTGTTTCAACCTGAGTACTATTGATGTTCTCTCTTGCATTTCACATAGATGGTTATATAGCTTACCCTATTTATTTCATTCTTTGTTGTACTGCATTTATTTTGGCTTGTATTTTCTGTACCTTGCTGTCCCCTGAGGACCTGGATCCGGATTATGTCTCCAGGATTAGTATAGGAGATCCACCCAGAGTTATACAGTACAGGAGCATTAACAGGAGCTGATATAGGAGCTGTACCGACACCTGAGGACGAGATTGTGCTAGAGGACTTCTCTTGGGTATTGCCTTGAGATACTCATTTATTTCTATTTCTAGTTCCTTTATTTTTAGTCTATTGCATTGATGTATCAGACTTGTTCTCGGATTGTTCTCCGAGACACTTTTATTGAGGTTTGTTAGTTTATTCTGGCATTTGATCTGTGATTATCTGTTGTGGATGAGATTAGCTTAGACTGTGACTTGTATCATTGAACCTACTTATCCTTATATTACAGCTTAAGCATGCCCCGATGGATCTATTAAATTTGGGTTGTCCATCGGTGTGTGCTGCTGGCCATTATCACGTGTCCGGTCCCTCGGTATTTTGGGACTGGGGCGTGACATGGTTTTTGTGGTGGCCCATGCAGGTCAACGACTAAATTGTTCGGTTTCAACTTAGGGACCGAGCAAGCCTGCAATAAGAATAGGATAAGTTTCTAGGATCTCATCCACTTGCTTGAAACGTCCTTGATATCTATATCGGATTCAAATTAATCTCTTGGCTCGTATCCTGCCTTGATTCCTGAGCGCCCTTATAGTTTATTTTGGTTGCAGAGAAATGAATCCCCAAGTCGGCAAAGAGACTCATCCAGGAATATCACAATGTGTTGTGGTTACCCACGCAGATGAAGTGACACCAGTTAGTGAAGGACCATCATCACAGCAAGCAAGTCAGCATGCCTCGAGAATCCAGGAAGATGACGTTCCACCATCGACGCAGTTGGCTCCACCGACGCCTACCGTTCCACAAGGGCAGTCTATGGACGAACAACGAATGATTCGAATGTTTTACGCGATGATGCAAGCCCATCAGAAGGTTCAGGAAGAAGCTCAGCAGATCCAAGCGGAGAAGTTCATCGATAGATTCACCTCCGAGTTACGGAAGTTAATCAGCCCCGCTGTAACTACCTTAGACGAGGATGTTCTTACTACAGCAAGACCCATGGAGTGCGATACAAGGATAGGGTCCAGCCAGAAGCGGCCGTATGCATCAGCACCAGACCAAGCACAACAAGAAAGAGTTGCAAAGCGACCACAGATTAATCCACCACCAAGAGCAGCACCCAGAGCCTCATTCCTTCCTACTTGTTACTATTGTGGCAAGATAGGCCATATTGAAAAAGAATGCAGACGCAAGTTAGGATTATGCTTGATTTGCGGAACCAGTCAACACTTCGCTAGGGACTGTTCTCAGCATCGAGAGAAAGCAGTGATGATTCATCAACCAGCCACATCAGCACCAGTCGGAGCACCCCAGGAAGAAATTGGAAAGAGTTCTCACATGCACCAGCCACTAGAAGCATCTCCGCAAGTAATACCTGTCTGTCCGTATTGTCGCAGGCGAGGCCATATAGAGAACGGGTGTAGACGCAAAAGGAAATTATGCTTAGCTTGCGGATCCGGTCAGCATTTAAAGAAGGAATGCCCCGAACGTCGAGATAGAGCACCAATGAAGAACCAACAAGCGTTACCAGCACCAAGGCCAGCCTCTCCAGCGTTGCAAGCACCGCAAACGAGAGTTGAAGGAGTCATACCACCAGCCCCAGGAGGGAATCAGCCGAGGCCACCCTTGGCATCACAAGCAACACTCTTCCAGCAGGCTCAACAACAGCAGAAGAATCAACTACAAGAACGTGAACAAGCTCCAGCGATGACTTTGGAAGACGCACAGACCCATGGAGTAGCTAATGCGCGAAATTTTTCGTAGTTATCTGGTATAGATTTGTTTTATCTCGTGCCTATTGGTTCGTGACCTCAGCCTTAACCTATGTAATTTTGAACTTGCTTATAATTGATAACCGTAGAGATTGTCGAGCCTTTTGTTAATTGCTTATTTTGTTTTGTCTTTATGAACTTGAATTAATTTGTACCTCCTTTCATCATCATCTAGCGTACTTATATTTGTTGTACTACCTTGGCGTATGCTGCTAATATAGCCTAGATTTGCAAGCTTATTCTTTATCGAGCTTGTTCATGACATATGTATTGGTGGACATGTACACTAATACAATTGTCTATTCAGAATCAGTGTATTACGGTCTGATCAACCTTAGTGCATTTTGGTTCGCTCTTCGCACGACTACTTTCCGTGGATTGAGATACATAGTTGACTAGTATACTTGCCCTCTAGATATGTCTGAGCATATCGCATCAGTTACATAACTGTACTAATACGAGCATGCGAACAAAGGATTACCAGAATAGGATTTCAATCCACAATTGTCTTGACAAATCCTATTTGAATTCGTTAAACGCCTTGATCCTGATACTTCCATTCTATTACCTCACCCTTGAACTCTTTATTATTGATCTTCGTCTTCCCTTATTTCGGAAAGACGAAACCTCATGCTTGGTATAAGTTGATATATAGACAGTACTAGATATACCCCTCAGGCCGGTCGCATTATTGATCACCCTTTTAGTTGTGATTAAGGGCATATCATAGGTGATATATTTGGTGTTAAAGACTTGAGGATTCAATAACTTGATTAAATAAGTTGGGGCATAGCTTTATTAGATGTATAGCCTTAGATGATAGATGGGTAAATTCTAAGTTGGGTAGAGACCGCAATGTTCACTTGAGAGGAATCCTTTAGACTATAATCAAGTAAGATTTGATAGAAAGAACCCTACCATATTTTAATTTCGAGGACGAAATTTTTTAAGTTGGGTAGATTGTAAGCCCCCTGATTTTCAGAAATATTAATTTGGATTTTTCGGGAATTAAACCTAGGCCTTTGGTAATTTGATGATTTTTAATTGCGGTTAATTCATATTAAAATATTATGAAAATAATATTTTATGGTGTAAAATGGAAAACCGGACATAGGGTAATTTTCTGGAATTTATTGGACTCTGGAAACCCGTTTAAAGCCCTGAAGACCCATGTAGAATTAAATCCGTGCCAACGCCCGACATCCCCATGAGAGCCGAAGCCCAGCCCAAGGAGCGTTGACCCAGCCCGAATCCTAGGTCAAACCCTATTCCAATTTCTGCATGTATAAATACAGGTTTCCCTAGTTTTCTCCACAAAGAAAAAGAAAAGAAAAGGAAATCCCAAATTACTAAATCCCTAATTACTAATCTCCCAAATTCTAACCTAACCCAAACCCTAAGCAGCCGCCGCCGTACCCTGTGCTCCGCCGAGATCCACCTCCGCCCAGACTCGCTCTCGCCAGCAGCCGCCCGCTCAGCCACGCGCCGCCCAGCCGCTGTCGTCAGCCTCTCTCACCCCGGCCGAACAGCCCGAAGCCGGCGCCTCCTCCTCACGACCTCGGCCTCCCCTCGGCCGTCTCTGCCGATAGCGCTGCCTCGTCGACCTCCCTTTTCTTCCCCCTCACTTCTCCGACGAGCCCCCATCACCTCGCCGTCGACCATCGACCTCCACAACTCCTCCTTTCTCCTCCGCCAGAGCCGTAACTCACTCTCCCTCATCTCCGGCCCAAACTCGCCCTCTCCGTCGACCGCCGACGACGATCCCCTCACCACCTCACCATGCCCCGAGCACAGCCCCATCGACCTTCTCTCCCCTCTTCCTCATCTCCGTCATCTCCTCCTCCCTGTCGTCACCCTCCACAGCCTTCCCATCTCCGCCGCTGCCTTCGTCGACCATCGAACCTCCTCGACTCCGCCGGACTCGCCCTCTCCACAGCTCCCCGACCCGCTGACCTAGCCCCGGATACGGCAACCTTAGGGCAGACACAGCAGATACAGCAGACACAGCGCAGGACACGAAGCAGGACTCGGACACAGCTCGGACACGAGAAATCGGACTTCACGGAGCCCTGTTCAGGTATTCTTTTCTCTCTCCTCGTTGCTCCGATTTCAATTCCGTCAGTTGCGTCGCGTAGACTGTATAACCCTCTCGGTGACCGTGCAACCCGCTCGGTTCATCGCGTCCTGTGGTGATCGCACACCGCGATCCAAAAACAGGAAAAATAACGCCCTGTTCCACCCCAGAACTGAGTACGCCCCGCCAAACGGGATGACTTGGTCGCACGCAGTCTTTACCAAAGCGTGCGCGACGTTGATACGGTCGTGTGGGATTTCGCGGAAGTTGATTTGGATGTGCGTGCACACCGGAATCAACGCGTATCCGCTGACGACACCCCATATCCGTCCTTTTTGGAACACGCTGTAACTTTGTGTACACACGTCGGATCGAGACAAAACTTGCGCCATCGGACTCGTAGCAATACGCTGGTCCTGTGACCCAAGTTTGGTTCGATTCTGAGAACGTTGACAGAATCGCGCATCGTGGGCCCCACCGGTTCCACTAGACGGACGATTTTGTGATCGGCTCATCGGAATCCAATTCTGGAAGTTCCGTTGGGTTCGTATCATCGTTCCTGACTTGTAGACACTAAGTTTGGCGAATCTGAAGACCCTTGACCCTGACGCGGTTTTCGGTGCAAAGCGGCCCACATGTGGACCCCGCTTTGGCCCAAAAATGTCATTTTTGCCCTTGTGTCCAAATTGGAATCAAGGACAGGCATTTCTAGCTGTTTGATATTTTCTGAATCTAATGGTGATGTTTATTTCAGCAACCGGAGTAGTACCTGCAGATCACACTGAGACTGGAGCTACAGTTGGAGCCAGGACCCCAGGCAAGTGTACCTTGCCAAACCCTGCAGCTTTGCTACTTATTTTCTTGACTTAGCTATACATCAGTGGGCAAGTATACCTTGCCAACTTTACATTCTTGTTGCATTTTCCTTGTTTCATTTATATTGCTGTGCATGCTTGACCTAGGACCGTGTGACGTACTTAGCGTCCGATTATTAGTCGGGTGCCAACACCGTACGCGGTGTTGTGTATTGTCATCTAGAGATGGACATTCGTAACCCTTTTGCATTCTCGTACTTGTCTTATCAAGTACACTATAACCCAGGACACTTGACACTATTCATGGGACAGGATCTTCCTGAGATATTCATGGTGATTCTGTATAGGATACAGGACTTGACATTGATATTATATTCCTAGACATTATATGACTTGTGCATTAGATACGATCGTGCGTGACATGGACATGAGGCATCATGGACATGAGACGTATGGTTACATTGGGTGGGGAGAGACACACAGGCTACAAGCTGATCATATATATACACCCCTATTATTGTGAGGCACAAGACTCTGAAGGCCGAGCTTGGCCCATTACTCATTATTACTGCTGCTACCGGCTCCCCGACACAGAGCTTGTAGTGGCTTCAGCCTGAGTTCTAGTGCTGCTCTCAGCTTGCATATCACTTAGCTGGTTATTTAGTATACCCTTATTGTTCCATCTATTGCTGGAGAGACCCACATGCTACAGGTTGATTATGTTATGTCGGCTACTCAGTCTCCCGCTGAGCTAGACCACCTCATGATATCACTGCTACCGGCTCCCTTACACAGAGCTCGTAGTTGTTTCAACCTGAGTACTATTGATGTTCTCTCTTGCATTTCACATAGATGGTTATATAGCTTACCCTATTTATTTCATTCTTTGCTGCACTGCATTTATTTTGGCTTGTATTTTCTGTACCTTGCTGTCCCCTGAGGACCTGGATCCGGATTATGTCCCTAGGATTAGTAGAGGAGATCCACCCAGAGTTATACAGTACAGGAGCATTAGCAGGAGCTGATATAGGAGCTGTACCGACACCTGAGGACGAGATTGTGCTAGAGGACTTCTCTTGGGTATTGCCTTGAGATACTCATTTATTTCTATTTCCAGTTCCTTTATTTTCAGTCTATTGCATTGATGTATCAGACTTGTTCTCGGATTGTTCTCCGAGACACTTTTATTGAGGTTTGTTAGTTTATTCTGGCATTTGATCTGTGATTATCTGTTGTGGATGAGATTAGCTTAGATTGTGACTTGTATCATTGTACCTACTTATCCTTATATTACAGCTTAAGCATGCCCCGATGGATCTATTAAATTTGGGTTGTCCATCGGTGTGTGCTGCTGGCCATTATCACGTGTCCGGTCCCTCGGTATTTTGGGACTGGGGTGTGACATGTTTAGCTGGGCTAATCGATCCATAGTATACACAACATATTATATATTATGCACTGGTCCCTCGTAAGGCCACCGTGCTAGAATTACATAGAACATATTGTACTATATAAGTATTCAGATATTACCGTCCACTAGTACGGACATGACCAATATCCATGGGGTTCAGCCTTGCACATCATGACGATAGTCTAAGGTGGCTAATGTGCATGATCATGGGGTTTCATCCCTTCCAATGCTCTACCACTTTTAGTTGCCTAGATTAACCCTATAGTTATGTTAGAAATCACATGGCATGATTACATGATCAATCCGTCTATATGTCGTACCATAGTACGGTCATGATTACAATAGCTTAAACTGAATTCACCCGAGCTTGATGCAACATTGAATAAATCAACATCCTAGCCACGCTTTGGTATTTGACTCGCATATCATGCATGTGCTGGAAGAAATATATATTTATAGTATCACACGTTCAAGAATTTGGAGTCATTATCGATGCACAACCCAAACATAAATTACTTAACACATAATATGATATATCGTACCTCGGTGCATATTAGATTTTGAACAATATCAGGCAAAAATTGTATCAACACGGATACAGTATTCGAGTCCCATTACCAAATTATCATTGGATCATATGAATCTTGATCACATTATAATACGAAGCTTATGTCATGCACATATCCTATTAGTCACTATTCACTTAGTTTGGTTCACCCAGAACATCTTAATCCAATACATATTCATGCCATGTATGAAGCTAATCTTAGCACATAGTCATGTCTATCATGAGGTCTGGTTTCAAAGTCCATTCTTTCTTAGAGTAATAATATAAGCAATACCAGGATCAACCACATAGAGGATGATAAAAAATATTCCAAATAAAATAAGTGAACACATATTGAAAGTGCTACGTGCATGCATGGAGTCACTAAGGATAACACGCGCATAAAATTACACGCGTGAAGGTCAGGCGCATGAACCAAACAAGCACATGCTCATTGTGCCTTATGTAGTTAGGGTTTATAAGGTCTTATGAAGTCAGGGGCGCATAAGGTGAATGGACGCATGGGCGAGGAAAATTCCACTCTTCGGGTCAAGTACCAAAGTGACAGAAAATAAATAAAGTGTTAGTGAAGTGACAACAATGATGGATGTGACAAGACATAAAGTATGCCAGAGAGAAAAGATAAAATCAATCAAAAGATGTGCCAGGGCGGGACTGAGTCATTCGTCCAAGAAAAAAAGGGGCGCATAGCTCACAGCCGCATGATGACTTTCATGCGCCTAGGAGAAACAAAACAAAAGTTCTGACACTTAGCTTTTTTAAGCTTAAGTTTCAGAACGCATGCGTCCTTCAACTATGCGCCAACAAAATGGATGTATGCTGGATGCTAGGCGCTTGGAGCTTCATCTTCTCCACAAGAAGTTTGGCCATGACATAAATTTTAAACCGAAAGTTGAGTTTTCTCCATGAAAACTTTGCCTAGGTCCAAATTCGGCAAAGTAAAGTTCTAACTACACCAAATCAAATGCTCTACAACATAAAACAATAAGTTTTTAAAAACAATAAGTTTTTGAAGATCAAAACCAAGAAAATCTCTAGAATACCCACACTCATAAGAATCCAGATCTACACCATTCCATCCACCAAATCCAAAAATACAAAGTTCTAAACTTGCTTAAAATCACACATTAAATATAATAAACCAATAATATGGAGGGCTTCTTTATTTTTCATGCAAGGTGTACCTGCCTATGGAGGAAGAAAACACCTAAGAGAGAGAAAGAAAAAAGATAATAAAAAGGGAGAGAGAAAGAAGTTGGGTTATATAGCTAGGGTTTGAGGTTTAGACCATGGGTTCAACTCATGATCAAAACCAACCTAAACCATAAACTAAGAACCAAGATAAACAAAAGAATGGGTCTTGTCTACAAGCAACCAAATAAATAATATGCAAGCGAGAATAATATGCCCCCAATACGTATACTGGGAACGGGGAGTGACATCTCTATCCAACTTAGAAATTTTTTCCCTCAAAATTTGAATCCAAGTAAGGCTAGAGCAATCAGGACAAGTACGATACAATCCCACTAGCAAAACTACACATGCAAGCAAAAACGTCACAACACATTGGTGATCGTCTGATCACGAAATCCAAGATACTAATGCATAAGGTAGAATATACCTTTCGAATCGAACATGCGCGGGTACCGAGACCGTATATCGTCTTCGCACTCCCATGTCAATTTTCCAAGAGTGTGATGGCCCCAGGAAACTCGGACATGAGAAATAGTCCGGTTCTTGAGTACCTTCTTCCTTCGGTCCAGAATGGATACGATTTGCTCCTCGTAAGATAAGTCAGTACCAACGAATAATTAAGAGTAATTGAGGATATGACTCAGATCTAGAATATACCTATACAATTGAGACACATGAAATACATCATGTACCTCACGTAACGAAGGTGGAAGGGCAAGCCGATAAGCAACATCGCCTACCCTCTCGAGAATATCGAACAGACCGACGTATCACGGACTAAGCTTCCGCGAAGCCCAAAGCTAATGATTCTACGGGTTGGCAAAATCTGCAAGAATACGTGGTCACTGATAGAAAACTCTAAAGGCCTACGATACTGATCTGGCCAATGTCGATGCCTATTCTGTATAATCCAAAGTTGCTATCTGATCTGCTTAATGAATTCCACTGTCTGTGTGAGTATTTCAGGGTCCAATAGTTTTCTTTCACCGATGTTATCCCATGCTAATGGTGACCTGCACTTTTTTCCGTATAGTGCCTTAAAGGGAGTCATCTGAATGCTTGCTTGATAACTGTTATTGTATAAGAATTCGACTAGATGAAGGTGATCTTCCCATAACCCGCCAAAGTCTAAGGTACAAGCTCGCAATATATCTTCCAACCTCTGGATAGTTCTTTTTGATTTTTTGTCTGTTTGAGGATGGTAAACGGTTCTGAATCTCAACTTGATGCCCAAACTCTGATGCAGGCTCTTCCAAAATTGAGAAGTGAATCGGGTGTCTTGATCCAAAATTATTCTTACTAGGACCCCGTACTGCTTCACTATTTGTCGTATGTACATCTCTGCCAACTGTTCTGTGGACTGTCCTACTCGAAAAGGAACAAAGTGAGCCACTTTCGTGAGACGGTCTACTATCACCAAAACTATATCTCAACCAGTCGGTGTTACGCTCCAGTCCCAAAATACACGGGACCAGGCTACGTGACAATGGCCAGCTAATACGACTCTGAAGGATTTCCTAATTTAATGGACCCGACGAAGCGTACTACGCTGTCTTAAAATATTATCAAGTCTAATATACTAACAAGAAATAGGTAAACAACTAATATCATCCACAGAAATAATATAAATAATGACTGAAGCAAGTACTAGTAAATAAAATACAACGATGGAATACAAGTACGAAAAGTAGTAAGATAAATAGACTAGAGCATCAACTAGCTAGATAAAGATACTCTAGCCCAAAGCCGTAGTGTACCCTAAATCACGGGAACTCCTCTGCAAATGCCTCAAAGTCCTCAGCCATGAATTCGATCTTCGCTCCTGCTCCGTAGATGGTTGGGTATAAGTGCTCGTCCAGATCTGAAAAGTAACCAGGTCCTCAGAGGGACATAACAAGATATAAAAAAGTACATACCATAAAGTAAAATTTACCAGCTAAGTAAAATTTACTTGAAGACAACCTTGGTACCTATAGGTAGGTAAAAGATATAAAGCGTAGCATCAAGACAGAGGCTATGTATTTGGCATTAGCTGTACACTGGGTGCGAGGGGTATATACTGACTATATCATCGATCATGATAGCACGCAACTAGTAACCTCTTTTGGATGTATCGACAAGCATATACGTCCATAATCGGGTAGCACATAGCCCATAACTGGGTAACACATAGCCCATAATCGGGTAACACTGAGGCTCACGATCCCGTAGTTTACTCTAAAACTACTGTAGCCAAATGTCTGTCCCATACGCCGACTAATTATCTTTCCTGCCCAATGCCAATGTACAAGTCGCGAATACAACGTGGACATCTCATACTATAATGCAAGTCACTAAAGAAATATACAACTATGCTAAATACCATCACACGTGCTGCTCACACCGATGGCCAGTCAAGTATGAAGCTCGCATCCTTACATGAACTCACTCTGTGATGTGCAATGATACGTGACAAGGCCCAGGGAGTCATAATGATAACTCCTCAAATTTAGGTGCGTCTACTAGACACTAGGTCAAACACAGAACCTAACGTCAATGCCTTCGTCGACTGCACTCGAGTCATTCTCAGACGCGCACAGTTATATAATATTAAAGCAATAAAATATACGAACTATAATAACTGAATTTAAACAATACAACAAAGCAAGGTATACTTGCCTGGAACTCTGATGTGAACAAGTAAGGATTCGAAACTCGCAGCCAAGGTAGAACAGTCTTGGGTGCCCATGAATATATAATAATAAATATCAATCACTACATTACACTATGCTAAGCATGCACAAGAGTTCAACATATGCAATATCATGAGTCACGTAGAGTCTAGACCAAATAAGCATTCTAACTAAATAAGGCCGAGCTAATGTTAAAGAGCGACTTGATAGAGCAAAAGTCAAAAACTAAGAGATATGGGTTTTGTGAAATCTTTCGGTCCATATCCGGTACGGGCGTTAGAGCATTGAGAGGACCTTTCCCTAGTAAGAGAGGACAGGGCAGAAAGAACAGACTGAAATCCTTTCCCGCCAGCTCAACTCAATTCCCGTCGTCACTTTCAGGTGGGCTGCTGCACCGGTGTTCGTGGGCTTTGATAAAGAGGTGCCCTCACTTTGCTCGCCTTGCTGACTAAACTACTATCCCTGAGGGGCCTACTTCTTGCTATTCAATCTTGATCATTTTTGGAGCGTTCCTTCTCGGATACGTCGAAGCTCTTCAAGAAGGATGGTCCCCAAACTGGATAATCCTCAGAACTCTAAGGAGTTCTGACCCGCTACGCGCTTGTGCAATATATCATATAAAATCCTCTCAAAGCTTCTAGCCAATCGACTTAAGGGTGTTCTTCAGAGAGTTCTAATGTTGACTAGTCAAAGACCAAGGAAGTACGCATACACTAAGTCTCCTAGTCACCTAACATTTACAAGTCCTCTAAATGTACAATTTTTTAAATATTATAACCCAAGTCATAACTAGGGTTTTTGTAGGTGCGAAGTTGCTCCTCAATAAATGTGTACTAGGTTTTCTACCTACTAAGGTTTTCATGTACATGGGTGACACATTCATGTCCTTGTGATACATGTCACATAATCTTGGTAAATATTAGGGTTCCTCCTCAAGTTCATTTGATTTAAAAAAAAAACTAACTTGACACATAACATGGTATTTAACTCAATTGCACTCTTCTTATACCAAACTACGATGTATCAACATTTATGTCAATTGTTAAGTCTGAGCCCCACGTAATTTTTATCAAGTATACATCTATCAACTCAAGAGGTCGATTCTAACTACATGTAGCATCATCCTAGGAACCATCAAGAAGTTAAGGTATAACCTATCTCTAATATGTAACATCGTTATATATGTATTCTCAACGTATAGAGCAACTAATTCCTTATAACTTTCCACATGAACCCTTTTAAATAAGTACTAGCACTTAACATACATGTATAAACCCATATTTGGATCATTTCTTTATAATGGCATGAACCTCATACTATAAGCAATAAAATTTATCTTATATACATACCTCAAACATGACATCAAGCTACCATATAATAATCCTATTTGAACTACCATTACCAAGCCTCCACCTGCTTATGAGCCCTAAAACAGAACTCTACCTAAACATGGTGTGAAAATACTCTATATCATGCATTATCCAGGTTATATATGCATTTACACAACCACAATCATACCTGTACATTCAGGAAATTAATTAGAAATAGGTTATTTGCATGATTAACAAGTATTAAACAATGGAAACATATAAATCTAACTAGGTATTCACAACCATGAGCTTAATAAAGGAAAAAAGACGGAGAAGAAGAGAAATGATACCAGAGGGGAGGGATGGTGGTCGTATATGGAGCAGTAGGTCGAAGGTACAGCTCCGACGAAGGGGCTCGGCCAGCGATACTCCAGAGCCTGGGCTCCGGTCGGGGGTGCAGCAACCGCGGTTGCAACTGTAACAACAGCAGCAATATTTGCAGCAGCAGCAGTAGCAACAACTTTTGGTGGCGGTGGCGGGTTGTTGGTGGTGGTGGTGGTGGTGGTTGGTGGTCGAGGAGGTGATGGTGGTGGTGATGGGGGTAGAGCTCGGTGGCAGTGGTGAAGGGGACAGTGGTGGTGGTCAGGATAAAGGAAGAGGAAGTGGCTGTGAAGGTCGAGCTGGTGGTGGTGATGGTGATGAAGCTGGTGGCAGTGGTGGTGGTGATCATGATGGAGGTGGCTATCATGGAGGAGGAGGGAACAGTGGTGATTGTGGTGGGTTGAGGAGAAGAGGAGGAGGTGGTGGTGATGGCGGGTTGTCAAGAAGGAGGAGGTGGAGACAGTGGTGATGGTGGTGGGTTGTAGAGAAGAGGAGGAGGTGGTGGTGATGGCTGGTTGTCGAGAAGGAGGAGGTGGAGACAGTGGTGATGATGGTTGTCGTGGAGGTGAGGAAGGAAGGAGATGGGAATGGTGGTGGTGGTGTTGGCTGATAGCGGTGGTAATGGTGATGAAGCTGGCTGATGGTGGTGGTGGTGTTGGCTGATGGTGGTGGTGAAGGAGGAGAGGGAGGAGGTGTAATAAAATGAGAGAGAGGTGATGTATTTAATAAAGAGGAAGGGCATTGGGATTAGGGCCTGCTGCTCCTAGGTGTTTCTATGGAGTGGTGATGTTTCAAAATGAGAGAATGAGAGGTTGTGATGTGTTTGAGTTTGAATGGACGGTTGGGATGCATTGTAGGCACATTTTGTTGTATAGTACTATACAAAAAGGTAAGAGAGTAGGGGGTGTGACCGATCAAGGATAACAAAAGGGCTATCTTTATTTGTTCAAACCAATAAGAGGTGGACACTTGGCTAGCTATTTGCACAAAAGTTTCCAATAGTTTAGGACTTGCACAAAGAGAAAAAAATGGATTGGATGTGAAAAAATGTCATGTTTGGTGTGTCATAGTTGGGGAAATTGGTATGTGGTATTTTTTGAGCCATGAGGGTGTAAGTGTGGGTTTGGGTTGGTGTTGGGTCTAGTTTTGGGTTATGTTGAGTCATTGCACCAATTTAGTTAAAATTTATGTAACTAGTATTCTTTAATTAATTGGAAGTGCATAGGATTTGAATTGAATGGAATACAAGTGTCATGGACGTAGTAGACTCAGAATAGATTACTGTCATAAATTGGGTTGCAAGAAATGGGTCGAGGTTGTGTCTCCAATTTTGATTAGAACGAACAATGATGCAAAAGTTGGATTTATTTGGATTTAAAATTAGATATTTGTGACAAATTTTGTGTGACTAAAATAAAGCACAAGAGAGGTTATATATGAGTTACACAAAGATCAGAATGGAAGACTGGCACATCTAGGGCAAGGGTATAAATTTTGTTTGTAGGCAGAACCTAGAGTAGCGCTCCAAACATCGAAGCAACAGTAAGGTACACCAAGTGAATTAAATTAAAAGAGGCAAACTAATAAATCCATTAACTAATTCAAAATAACCCCTAAATAAATCATAATCCTAGATTTGGGTCAGAGGATTTATAACCTACCCAACTTATAAGAATTTTGTTCTCGAAATTAAAATAAACACATAATAAGCTATAAATTATTAAGCAATGCTACAAACATACCTAGGACCACTGGAACTAGCCTTTGGACTATCTGTTGGGCTCTACTGACATACTGGAAACACTCATGAGTCTAATATTGGCTCAATCCGTACCTCAAATACTGTCCTAACCTTCTCCTGCAATCTTTCTGAATATGTCCCTTCTTTCTGCAAAAGTGACATGTAGGTATCTCTCTCTGTTGATACGACACAACCCTCTATTGCGTCTGCACTCCTGGATGACAGATCGGTCCTCCTGCTCTTGGTTGTGCCTTAGCTGGTGGGGCTACACTGGGATGCCTTTGACTCATCGATCCTTTGTAAATAGCCTCTTAGATTCTAACCACTATCAAGACCTCCTCGTAAGAGATCCTCGCCTGCGAGCTAGTAAATCTTTGGAGCTCAAAAGTCAGTCCGTTGTGGAACCTCTTAGCCTTCTCTAAATTATTTGGTATCAAGACGGTACCAAATTTACTAAGAATACTGAACTTCGCATCATACGCATCTACAGTCATGTCTTCTTGCTCCAAATGTAGGAACTGAGAGTAGAGTGCATTCTTAACCGTAGCTGGAAAGTACTTCGTATTAAAGTATTCCAAAAATTGCTTCCATGTCTTCTTCTTGCCGACACTATGCTCTATTGAGTCCCTTCAGTGATGGGCATTCCCTTTCAACTGGGCTCTCACCGCAGTCATCTATAGATTTGGAGGTAGCTTAGAAGCCTTCAGTAACATCTCCGTATTGGTGACCTAATCGGAGATCTCCTCTGTGGTCTCACTGCCTGTAAAGGTACCGGATCCATCTGACGAAACCAACGAACCATACCTGCTGGCAGAGTAGGAGCAGGAGCAGGTGTTGGTGTTGGTGTTGGTGCAGCTGGCCTCTCCAGAACTATTATCAAGCTCTGTCTCATAGTCTCGGTCTGATGCCATTGCGCCTGGATCATGGCCTGAAAGAGCTGGAATATCTGTGGATGTCACTCCGGCTGCATCATCTGAGGTGGGAAGGATCCGTCTGGCATCTGAGGTAGAAAGGGTAGAGGTGGTGGCAACGGAACCTCCGATTGCGATATCGATGCCTATTGAGACATAGGTCCCTTGGGCTGCGACGTTGGCGCGGCCCTCCAAGTCTGGCCATCATGTTGCTGCGTCAGATCAGTCTGCAAAGTCTGGCCCTCATACTGCGAAGTCTGGTGCCAGTATATCAATGGGGTCTGAGGTATCACCGGAACCTGTGGTGGTGGCTGCTCTACAGGTGGTCCCAGGGATGTATCCTCCCTTTGTGAAGGGTCGGATGGCACAATGGCACCGTATACCTCGCGTCCGCTACACAAGTTTATCTCTCTACAAGAGATAGAAGTATATTAAAAGAGTATGAAAATAAACAAACATGGTGCAGATATTCAAATACTTAAATACGAAGGAAGTTCAAAGATGGTAGTCAAGGTGGATGAGATCTAATAATTTCTATCCTATTGCAAGCTCGCTGGAAATGATACCATACCACAAGTGATAAATAGAGACCTGCATAGGCCACCACTAAAACCATATCCTGCCCCAGCCCCAAAATACACGGGATTAGGCCACGTGGCAATGGCTAGCTAATACGACTCCGAAGGATTTTCCTATTTAATGGACCCGACGAAGCGTACTACGCTGTCCTAAAATACTATCAAGTCTAATATGCTAACAAGAAATAGGTAAACAACTAATCTTCTCCACGTAAATAATATAAATAATAACTAAAGCAAGTGCTGGTAAATGAAATACAAAGAGTTTGAATATCCATAATATATCTAAAATAGTCTGATGGGGACAAACCCACTGAAATGCAATGATGGAATAAAAGTACGAAAAGTAGTAAGATAACTAGATTAGAGCATCAACTAGCTAGATAAAGATACTCTATCCCAAAGCCGTAGTATACCCTAAATCACGAGAACTCCTCGGGAAATGCCTCAAAGTCCTCAGCCACGAATCCGATCGCCACTCCTGCTCCGTAGATGGTTAGGTACAAGTGCTCGTCCGGATCTAAAAAGTAACCAGGTCTTCAGAGGGACGTAACAGGATACAAAAAGTACATGCCATAAAGTAAATACTGTGTAAACTCGAGGGTGAACTAACCAGCTAAGTAAAATACACTTGAAGACAACCTTGGTATGTATAGGTAGGTAAAATATATAAAGCGTAGCGTCAAGCCAGAGGCTATGTATTTGGCATTAGTTGTAAACTAGATGCCAGAAGTATATGCTAACTACATCACCGATCATGATAACGTAAAGCTAGTAACCTCTGCCGGATGTATCGATAAGCATATACGCCCATAATTGGGTAGCACATAGCCCATAACCGGGTAACTCATAGCCCATAATCGGGTAACACTGAGGCTCACGACCCCGTAGTTTACTCTGAAATTACGGTATCCAAATGTCTGTCCCATACGCCTACTAATTCTCTTTCCGCCTAATGCCAATGTACAAGTCGCGAATACGACTTGGACATCTCGTACTATAATGTAAGTCACTAAAGAAATATACAACTATGCTAAATACCATCACACATGCTGCTCATACCAATGGCCAGTCAAGTATGAAGCTTGCATCCCTACATGAACTCACTCTGTGACGTGTAATGATACGTGACAAGGCCCAGGGAGTCATAATGATAACTTCTCAACTTTAGGTGCATCCACTAGACACTAGGTCAAACACAGGTCCTAACATCAATGCCTTCGTCGACTGCACCCGAGTCATTCTCAGACGCGTACAGTTATATAATATTAAAATAATAAAATACGTAAACTATAATAACTGAATTTAAACAGTACAACAAGGCAATGTATACTTGTCTGGAACTCCGATGTGAACAAATAAGGATCTGGAACCTGCAGCCAAGGTAGAACCGTCTTGGGTGCCTATGAATATATAACAATAAATATCAATCACTATATTATACTATGCTAAGCATGCACAAGAGTTCAACATATGCAACGTCATGAGTCACGTAGAGTCTAGACCAAACAAGCGTTCTAACTAAGTAGGTTGGTTAATGTTGACTAGTAAAAGACCAAGGAAGTACGCGTACACTAAGTCTACTTGTCACCTAACATTTACAAGTTCTCTAAATGTACAACTTTTCAAATATTATAACCCAAGTCATAACTAGGGTTTGTGTAGGTGCGAAGTTGATTCTCAATAAATGTGTACTAGGTTTTCTACCTACTAAGGTTTCCATGTATATGGGTGACACTTTCAATTCCTTGAGATACGTGTCACATAATCTTGGTAATTAGGGTTCCTCCTCAAGTTTATTTAATTTAAAAAAATAACTAACTTAACCCATAACATGGTATTTAACTCAATTGCACTCTTCTTATACCAAACTACGATGTGACAACATTTATGTCAATTGTTAAGTCTGAGCATCACATAATTTTTATCAAGTATACATCTATCAACTCAAGAGGTCGATTCTAACTACATGTAGCATCATCCTATGAACCATCAAGAAGTTAAGGTATAACCTATCTCTAATATGTAACATCGACATATATGTATTCTCAACGTATAGAGCAACTAATTCCTTATAACTTTTCACATGAACCCTTTTAAATAAGTACTAGCACTTAACATATATGTATAAACCTATATCTGGATTATTTCTTTATAATGGCATGAATCTCATACTATAAGCAATGAAATTTACTTCATATACATCCCTTAAACATGACATCAAGATACAACATAATAATCCTATTTGAACTACAGTTACCAAGCCTCCACATGCTTATGAGCCCTCAAACATGAACTCTACCTAAACATGGTGTAAAATTACTCTATTACATGCATTATCCAGGTTATCTATATGCAGTTACACAACCACAATCGTGCTTGTACATTCTGAAAATTAATTAGAAATAGATTATTTGCATGATTAACAAGTATTAAACAATGGGAACATATAAATCTAATTAATACAATGGGAACATATAAATCTAACTAGGTATTCAAAACCATGAGCTTAATGAAGGAAAGAAGAAGAAGAATGAGAAGAAGAGAAATGATACCCAAGGGGAGGGATGGTGGTCAGATATGGAGCAGTTGGTCGGAGATGCAGCTCCGACGAAGGGGCTCGGCCAGGGGTGCTCCGGCGCCTGAGCTCTGGCCGGGGGGTGTAGCAACCGCGATTACAACTTCAACGGCAACAACAGCAGCAACGTTTACAGTAGCAGCGGCTTTTAGTGGTGGTGGCGGGTTATTGGTGGTGGTGGTTGGTGGTCGAGGAGGTGATGGGGGTGGAGCTCGGTGGCAGTGATGAAGGGGACAGTGGTGGTGGTCGGGTTAAAGGAAGAGGATGTGGCTGTGAGGGTCGAGCTGGTAGTGGTAATGGTGATAAAGTTGGTAGAAGTGGTGGTGGTGATCGTGATAGAGGTAGCTGTTATGGAGGATGAGGTAACAATGGTGATGTTTGTGAGTTGAGGAGAAGAAGAAGAGGTGGTGGTGATGGTGGGTTATCGAGAAGGAGAAGGTGGAGACAGTGGTGGTGGTGGTGGCTATCACGGAGGTGGAGATGGAAGGAGATGGGAATGGTGGTGGTGGTGTTGGCTGATGGTGGTGGTGATGGTGATGAAGCTGGCTGATGGTGGTGGTGATGGTGGTGGTGATGTTGGCTAATGGTGGTAGTGATGGTGCATTTTATGAAGGAGGAGAAGGAGGAGGTATAATAAAATAAGAGAGAGGTAATATATTTAATAAAGAAAAAGGAGATTGGGATTAGGGCCAGCTGCTTCTAGGTGTTTCTAGGGATTGGTGATGTTTCAAAATGAGAGAATGAGGGGTTGTGATGTGTTTGAGTTTGAATGGAGGGTTGGGATGTATTGTAGGCATATTTTGTGTGCCATGCAAAAAGGTGAGAGAGAAGTGGGTGTGACCGGTCAAGCATGACTATCTTCATTTGTTCCAACCAATAGGAGGTGGACACATGGCTATCTATTTGCACAAAAGTCCCTAATAGTTTAGGACTTATAAAAAGAGAAAAAATGGATTAGATGTGGAAAAATACCATGTTTGGTGTATTGTAGTGGAAAAAATTGGTGTATGGTGTTTTGTATGTGCCATGAGGGTGTGAGTGTGGGTTTGAGTTGGTGTTGGATCTAGTTTTGGGTTAGGTTAAGTCATTGCACCAATTTAGTTAAAATTAGTGTCAATGGTGTTCTTTAATTAATTGAAAGTGCATAGGATTTGAATTGGATGAGACACAAGTGTCATGGACGTAGTATACTCATAATAGATTATTGACATAAATTTGGTTGCACGAAATGGGTCAATGTTGTATCTCCAATTTCGATTGAACGGACAAAGATGCAAACGTTAGATTTATTTGGATTTAAAATTAGATATTTGTGACGAATATTGTACGACTAAAATAAAGAACAAGAGAGAATAAATATGAGTTACACAATGGTCAGAATGGAAGACTTGCATGTCTAGTACAAGGGTGTAAAATTTGTTTGAATGTAAAAGCTAGAGAGGCGCTCCAAACATCGAAGCAACGGTAAGGTACACCAAGTAAATTAAATTAAAAGAGGAAATCTAATAACTTTATTAACTAATTCAAAATAACCCTAAATGAATCCTAATCCTAGATTTGGGTTAGGGGTTTTACAGTTAGGGATCTAGGTAAACCAGTTACAAAGTCTATTGTGATATGCTCCCACTTTTACTCCAGAATAGGAAGCGGTTGTTATAATCCCATCGGTCTCTACTGCTTGGCCTTCACTTGCTGACATATCAGACATTGAGAGGTAAATCGTGCTATCTTTTGTTTTATTCCATTCTACCAAAAGTATTGCTTGATCTCTTGATACATCATGGTACCTCTTGGTGAATTGAGTACAGGGAACTATGCGCTTTGGTCATAACTTTCTGTTGTTTATCTCCATTAGGTATACAAAGACAAATTTCAAATCTTAGCGTTCCATCCGCATGAATTATCAACTCCTTCCCAAGACCAGACTCACATTCTGCTCTAAGTTTCTGAATCTGGGGATCCTCTGCCTGAGATGCCTTAATCCTCTCAACCAAAGTAGATTGATTATGTAAACTGGCCAACACTCTTATGTCCTGTGGCAGTACAATCTCTATATCCATTTCTTGAAGATCTTCTAGGATATGTAGCTGTGATATCAACATGAATGCACTCTCTCCTGCTAAGGAAGTCTGCTACTACATTAGCCTTGTCTGGATGGTACTGGTGTTCCACATCATTGTCATGCCCCAGTTCCAAATATAAGGAACTGAGTCACGTGGTAATGGCCAGCGGGTACACTTCGACGGACATCCCAATCTAATGGACCCGACGGAGTGCACCTAAGCTGTAAAGTTATAAACCCCCTCACCCAAAATAGATATATTGTGTGTATTTTATATTATTATATTTATTATAGATTATTTTAAATATTAAATTTCTTTAGAGTATTCTCTTAGTTAATTAGAAAATAAATTTTTATGATATATTTAATTATATAAATATTTATTTAGAATCATTTTTAGGCTATTTTAGATTTTTGGAGATTTTTCTAGAATTTTTAGGTAATTAAAACATAGGGAACGCAAATTTCTAGGACTTCTATGATTTACTATACGACTATACTTGCATGTTGATCCTACCAAATATTTATTTTAGTTTAAAATATTTAATTATATTTTTCTATAATTTATTTAGAATTTTAAGAAATTTGTTTAGATTTTTAAAATTATTTAGGATTTATTTGGATATATATAGTCTTAATATTAGATAGATGCTAATTTAGTGTTAATAGATATTAATAAGATTTTATAAATTATTTTTATTATCTTTAATTATATTTAAGATTAAAAATTATTGAGATAAATTCAAACTCTATTTTAAATTAATTCAAATCCTGAACCTACTAGGAAAGCAGCTTCATGCATATCCTATCCTTATTTAAATTCATCATAATCCTATCCAAATTAACCAATCCTAGTCGTATTTAATTAAGTAGTGTCCACCATTATAAATACCTCATCCTTCATATTTTTCTTCCCCAAATTCCTCTCTTTTCGTCCAAAAATAGTCAAAATTCGTCATAAATTCAGCCTCATTTTCTACTAGTTATGACGAATTAAAAAGACGATATCTCCTAGCTACGGACTCCAAACGCGCTCTAGTTTTTTTGTTAGAACTATATCAAGGTTAGTTTTCTGAGTATATAAATTATTTTAATAATTTTAGAACTTATTTTTTCAGAAAATTCTAAAAGTGCCAGTTGTTCGAAATCAGACGCATTTTAGTATTTTTGAGATTTCGGGAGATCTCGAACTCAGAATTATGAACCGTTTGAAGTTTCAGAAAGCTGACATGATGAAATTTCAGAAAAGTATTTTTCCAGAATTTAAAATATAAGTTTATTCTACTGTAAAATTTGTGCAACGTAGACGTAAATAGAAAATCACCAAAAACTATCATCTGTGCGCCCTAGTGGACATAACTCTTTACCGACTTGTGATTTTATGAAATTGTCAATTCCAGTGTTCATGTAGCATTGAATATATAGGATTCCACACACAAATCCAGAATTTGAGTCGGTTGACTTTTTGGTCAATGGATTGCATCGATTTGCGTGCCACGGATCACAAATCCTTAAAGTTGACTTTTTTTGGACCAAAATTAGAGCTTAAGAATAAAATTGGATTATAATAAGATTAAAATACTAATTTAGGTTATTTTATTTAGAGTTAAAATAGATTAAAATAGAAAAAACTATTCACCCACTTTTGTAACCTAACTTGTTTAATTTATGTGACGGGTAGATCGGACGACGCCTTCAGTTGGGACTTCATCCTTTTCAGACCAGGCAAGATACCTTGCCAAATTGTTTACAGTACTTTGCATGCTAATTATATTTCTGTTTATTCATTACATTTCTGTATATTTGTTGCATGTGTAGTTTCTTTCAGTCATTACTATATATTAGATATGTTGACACACACTTGACACTTAGTATCATAGAGGACAATCATTAGGCGTATGGGCTTTTAACCACTCTGGTAAACCGTAGTATATAGCTCGCACTACGGGCGTGTGTCGCGCTGGTCGCTACCCTCGCGGTATGTCAATTTTTGGAGTCTCGCTGGTCGCTACCCCCGCGGTATATCGATTTCTGATATCCACTGACGTGTGTGTGAGTTGTGAGGTAGATCGAGTAGCCTACCCTTGTCCATACGTCGAAAAGTTATCCTCATTTGCATTCATATAGATTGTCTTGTACAGCGTACTTATATATTTTCAAACAATATGCATGTTTACTGTATTCAAATTGGCTTGCTGTTCTGTATCTTGTTACGTCCCTCTGAGGACCTGGTCCCCTTCCAGGTGTATCTGTTCTTGAGTATTTACAGGAGCGCAGATTTGGATGGTTATATATGTTTCGTGGATGTCTTCTCTTCGAGCCCGTGGTCGTTAGCTGGTATTCTTATATTGTGTTTAATGTATTGTACCTTTACTTTCGAGTTGGTAGTGGATTTGTTTTTATCCAACTATCATCCTTAGATACTTATATTGAGATCTCGTTTCATAGATACTGGTTATTTATTTATATTGATTTTTTGTGGATGAGATTTAGATTGTACCCTGTGACTTGTGATATATTCTATACCACTTGTGGATTGATATTCATATTACAGCGTACGTGTGGATTTTGGTTTCCATATATTGGAGTTGCCATATCCATATGGCTGGCATGCTTACGTGTTTCTAGTCCTACGTAGTTTGGGACTGGGGCGTGACATATTTTTGTGGTGGCCCATGCAGGTCGAGAGCATATTGTCTTGGTTACGTTACTGTACCGAGCAAGCCTGCGCATAGGATTAGAATATAGGATCTCATCCACTTACTTAATCACCTCCCTTGATTATTTCGCACTCTCATTTGATTGCTTGCATTGCATCTTGCTTGATCCCTTCTCAACGTCAATCTTTCCTTCGTACTTGATAGGGGTTAGGAAGGTGCCTTGTAGTAGGTATATACACTATAGTATTCAATAATACTATTAGTTAAATTTTATAACTTTGGTAGTATGCCTCATAACCTAGTATCACATAGTCTTTTGACCCATTAATAAAATATTAATGAATGACACCAACTATAGGCTTGCATAAGAAGATAGTGTTTACCCAGACCATAAAACTTAGAGGCCCATACACCCATTTGGTTGACTTAGACTTAGACAAGAAATTATTATGGCAATTGTAGAGGCACAACACCGATCTTCTTGGTGAACTTAGATTATTATGTACCTTCCTCCATCATAATCAAGCGTACTTATATTTTTACTACATCGACTAATGCTGCTATTATAGCCTAGTTTTGCAAGCTTTTTCTTTTATTGAGCTTTTTCATGACATATGTATTATTGGGGGCCCACACTAATACATTGTCTAAATCAGAATTGGTGTATTATGGTCTGATCAACCGTAGTACACTTGGTTCGATCTTTGTATCACTACCTTACGTGGATTGAGATATAGTTGACTCAACTTGTTACACAAATATACTTGCCCTCTAGACTGGTCAGAGCATATCATGTCAGGTACATAACTGTTCTGATGTGAACATGAGAATAAGAATTTACCAAAATAAGGTTTCAATCCACAACTGCCTTGGCAACTCCCTTTCGAATTCTCTAATCCCTTTGAATCCCGTACTTGTATTCTATCACCTCCTCCTTGAACTCTTTATTGTTGTTCTCCGTCTTTCCCTATTTCGGAAAAACGAACTTTCGTGCTTAGTATAAGTTGATACATGGATAGTACCAGATATGCCCCAAAGGCCAAGCACTCATGATGACAAATAAGAAGCGTGGGCACAAGAAATCGTAGATATAGGTACGACCTTAGTTATATGTGTATTGCATACTCATGACCCCCTTTATGACACGAGATCTTAGGTGCATACTAGACGTAGAATTATATAGTTGTTGGTTTAGCAGTTATGAGGATATACTGATATTTTACCCAGATGGCATACACGTGATGCTAATAGATGACACGAGTAGCAGTAGTAGTATTCTTTTTCTATCACCATCTCGCCCCCTTGGGTGGCTCATCTTCTCTTCTCTATCCATTCATTATCTCGTGCTTAATTCTCCCTATCGTAGTTACGTCTTTTTCGTGCCAACATGAATTATTGGTCTACTTCGACCCCATCCTTAGTTTTGTTAGTTAAAACATAAATGGTTAAGTAGATGATTAATAACTAAAGGATGAGTTCTTAATACTAACCCTTATGTATATGACCTATTGCAAAATCTGTATGCTCTTATTATTTTAAAAACCATGTATAACATCCCTTAGGCTAATAGGAATTTGTTAGACTGTTTGAACTAGTTTATACTTTTAATAGTGTTATAAGTTAGTCAAGACCTTAACTGTTGCCCAAAAACTTAGACTATGTCTAGGAAAGAATTGAAGGCACTTGTTACGAACTGAAAACTATGACAAATCGCTGGCAAAGTAGCGACAGTTGCAGCTAGACTGTTGTAGTAAAGTAGTCAAAGTATTTACAGACATATTGGTCAGGTGGCATGGCAGTATTAGACTACGATACTTGACGGTTACAAAAAAAAAATCATGGTTGTGAGATTCAAGACAAGTACCCCAAGATTCTTGACCCAATAAATATATTCGTCTTACAACCTAGACAATAGCCTCAAGAGACTATGACTACTAGTAGAACTTTTGTAAATTGGGTAGTGTAGACGAGTTAGAGGATAATAGGATAGTGTATGGACAATAAATGAGAAGTGTTAGAATGACAAACCATGACTTTTAGGAAGCACTGCTAGATAGATATGTAGTGTAATAGATATAGTAATTATTATAAATATGAGTTAGTGTCAATTTCGCGGACGAAATTTTTGTTAGTTAGGTAGATTGTAAACCCCCTCACCAAAAATAGATATTTTATGTGTATTTTATATTATTATATTTACTATAGATTATTTTAAATATTGAATTTCTTTAGAGTATTCTCTTAGTTAATTAGAAAATAATTTTTTTGATATATTTACTTATATAAATATTTATTTAGAATCATTTTAAGGCTATTTTAGATTTTTGGAGATTTTTCTAGAATTTTTAGGTAATTAAAACATAGGGAACGTAAATTTCTAGGACTTCTATGATTTACTATACGACCATACTTGCATGTTGATCCTACCAAATATTTATTTAAGTTTAAAATATTTAATTATATTTTTCTGTAATTTATTTATAATTTTAAGAAATTTATTTAGATTTTTAAAATTATTTAGGATTTATTTGGATATATATAGTCTTAATATTAGATAGATGCTAATTTAGTGTTAATAGATATTAATAAGATTTTAAAAATTATTTGTATTATCTTTAATTATATTTAAGATTAAAAATTATTGAGATAAATTTAAACTCTATTTTAAATTAATTCAAATCCTGAACCTACTAGGAAAGCAACTTCATGCATATCCTATCCTTATTTAAATTCATCATAATCCTATCCAAATTAACCAATCCAAGTCGTATTTAATTAAATAGTGTCCACCATTATAAATACCTCATCCTTCATATTTTTTTCCCCAAATTCCTCTCTTTTTCGTCCCAAAATAGTCAAAATTCGTCATAAATTCAGCCTCATTTTCTACTAGTTATGACGAATTAAAAAGACGATATCTCCTAGCTCCGTACTCCAAACGCGCTCCAGTTTTTTTTTGTTAGAACTATATCAAGGTTAGTTTTCTGAATATATAAATTATTTTAATAATTTTAGAACCTATTTTTCCAGAAAATTCTAAAAGTGCCAGCTGTTCGAAATCAGACGCATTTTGGTATTTTCGAGATTTCGGGAGATCCCGAACTCAGAATTATGAACCGTTTGAAGTTTCAGAAAGCTAACATGATGAACTTATAGAAAAGTATTTTCCCAAAATTTAAAATATAAGTTTATTCTACTGTAAAATTTGTGCAACGTAGACGTAAATAGAAAACCACCAAAAACTATCATCTGTGCGCCCTAGTGGACATAACTCTTTACCGACTTGTGATTTTATGAAATTGTCGATTCTAGTGTTCATGTAGCATTGAAATATATAGGATTCCAAACACAAATCTAGGATTTGAGTCGATTGACTTTTTGGTCAATGGATTGCCTCGATTTGCGTACCACGGATCGCAAATCCTTAAAGTTGACTTTCTTTGGACCAAAATTAGAGCTTAACAATAAAATCGGATTATAATAAGATTAAAATACTAATTTAGGTTATTTTATTTAGAGTTAAAATAGATTAAAATAGCGAAAACTATTCACCCACTTTTGTAACCTAACTTGTTTAATTTATGTGACGGGTAGATCGGACGACGCCTTGAGTTGGGACTTCATCCTTTTCAGACCAGGCAAGATACCTTGCCAAATTGTTTACAGTACTTTGCATGCTAATTATATTTCTGTTTATTCATTACATTTCTGTATATTTGTTGCATGTGTAGTTTCTTTCAGTCATTACTATATATTAGATATGTTGACACACACTTGACACTTAGTATCATAGAGGACAATCATTAGGCGTATGGGCTTTTAACCACTCTGGTAAACCGTAGTATATAGCTCGCACTACGGGCGTGTGTCGCGCTGGTCGCTACCCTCGCGGTATGTCAATTTTTGGAGTCTCGCTGGTCGCTACCCCCGCGGTATATCGATTTCTGATATCCACTGACGTGTGTGTGAGTTGTGAGGTAGATCGAGTAGCCTACCCTTGTCCATACGTCGAAAAGTTATCCTCATTTGCATTCATATAGATTGTCTTGTACAGCGTACTTATATATTTTCAAACAATATGCATGTTTACTGTATTCAAATTGGCTTGCTGTTCTGTATCTTGTTACGTCCCTCTGAGGACATGGTCCCCTTTCAGGTGTATCTGTTCTTGAGTATTTGTAGGAGCGCAGATTTGGATGGTTATATATGTTTCGTGGATGTCTTCTCTTCGAGCCCGTGGTCGTTAGCTGGTATTCTTATATTGTGTTTAATGTATTGTACCTTTACTTTCGAGTTGGTAGTGGATTTGTTTTTATCCAACTATCATCCTTAGATACTTATATTGAGATCTCGTTTCATAGATACTGGTTATTTATTTATATTAATTTTCTGTGGATGAGATTTAGATTGTACCCTGTGACTTGTGATAGATTTTATACCACTTGTGGATTGATATTCATATTACAGCGTACGTGTGGATTTTGGTTTCCATATATTGGAGTTGCCATATCCATACGACTGGCATGCTTACGAGTTCCTAGTCCTACGTAGTTTGGGACTGGGGCGTGACATATTTTTGTGGTGGACCATGCAGGTCGAGAGCATATTATCTCGGTTACGTTACTGTACCGAGCAAGCTTGCGCATAGGATTAGAATATAGGATCTCATCCACTTACTTAATCACCTCCCTTGATTGTTTTGCACTCTCATTTGATTGCTTGCATTGCATCTTGCTTGATCCCTTCTCAACGTTAATCTTTCCTTCGTGCTTGATAGGGGTTAGGAAGGTGCCTTGTACTAGGTATATACACTCTAGTATTCAATAACACTATTAGTTAAATTTTTATAAGTTTGGTAGTATGCCTTATAACCTAGTATCACATAGTCTTTTGACCCATTAATGAAATATAAATGAATGACACCAACTATAGGCTTGCATAAGAAGATAGTGTTTACCTAGACCGTAAAACTTAGAGTCCCATACACCCATTTGGTTGACTTAGAGAAGAAATTATTATGGCAATTGTAGAGGTGAAACACCGATCTTCTTGGTGAACTTAGATTATTATGTACCTTCCTCTATCATAATCAAGCGTACTTATATTTTTACTATCTCGACTTATGCTGCTATTATAGCCTAGTTTTGCAAGCTTATTCTTTTATTGAGCTTGTTCATGACATATGTATTATTGGGGGCCCACACTAATACATTGTCTAAATCAGAATCGGTGTATTATGGTCTGATCAACCGTAGTGCACTTGGTTCGATCTTTATATCACTACCTTACGTGGATTGAGATATAGTTGAATCAACTTGTTAGACAAATATACTTGCCCTCTAGCTGGTCATAGCATATCATGTCAGGTACATAACTGTTCTGATGTGAACATGAGAATAGAAATTTACCAAAATAAGGTTTCAATCCACAACTGCCTTGGCAACTCCCTTTCAAATTCTTTAATCCCTTTGAATCCCGTACTTGTATTCTATCACCTCCTCCTTGAACTCTTTATTGTTGTTCTCGTCTTTCCCTATTTCGGAAAGACGAACGTTCGTGCTTAGTATAAGTTGATACACGGATAGTACCAGATATACCCCATAGGCCAAGCACTCATAATGACAAATAAGAAGCGTGGGCACAGGAAGTCGTAGATATAGGTACGACCTTAGTTATATGTGTATTGCATACTCATGACCCACTTTATGACAAGAGATCTTAGGTGCATAGTAGACGTAGAATTATATAGGTGTTGGTTTAGCAGTTATGAGGATATACTGATATTTTACCCAGATGGCATACACGCGATGCTAATAGATGACGCGAGTAGTAGTATTCTTTTTCTATCACCATCTTCTCTTTTCTATCCATTCATTATCTCGTGCTTAATTCTCGCTATCGTAGTTACGTCTTTTTTGTGCCTATATTTATTATGGGGTTTTCAGTAGTTCGAGTTATGCTCATTCCTCAAATTCTACCCTTGCATTCACAGACGTTAACATGCACATTTAAAATATACTATTCTCAAATAAAATAATTATCAATTATCCAACTTTTCGTTATATAACCATCATTAACATTTCCCAATAAATAACTACTCCTTAATTAAATTTATTATTAATTATCAGCTCTTAATAAATGACTAATATTTTGATATCACACACCATTTCACAATAAATAAACCTGCTCCTCAATACCCATCACAATGCATATAATAAATGAATAAAACCCTAAAATATTATATCTAGCTTTCATAACCCTAACCCTAACTAAGTTCTATTAACAATAAACAATACTACACTAAACAAGGAGATGGGTGAGGGGTTACCCTGGTGGTGGCGTGTGGTGGTCGACGCTCGTGGAGGTTGCTAGCCAATGGAGGAGGTGATAGTGCGGGTGGCCGGTGGAGGAAGGCTGCTGGATTGACCGGAGTGAGGTAGAGCGGGTGACTGAAGGTGTACGAAGGGAAGAGAGTGGTCCTGTGGGGGAGATGGCGGTGGTTCGTGGTGGTTTCTTGGCCGAAGGATATTCGACAATAGCAAGGTGGAGGTTGTTGTGGCAGTTGGCGATGGTGGCACATCCGAATGGAGGTGAAGGTGCGGTGGGGGAGCTCTGCTGGAAGTAGATGGAGGTGGTCGAGGTGCTGGAGGTACTGTGGTTTCTCGGTCGGAGGGAGCGAAGTCGAGGTTGGAGGCCGATGGAGTTGCTGGAGAAGGTGATGGCTGACCAGAGTAGACGGTGGTGATCGGAGTAAATATGGAGATGGGTGGCACTCGAATGTGGGAAGTGAAGAAGAGGTGAAGAAGAAGAAGAAGAAGAAGAGAAAGGGAGGAGTGGTCGGCTGTGTAGTAAAGGGAAGAGGGAGGAGAGAGATGGGAGGGAGGGGGTTTCCTATGCTTCTAGGGATTAGGGCTTGCTCCTTGGGAAATGTGTGAATGAGTGATTATATAGGTGAGTGTGTGGTGGGGATGATGTCTCATTTTGAATGGAGGGTCCAGATTTCACATGGAGAAAAATGTACATCAAAGGGGAGAGAGAGGGTTGATTTGACCGGTCAAGAGAGGGAGAGGGGGTTTCTTCATTGGCCTTGGCTAATAGGGTGGTGACACCTATCACTATATTTGCAAATAAGCCCCTTAACTTTTGGGTATATGCACATGCATGAAAAATAATGGGGATTTGCTGTGGGAAGTTGTGTTTGGTGTTACATAGGGTGAGGGGGTATTGTGTGTTATGCATGGGCTTAATGAATGGGGTATTGGGTTAAATTGGGGTTAAGTTAGGATTAGTCAAAGTTGGTATCCCCAATTTAATTAAAATAAAAATTATGTGTTCTTAAAATAAATGGGGACACAAAGGTCATGAACGGTATAGGCTTGGTGTCAGTCTTGGACCATTTAATTGGTCTGGCTAAACGGGTTGAGTTTGTGCCCCAAAATTGATGGCAACGACAAAGGTACGCGACACAAGATTAAAGAATGGATTTCAGGACAGGAAAGTTGTGCAATTAAATTAGAGCACAAGGGATTGTGTTTGTGAGTGACGGAAAAGTCCAGCGCCTAGGTTGGCTTGTCAAATCAAGAGTGCAATAATAAGTTAGAAATTATGGGCTATTGTTGGGTTTCGAATATTGCAACAACGGTAAGGTGCACCAAGGATTAAAATAAATAATCAAACAACTACAACATAAATTCTAAACCTCAAACACCTGATGCTAAACCAAATTTTTTAACCAAAACCAGTCTACCTATAATAATAATTGAGGGGGTTTACAATCATAGTCCTTTATCAATTCTTGCCACCTCCTTTGCCTCATATTCAAGTCCTTCTGAGTGAATATATACTTCAGACTTTTGTGGTCTGTGAATATTTCTACCCTATCGCCATATATGTAGTGCCTCCATAGCTTATGTGCAAACATAACTGCCGCCAAATCCAAGTCGTGCGTTGGATAGTTCTTCTCATGATCTCAAAGATTTCGAGATGCGTAAGCTATCACCCTTCCGTATTGCATCAATACACACCCAAGTCCCTTGCCAGATGTATCTTAATACAACTGTAAATCCTTCGAAACCTACTGGAAGCATGAGAATTGGTGCTGAAATCAATCTCTTCTTTAATTTCTCGAAGAATGCCTGACACTCTACATACCAATCAAACTTAGCCTCCTTGTGCATCAATCGAGTCAACGATGCTGAAATCCTTGCAAAGTCTGCCATGAACCTTCTGTAGTATCCTGCCAAACCCAAAAAACTACGTACTTTTGCCATTGTCCTTGGAATTAGACAACTCTCTACGGACTCAACCTTCTTCGGATCTATTGCCACTCCTGTTCCTGAGATGATATATCCTAAAAATGATACATGATTTAACCTAAACTCATACTTGCTGAGTTTTGCGTACAACTGGTATTCCCTCAAAATTTATAAAACCTTCCGAAGATGCTCTCCATGTTTCTCTCTGGTACTGGAATATACGAGAATATCGTCTATAAAAACCATCATGAATTGATCTGGGTATGGCAAGAAGATGTGGTTCATCAGATCCATAAAAAACTCTAGAGCATAAGTCAGTTCGAATGGCATAACTAAAAATTTGTAATGCCCATATCGTAACCTAAATATTGTCTTGGGTATGTCTTGCTCCCGAACTCTTACTTGATGATACCATGATCAATGGTCGATCATGGAGAAAATCTTGGCTTTGCTCAATTGATCAAACAAGTCCTCAATCCTTGGTAATGAGTATTTGTTCTTTACTGTCACTGCATTCAGTTGTCTATAGTCGATACATAACCGGACAACCCATCCTTCTTCTTTACTAGAACCACTAGTGCTCCCCAAGGTGACCCATTGGTTAAGATAAACTTCGTTGCCTTCAGTTCTTCTATGTGTTGGTGCAACTTTTCTAGCTCTAATTGTGCCATTTGGTAAACTTTACAAGATATTGGTCCTGCTCCAAGAATCAACTGTTTGCAAAATTGTACATCTCTCACTAGGGGTATGTGAGACTTGTCTCACAGTATTCGTATTCTATGCGGATACATATTTTTTGTGCTATTTATTGCATTTTATTTGGTTCTCGAGGCAGCTCAAAAATTTTAAAAATTAAAACTTTACTACCTAACCGGTATACTGACGACATACTCCAGTATACCGTCAGTATACCGATCCTGGAGATATTTGTGACCATCCCTTTTCGGTAACTTGGTAACGGTGACGCTACCAGAGTTGTGACCATGTGTTTTACTCCATATTGTGATATGGGACTTACCCCTTGACTTGACTTCTTGCTAGGCTTGGTTTTGGTGATTTTTGAGGTTTGATTTGGGTCCCGAAAACCAGATTCTGACTTTGGCCTATTTTTCGTCAGAAACCATCATACCGACGGTATACTACAGTATAGCGACGATATACCAATTTTGACTTCTAGATATTTTTGTGAACCTTATCGGCATACCGACGGTGTCCTACAGTATACCGACGGTATACCGGTCCTTCCAATACTTTAGAATATTTATCCTGGCCGACATACCGATGGTACACTGGACTGTACCGACGGTATACCAATTTATTGAACTTTGTTTTCCAGCATCTTTCTTGCCTACTTGGAACGACATACCAACGGTATACTCCAGTATATCGACGGTATACCAATTTTTTGGAATCCAGAACTTGCTGTGTTTTTGCTATCTCTTGATCGGTATATCGTCGGTGAGTAGACTGTACCGACGGTATACAGATCCTGTTCTTTCTTTAGAAATTTTTGGTTTTTTAGTTTTCGTTTGTTTCTTCTATCTTTTGTTTGGACACGTGATTGACTTGATCTATCAAGACATGAACTTACATGGCTTCAGATGACTTGACTCGACTTGACTTGGCTTCATATGGTTTCTTCCGGCTTGCCTGGATACACGTGACATGATTGACTGGACTTGACTTGGCATGATTATACATGGCTTCATCGGACATGGCTTAGCTTGGTGTCACCTGGCTTCACCTGGATTGACATGGATTCACTTGGCATTACCTGGCTTCACTTGGTTACACATGGCTTGATTATTTTCGTGAATTAGATGAGTCCGTTTGTGCAATGTATATTAAACCTGTTTATATTACTATTAGAACTTGATTTTTCTGCATTATGTTTAGGATGGATTCTGCGGAATGCCACACCCAAATTCATACAAGAAATTGTTAGCGGTTAAATAACTAGATATTTAATTAGTACATGGCTAGGGTGTAAACCCCCTCACCAAAAAATAGGTATTTTGTGTGTATTTTATATTTATTTTATTTATTTTGAATTATTTTAAATTAATTAAATCTTAAATGATTTCATTAGGACACTACACCGTAGCTTGGACGTTAATGATATAGGGTGGCTCCAAAATCTGTATTGCCCTTCGTAGAAAGTAGCCTACACAGGAGAAACTACTCGTAGACTCTTTTCGTGGAACAAAATTTGATCATTTAGCATTAGTAAGGCACTTGAGTAACGACCGTAGTCCTTGCTTTTAATATTTAGATATTTTGTATATATGATTAATTTATGGTCATTTTCCATTCCCAACTTTCCACAATTAGCAATCCATAATTCTCCATGCCATTTTTAGACCATTTCCTTTTTTGTAAGATTTGTATATTATTTACCATTATCATTATCCCTTTACAATCATAATCAAATCTTTATTATTATTACTATTAGATAAGATTTACCAATTAGTTACTAACAATCTAATTAGGAAACATCAAATCCTAATTTTATACATGATCGAAACCCCCTAATTTTATTTGTATTTTAAGTATTTTTTTTATGTAAATGATAAATTTCTTTAGAGCATTTTCTTAGTTAAATTAGGAAATAAATTCTTTGATTTAATTGTTCATATAAATTATTTATTTAAAAATATTTTATGAAAACTATTTTTGTTTTATTTTAAAATCATTTATAAAAGAAAAATATATAATGAAATATTTGATTTATTAACTATATAAATATTTATTTATATTGGAATTATTTGAAATATTTATATAAATATATTTGAGTGTAAATTTTATTTATCCAATTGTTATGAATTCTTGGAAGTTATTTTTATTACAGATCTATTAGTAGATCTCTAACTCATATATATTTATGTTCCAAAAATAATTTGTTACAAAAATAAGTCATATAGATGGATTGATTATAAAATTTTTATTTAGTTTTATATATATATATATATATATATATATATATATATATATATATATAAGATAATTTTACTAACTAATACTAATCTATTCCTAACCCAGAAACTCCTGACCCCCTACGCACGCATATAGCGCCCCCATCTTCTTTTATATATACACCCACTCGGTCCCCTCTTCTTCTCTGTTTATGAATATCAAACCTAAGCGCTAACCCTAGTTCTCCTACTTCCCCTTCTTCATACACCGTCCCCAACCGCGGTGCCGCCCTGGCTGCCTTGATCGCCGCCGCACGGCCGACCGACGAGCAGCCGCAGCAGCAGCCGCGATCTACAGAGGCAGCTAAAAAAACACTATGCCCCCAAATTTGTGGAATGTTATCTCCCTTATCGTTGCATCGTTTTACGAACGGTTTATCCGTATACGCTCACAACCTGACCATCTAGGAATTCCTTCAAGTGGAATAAATTTTGGAGCCCCAGATTGATCGAAAAATCAACCGAAAGTTGGTCGAAAAACTGTTCGAAACACTTTAGAAATTCAATCCGACCACCCCTGTTCATGTCCAATTTTTCACCAAACTCGTTAATTATTTTAAAAATATATTTGTAAGGACTTATTTCCAATATGACCAAGATTTTTACTGTTCTTTTAGTTTTTAGTAGTTTGTAATGTAGGTTGAATTATTCTGATTTTAAAACGACCAAAAACCAGTTTTCAAAACCTTTAAAACTTACGATATAGAGTGCGTCCCGCCAAACGGGACCACCACGAAACATACCAGTTACACCGAATGGGGCGTATGGTATATCTAGACGTGTAGATTTTCGTAAAAGTTGATTCAACATGTGTGCGCGTCGGAATCAACCCGTATCCGTAAAAAATTTCTGTATCACAACTTTTGCAAATAACACCCTACTTTATGTACGCTCGTCGAAACACGATAAAACTTGTGCCATTGGGTTCGCGGTATCAAGTTGGTCCTGTGACCCTTGTTTCAATTGATTCCGAGACAGTTGACCGAACCTCCTTTTCACGGGCCCCACGATTTGACTTGATAAGCTATTTTGTGATCGGCTCACCGGAATCTAAAACTGGAAATATTGTAGAGTTTGTATTGTCATTTTTTATTTGTTTGACCTATAATTTGTCCCATTTAGAAACCTTTACCCCTGATACGTATTTTGGTGCCAAGTGGGCCACCTGTGGACCCCGGTTTGGCCTAAAATTATCGTTTTAGCCCCTGTGTCCAAATTGGACGAAAGGGTAGTATTTTTTGGCTATCTTCCTTCTTCTGGAAACGTTGGTGATATTTGTTGCAGTATCCGGAGACGTTTACACTGCTATTATATTTTCTGGTTCGATGTACCAGATAACTTGAGTCGTTTCAGCACCAAATAACTGCCAGACAAGTATACCTTACCATGATCACTGTTTATTTATATTTTCTAAAATGAGTTGCATTTATATTACTTATTTACTTAGTTATTTTCTGTAAAAATTGGGCATCCAAGATAGACTTGGGTGCAATAACGGATTGCGTCATTTTTATTTTATTCATTATGCACCTTGACCTAGAGTTATGTGACCACCCTATATTGGTGAGATATTTTTATATCTTCATGACCTTGACACGTACTTTGTACGTACACGGATGTGTAATACGCGTGAGAGGACACAGATCATCGTATTCGGGTCGCTCTCGATACGTAATGGACGTGTGTCGGCTTAGTCATATTTATTGTGTTAGGATGCATTCATTGGAATTCGTAGTGAGTAATTGGTTGTGTTGTATCAGGGATATGATCCGGACATTCGTTTGGGTGGGGAGGATATACACGAGTCATTTGGGCTACTTTATACTTTTATTTTTTGGCGCGTAAGCTCCGTCGGAGATGCGAGGCATTATCACCCTATTATTTACTGTAGGCCTATGAAGATCAAAAGACATTATACCAGTGGCCTCTGAATCTCGAAGAGAACCATGCCCATCCTATTATTTTAGCTAGACAACCCATTCGTGCTACGGTTATCCTCAATTGTATTCATGTAGCTTGGTTAGTTTACGTAGTACATATGTTTATATTCATTTTATGATTGGCATACTTCTATATATCTTGTTACGTCCCTCTGAGGACCTGGTCCCTTTTCAGGTGTAGACGATCTCGATGATTTGTAGGAGCACAAACCCAAACTTGCTACTTCTTTCTTTTTCGAAGAGGTCTTTCCTTCGAGCCTCATTGATCATTAGATATTCTTATTTGTTTCTCTCATATTCTAGTTTGTTAGTGGATTTGTCTCCTCCCAACTAATTATTCTTATCAAGCATTCTTTACTTGATTCAGTTATATAGTTGATTGGTTATGCATTTTTATTTGATTTTGCGGATGAGATCTAATTATGCCCTATGACTTATGACATATATCTATACCACTTATGAATTATTATTCATAATACAGTGTACGTATGTGTTATGGTTTTCATATATTAAAGTTGCCATATACATACGGTTGACATGTTTACGTATTTCTAGTCCTACGTATTTTGGGACTCGTGCGTGACATATTTTTGTGGTGGCCCATGCAGGTCAAGAGTATATTATCTTGGTTACATTACTGTACCGAGCAAGCCTGAAAATTGGATTAGAGTATATGATTTCATCCACATATTTGACTTTCCCCTTTATTTTCGTTCTGAATTCTTGAGCTCACCTACCTTCCTTGACCTTCGAAATTGTATTCACTTAATTCTCTTGTCATCGGTATCCTTTTTTTTTTTACATATTCCTATTTAATGTACTTCCCTAATTTTTTCTTGAGTATAGTCTTTTGCTAGAATATAGGAATACTTGTTGTTTGGGTTAGGAGATAATTATGATAGCATACCTACTAAGAAAAACAAATTGGAATATTGGCAGCTCCCAAAAGTTAGCATACCTAATGAACCCTAGGATCCAGCACCTGTAATCTGATTTACCATTATCCCTTGAGATATTTAGGAATGACTTGAGAGTAGTATAGACACTACTAGGGTTAGTTAGAAATTTGACCTTATTATTGACCATAGTATTGAGGAACCAATAGAAATCCGAGGTTGAATATTATGACTAAAACATAAATTTCCTAGTGAGATAATATAAGAGGACCATAAAGTTAGATTCTTGTCTTGATATTAGTAGAGCAGTACCATAGGAAACCAAAAGAAATGAACCAATACCTTAGTAAGATCAAGGGTACCCTACCTTCAGCTTAGTAGATCCCCTAGAATCTATAATCATCGTTGAGTCATACTTGAGTCTCTATGAGTCACCGATCGTGCCATCTCATCCAAGTATCTATATATTTTTCCATCTTGAGTTAATCCCTCCCTCCATCATAGATCAATTGTCATAGCTCTTTACCAATTAAAATCCATTGAATGAATAGAACCTTTTACTTGATCATACCTCGAATACAGAGATTAGCATACAATATTTTCTTAGGAAACCATGATATTATCAAGAGTCTCTCTATTTACTTTCATATCTTGTTTCTCCGAAACCTTAATGCTCACTAGTTGTGCTATGACAAATTTGTTTTCCCTCTATCTTTCAAATTGTGACACCTTACCCTTTTAATGATAGGCCTAGTGATTCCTATTATGTTAGGATATATAGTTAGTAGGATTATAGTTTGTTAATCTTGAATTTAAATTTTTTGTGCTTAGTAGTTAGAACTTGATAGTTTGAGATGTCATTTAGATTATGATTTTACGATTATGCTTTAGTTTTAAACAAGTAATATGTTCCACATCTCAATACAGGTTATATCCTCTCTCACTTGAGAGCCAGTAATTTCTCCATTCACAATTTACAGTATTAGTTAATTCTTGTAAGTTGGGTAGCATACCTCACAACCTAGTGTCCCATAGTCCTTTTAACCCATTAAGGAAGTGTAATTGAATAACACTAACTATATGCTAGCATAAGACGATAGTGTTTATCTAGACTATAGAACTTAGAGGCCCAAACTCCCATTTGGTCGACCAAAGACTTAGACAAGAATCTAGTACGACGATGTAGAGGCACAAACACCAAATGAGTTTTCGATTCTTGATGAATTGGTCTATTGTACTATCATCCATCATAATCTCACATATTTATATTTTTTGACTATCTTGACTTATTCTTCTATTATAGCCTAGTTTTGTAAGTTTATTCTTTATCGAGCTTGTTTATGACACATGTGTTAGTGGGGGCTCACACTAATACTTTCTCTAAATCAAAATTAGTGTATTATGGTCTGTACAACCTTAGTGCACTTGGTTTGCTCTTCGTATGACTCCTTACGTGGATTGAGACATAGTTGACTTAGCTTGTTAGACGAATATACTTGCCCTCTAGACATGTCAGAGCATATAGTATCAGTACATAACTATTGATATGAGCATGCGAATAGGAATTTACCAAAATATGATCTCATCCGCAACTGTCTTGACAACTCTCTTTTAAATTCTTCAATCGTCCTTGAACCCTGCATTTCTATACGATCACATATTCCTTGAACTCTTTATTATTTTTTTCATTTTTCCCTATTTCGGAAAGGTAAACACTCTTGGTTGATGGAAGTTGACACACGCATAGTACTAAATATGTGCCCCATTATGACACAAAATTTTAGGAGTATAGATCAATGTTGAATTGGATATATAGTGGGTTAGCAGCCATAAGGATAGTTTTTTTTTTTTTTTAACTAGATGACATACTCGTGAAACAAGTAGGTGACACGAGTAACAGTAGTAGTATTATTTTCTTTCCTATCAACACCTTGCTCTCTTAGGTTACTCATCTCATCTACCGTATCCTTCGTATCCTCGGTCCCTTGTGTAAGTTCTCCTTATACAAAAAATCTAATCATGCCATTTTACCTTATTTTAGGTAGACCAAACCGACCCTTAGAATTTAATATATGAGTTATATCTTCCCCTTTTCGAGGTTGAGGTACAATATTCTGTACTCAACTTATTTATACCATATTGCCTCCACTTATTTTTGGAACTGTGCCTTATTTTTAATTTTGAGAATAAAATTCTTGTAAGTTGGGTAGATTAAAAACCCCCTCACCCAAAAATAGGTATTTTGTGTGTAATTTTTATTTATTGTATTTATTTTGGATTATTTTAAATTAATTAAAGATTAATTAATTTTAGTAAGATACTACACCGTAGCTTGGAGATTTACGATATAAGATGGCCCCAAAAATTGTATCGTCATTCGTAGGAAGTAGCATACACATGAGACACTACCAGTAGGATCTTTTCGTGGCACAAAATTCCATCATTTAGCATTAGTATGTCACTAGATTAACAACCATAGTCCTTGTTTTTAATATTTAGATATTTTTATATATATGATTAATTTATGGTCATTTTCAAATCCCAACTTCCCACAATTAGCAACCCATAATTTCCCATGCCATTTTTAGACCATTTTTCTTTTTGTAAGATTTGCATATTATTTACCATTATCATTTTCTCTCTATAATTCCAATCAAATCTTCATTATTATTACTATTGGATAAGATTGACCAATTAGTTACTAACAACCTAGTTAGAAAACACCAAATTCTAATCCTATCCATGATCAAAACCCCCCTAATTTTATTTATATTTTAAGTATTTTTGTTTTTATTTAAATGATGATTTTTTAAGATTTTTTTTTAGTTAAATTAGGAAATAAATTCCTTGATTTAATTTTCATACAAATAATTTATTTAAAAGTATTTCACGAAAAATATTTTTATTTTATTTTAAAATCATTTGTTAATGAAAAATATATAATAGAATATTTTGATTTATTAACTATATAAATATTTATTTATATTGGAAATATTCAAAAAATATATATAAATATATTTGAGTGTAAATTTTATTTATCCAATTGTTGGGGATTTTTGGAAGTTATTTTTATTACACATCTATTAGTATATCTCAAACACATATATATTTATATTCCACAAATATTTTTTTACAAAAATGAGTCATATAGATGGAATGATTTTAAAATTTTCATTTAGTTTTATCAATATATATATATATATATATATATATATGGGTGTGTGTGTGTGTATATATAGATAAGATTACTAATTAATAGTAATCTATTCCTAACCCAGAAATCCCTGAACCCCTACGCACGCATACAACGCCCCATCTCCTATTATATATACACCCGCTCGGTCCCCTCTCTCTCTGTTTATGAATATCAAACCTAAGCCCTAACCATAGTTCTCTTCCTCTCCCTCCTTCCTACACCTTTTTCGACATCGGCGCCACCCTGGCCATCGCGAACGTCGCTGCACGACCGACCGACGAGCAGCCACAACAGAAGCAGCAGCCGAGGCTACAGAAACAGCAACAAAAACCCAATGCCCCCAACTTCATGGTAAGTTATCTCCCTTATCGTCGCATTATTTTACGAACGATTTATCCGTATACGCTCACGACCTGACCCCCTAGGAATTCCTTCAAGTAAAATAAATTTTGGAGCCCCGAATTGATAAAAAAATTGTCCAATGGTTGGCCAAAAAACTGTTTGAAACAGTTCAGAAATTCAATCCAACCACCCTTGTTTATGTCTAATTTCTACCAAACTTGTTAATTATTTTCAAATTATATTTGAAATGACTTCTTCCCAATATGACCAAGATTTTTACTGTTCTTTTAGTTTTTAGTAGCTTGTAATTTAGATTGAATAATTATTTTTGATTTTAAAACGACAAAAAATTAGTTTTTAAAACCTTAAAATCTTGCGATATGGAGTGCGCCACGCCAAATGGGACCACCACACCGCGTACCAGTTGCACCGAAAGGGCCGTATGGTATATCTAGACGTGTGGGTTTTCACGAAAGTTGATTCGGACGTGTGAGCTCGTCAGAATTAACCCATATCCGTAAAAAGTTTTCGTTTTGCGACTTTTGCAAATATCACGCCCCAATTTTTTGGAATCGATATTCGCCCCCAGAGGTGATGCAATGCGTGCCTATGTTGCACATCACACAACGCCAATATATTTTATATAACGAGCACATATTCAGAGTATGCAGATAATTGAACACAGTGTTGAAACATGGAAAAGTTCTCTTTATTGATAATGAATATCTTTTTTTAAACTCTTGAACGAGTCAGATAATTATCGCACGAGATTACAAAAGTGGACGCAAAATGAGATAACCGTCCCATACATTATATCTTTTACTAAAACTTCAAAGCTATAGACACCTTCGAGCGAAGCTATTACTTTTCCTCGGAGCTGCATAAGGTATGTGCACGAGCTCCTGGAACTTCAAAATACGTTTCAAGGGCACGAGCTGGACGTTCGGGTAGGTGGACTACATTGGAAAGTTGCTCTAGCTTCTTGCAGGATCTCTATGGTACAGGAAATCTGTTGCAACGAGGGTCAGTACATCAAAATGCACTGGTAAAGGCAAGCTTACCCAACTATACCAATCAACACGTTGTTTATATGAAGTATGCAAGTTATTCCGCGGTCTTTCTATCTTGCCCTAGTTCAATTTTATAAGCAAGCAATAGATATGGAAATTTACTGAATTAAACATGTCACCATTCAGTGACTTTTACCTGTCCGTCTGAACCACCTGTACGATACTTATCATGACCTTCCCTGCACGAAGACATAGTTAGCTTGCACAGTTTAAATATATGAGGGGGTCACTAGCATGATGTCATATTGGACGAGTTATAGTCATAGACGAGGATGGTATGCAACACAAGGAATATGAAGCACTATATGCCATCCCATCTTGTACATTAGCCTTATCGTGAAGTTTCGTCCGGATCGGATCGGTGCCAGTGTCCAAGCAACCGTCCGTAGGAACCATAAATATAACCTCTGTATCCTGAAATTCTAGCTAAAATATTGTTTTTAGGTTAATTTGGGGCTAGTGGGATTTTTTCCATAATTTTTGGTTAATTAAAAACTAGTAACACTAATTTCCTAGGACTTGCAAGAATTTATTTTAAGGTCAAACATAGTTAAAATATCCAAACTTTTATTTTAGGTTCTAAATAATCAAATATATTTCCTAAAATTTTCTTGGATTTTTTTGATTATTTTTAGCATTTATTTTGAGTTAATTAAGAAAAATTAAATTAAAAACTAATTTCCAGAAAAAAATCCTAATTAAACCAACCCGCTCAGTCAGCAGCCAGCCTGGCCCGCTTGTCAGCCAGCGCAGCCCAGACAGTGGGGCCCAGCTGTCAGCGAGAGAGGGCGAGGGTGGGGGCTAGTGGAGCGGTCCAAGCCAAGCTGAGTTGAGACGAGCCGAGCCGAGTCCTAATCCGACTTGGACTGAGCCGAGCCAAGCCGGCTGGAATGTTGGCCGTTAGATCCGAGTGGACAGCAACGGATGGATGCCACATGGCAGGCCTTTAACCGTGGCTGCTCCCTCTCTCCTATATATATACAGTGATTAGTTTATAATTTCTAGGGTTTTCTTTTAGCAGATTTTGAAGAATTATCATCTAGGATTTCCTTCATCTTCCAGAAGCCATTACTCGTAGCTTCGGACTCCAAATATAGTCCAATTTCTTCCATTAGAAGTGTATTAAGGTTAGTTTTCTGAATATATAAAAATTTTCACGAAATTATGAATATTAAATTTCAAAAAATTCGTTAAGCACAGTATGTCCAAAAATAGATGCGTCTCGATATTTTTACGATTTCGGGAGAACCAGGAATCAGAATCATGAACCGTTTGAAGTTTCAGAAATATAATGTCGAGATAATTGACATATATTTTTCCCAGAATTTAGTTCTAGATATTTCAATACTGTTAATTCTATAGAACTTCTAGGTTAAGAATTAACCACCGTTGCATAATACAATTTTGGTAAGTACAATAATTCCCAAACGAATTTGAATTCGGACGAGCCATAAATTTTAGCATATGTTTGAGGCTAAAATACACAGGAAAACATGCATGAAGGTCGAGTTTGTGTTGGTTGACTTTTTGGTCAACAGATCGCCTCGATTTGTGTGCCATGAGTGTCGAGTTAAAAAATTTAGTTTCTTTGGACAAAATTTTAGAATTTACCTAAAAATTAGAATAATACGATTAAAATAGAATTTTGGAGTAATTATTCCAGAATTAAATAAATTAGCTTTTGACATGGCAAATTTGTAATACATAGGCTATTTGGACTGTGACTTGAATTCTGATTCATACCAGCTAAGGACCACAGGCGAGTACATTTTCGTGATTACTTTCAGTGCTTGATAGTCTCTATAATGCATTATTAGTATTAATTATTTGATTCTTGACACTTGTTACACGGATTAGTATGATAGATTCTTATTATGAGATACGTGACTATTCTGGATTATTGTTATTTCTTCGTGACTGGTTTGGAATCCATGTGTACTTATGGGGAGGGGAAATACTTAGTAGATGTGTGAAATACCCTTTCTATCCCATGGTCTTTCTGGAATAATAGCAGCCATGCACGACACGTGTGGTTTGTCAGATATTATCCCCTAGCCGTTCACATGTCAACAAGGTATTTCAAATCACATAGAGAAGTTGTTCCTATCTGTTCTTCCATACATTGCAGTTATTTTTTTGTTGCTTAGAGATATTGTACTATATGTTGCCATGAGAGGACTTCAGCATTTGGTTATTCTAGTTGCCTTATTGTGAGTTCAGTTTGTTGCTAGCATATATTCTTTGCTATTTATTGTCTTATAGCTTCTACAATGTGTTGGAACTATTTTTACTGTGATGTACTCATTCCCTTCCTGACTGGATAAATATTTTAGGTGACTACAATAAGGATGAAATCCCTACACATTATGAACCGTATGCCAGCGACATAATAGAGCCCGATCTTGCCCTTCCGGAGGATCAGGAAGAGTTAGCAGCTCATATACCGTCTACAATGGAGTAGTTTATTAGTAGTTGATTTTGTTAGTTATTTTGGACCAGATTGTTCTCCGACAGTTTTCTAAAGTATTTTAAATATTTAAATTTGGATAGTTAGTTTTGGGGAGATTCATTGAACCCGTATTAAGACTATTATTTATTATTATCTTGGTGTATTCATTTAAACTAGTGCCTGTGATTGAGTATAGTATAAAGATGTATATATGTTGTGAAGTTGTAGATTATACTTGTGGCTTATTGTACAGCGTTCTATCGCCGACACTACGGCGTAGGCTGGGCATACTCATGACTCATGCCGAAATCCAGGGTGCGGGTCGTGACACATTTTTAGTGGTAGCCCATGCAGGTCAGGTTTCGCATAAGGGTGCGAACTTGTAGTGGTACTCAAGTTAGATGTATGACTGCGAGCCTGCCATAGGATATACATACTAGGAATAGAAAAAAACTCAATCACAACTAGGGATCCCATATACTCAACTTGCTAACCCTAACTATTTAGTTTCGAGCAATCAAACCTCTTCCATAGTTGATTGTTCTTCTTGAATACTTCCTTATCTTTTGCCATCTCAATTGAATTCTTGTTGCTTTCAACCTTTCAGAATGCCACCCAAAACTATAGCGCACAATTCCAGAGCCAATGGTGCTTTCCCCACACCATCCGCATCGCATAGCTTCATATTTGTATCCTTTGTGCTTAAGCATAGTTTAGTATCGGAACCCTTGAGTAGGAGTTGTAAGATCATGACTGGTGGGGGCACTATCCTAGTCAGTGATACTTGCAAGGGGCATTGTGTTACCTTGGGAGGCCATAATTTGGATGCTAGTTTACTCGTAATGCCACTTCCGAGTTTTGACATTATGCTTGGAATGGATTGGTTAAGTATGCACCATGCTAGCATAGACTGTCATGAAGGACATGTATTGTTCCGCCCTCCAGGAGAGCCAGAATTTGAGTTGTTAGGGGAGGAGTTGAACAGAGTGATGGAATTATTTGTGGAGCCATTGTAGCAGAGAAGGACTTTCCATACCCTATTATTGCAGAATTTCTAGACGTATTTCCTGAGGAGCTACCAGGATTGCCACCGGACAGAGATCTTGAATTTTCTATAGACTTAGTGTCTGGGGCAGAACCTGTATCGCAGCAAGTCTACAGGATTAACAACAGTGAGCTGGCAGAACTGAAGAAGCAGGTTGATGATTTGCTAGACAAGGATTTTATTAGATTGAGTTCCTTGACTTGGGGAGCCCCGGTCTTATTTTTACCAAAGAAAGATGGGTCGGTGCAAATGTGCATTGATTACAGGGCTTTGAACAACCTCACCATCAAAAATAAATACCCGCTTCCAAGAATAGACGATCTTTTTGATCAGTTGAGGGGTGCGAGAGTATTTTCGAAGATTGATTTGAGATCTGGCCATCATCAGTTGATGGTGAAGAAGGAAGATATTCCAAAAACTATATTTCGGACAAGATACGGCTAATATGAGTTTATGGTGATGCCATTTGGGTTGACTAATGCCCCGACAATCTTCATAAACTTGATGAATAATGTGTTCCACCAGTACCTTGACAAGTTTGTAGTAGTATTCGTAGATGATATTCTTGTCTATTCGAAGACATCGTAAGAGCATGAGAAGCATCTAAGGATTGTGCTAGAGACCCTTCGGAAGGAGAAGCTCTATGAGAAACTCTCGAAATATGAGTTCTTCCTGGAAAAGGTAGAGTTTTTTGGGCATGTGGTGACTGGAGATAGGATATCAGTGGATCCAAAGAAGATTGCTGCTTTAGAGTTTTGGACCACTCCGAGTTCTGTTGCAGAGATCAGAAGCTTCTTAGGATTGGCCGGATATTACAGGAAATTTGTAAAGAATTTTTCTCGGATCCCAGAGCCGTTGACTAGACTCACTCGGAAGGATGTGCAGTTCATGTGGACCGAAGAATGTTAGGCTGTATTTAATGAGCTAAAGAAGAGATTGACCATAGCGCCTGTTTTGACGGTGCCATCGAGGACAGGTGGATTTGTCATTTATAGCGATTCTTCGGGGAAGGGCTTGGGATGTGTTCTAGAGCCGAACAAGAAAGTGATGGCATATGCTTCTAGACAATTGTGACCACATGAGAGAAATTATCCCACTCACGACTTGGAATTAGCAGCTGTGATCTTCGCTCTAAAGCTGTGGAGACATTACCTGTACGGAGAGCGTTTGGAAATATACACTGACCACAAAAGCTTGAAGTATGTCTTTACGCAAAAAGAGCTGAATATGAGCAGCGCAGGTGGCTAGAACTGATGAAGGATTTCGATATTTTACTGCAGTATCATCCAGGGAAGGATAACGTAGTTGCCGATGCCTTGAGCAGATATCCAGTAGCGATGTACTTGACAACGGATCGTCACTTATTAGCAGATTTGGATAGCCTGGGCATCGAGGTTATTATTCCAGGAGTGGAGGCGCAGATGTTGGGCATGCAAATTCAGTCAGGATTAATGGAGAAGATCCGAGAGACACAGTACCAGGATGAGGGTCTGCGAAACCTTAGAGCTTAAGTGTAGGCAGGATTGATGGATGACTTCTCTATTGCTGAGGATGGTTCTTTAAGGCACGGGACTAGGTTATGTGTACCTAGTGGGGACCTGCGGCAAGAGATCATACAGGAGGCTCATCATTCTCATTATTCTATACATCCGGGAGCTAACAAGATATATAAGGGCCTGAGGGAACACGTGTGGTGGTATGGGATGAAGCGAGAGGTAGCATATTTTGTCTCCAGATATTTAGTGTGCCAGCAGGTAAAAGCCGAGAGGCAGAGACCAGGAGGATTGTTATAGACATTACCGATTCATGAGTGAAAATGGGAGCATATCACTATGGATTTTGTTTCCGGACTTCCACGCACTCCAGGAGGGAAGGACGCGATTTTGGTAATTATTGACAGGCTGACCAAAATAGCCCACTTTTTGCCTTTCAGAGTAGGATTGTCCACGAAGAAGCTCGCCAATTTATATATGAGACAGATAGTCAGGCTGCATGGAGTTCCAGTAAGCATCGTGTCCGATCGGAATAGTAAATTTACGTCCAACTTTTGGAGGAGTTTGCAGGCTAGCTTGGGTACCCAACTCAAATTTAGCACTGCTTACCATCTCAGACGGATGGACAGTCAGAGAGGACTATTCAGACGCTCGAGGATATGCTTCGGACATGTGTACAAGATTTTGGTGGCTCGTGGGAGGATCATCTTCACCTGGTAGAGTTTGCATACAACAATAGCTATTAGTCTAGTATCGAGATGTCTCCTTTCGAGGCTTTGTACGGTAGGAGATGCCAAACTCCATTATCTTGGGATGACGTAGGAGAGAGAGAACTTTTGGGACCAGAGATGGTAGTTGATGTTGCAGAGAAGGTAAAGCAGATTAGAGATTCTGGTGAAGGTCGGAGTAGTAGCTTATCGACTAGCCTTACCGCCTACATTGGAAGGAGTACACAGCGTATTCCATGTGTCCCAGATGAGACGATACGTGGCAGATCCTAGCCATGTATTAGATCATTCGGAGCTTGAGGTTGGACCAAGCATCCATTATCCGGAGCAGCCAGTGGAGATACTAGACCGCAGAGATAAGGTGCTTCGTAACTAAGTAATTCCCTTGGTTCGCATCGCTTGGAGGCATAAGTCTCCCGATGAATCCACTTGGGAGCGGGAAGAGGAGATGAGAAAGCGTTACCCCTATCTTTTTGCACCATGAGGTAATTTTCTTCTTGTATTTATTTTGCCCTAAATTTTAGGGACGAATTTTTTTTTAGTAGGGTAGACTTGTAACCTCCATATCCTGAAATTCTAGCTTAAATGTTATTTTTAGGTTAATTTGGGGCTAGTGGGATTTTTTCCATAATTTTTGGTTAATTAAAAACTAGTAACACTAATTTTCTAGGACTTACAAGAATTTATTTTAGGGTAAAACATAGTTAAAAATATCCCAAACTTTAATTTTAGGTTCTAAATAATCAAATATGTTTTCTAGAATTTTCTGAGAATTTTCTGATTATTTTTAGCATTTATTTTGAGTTAATTAAGAAAAACTGAATTAAAAACTAATTTTCAGAAAAAGAAAATCCTAATTAAACCAACCCGCCCAGTCAGCAGCCAGCCTGGCCCGCATGTCAGCTAACGCGGCCTAGACAGCGTGGCCCAACTGTCAGTGAGAGAGGGCGAGGGTGGGGGCGAGTGGAGCGGTCCAAGCCAAGCCTAGCTGAGCCGAGCCGAGCCGAGTCGAGTCCTAATTCGACTCGGACTCAGCCGAGCCAAGCCGGCTGGAACGCTGTCCGTTAGATCCGAGCAGACAGTAGTGGATGGATGCCACATGGCAGGCCTTTAGCCATGGCTGCTCCCTCTCTCCTATATATATACAGTGATTAGTTTATAATTTCTAGGGTTTCCTTTTAGCCGATTTTGGAGAATTGTCATCTAGGGTTTCCTTCATCTTCCAGAAGCCATTACTCATAGCTCCGAACTCTAAATGTAGCACAGTTTCTTGCATTAGAACAGTATTGAGGCTAGTTTTCTAAATATATAAATTGTTTCACAAAATTATGAATATTAAATTCTGAAAAATTCGTAGAGCACAACATGTACAAAAATAGATGCGTCTCGATGTTTTAGCGATTCCGGGAGAACCATGAATCAGAACCATGAACCGTTTGAAGTTTTGGGAAGCTAACGTCAAGGTCATTGAGATATGTTTTTCCCAGAATTTAATTAGAAATATTTCTATAATTTTATTTCTTTAGAACTTCTAGGTTAAGAATTAACCACCGTTGTACAATACAATTTTGGTATGTACAATAATTCCCAAACGAATTTGAATTCGGATGAGCCATAAATTCTAGCATATTTTTGATACTAAAATCTATTAGAAAACATGCATGAAACTCGAGTTTGTGTTGGTTGACTTTTTGGTCAACAGATCGCCTCGATTTGCGTGCCATGAGTCTCTAGTTGAGAAAATTCAGTTTCTTTGGACAAAATTTAGGAATTGACCTAAAATTCAGAATAATACGATTAACATAGGATTTTAGAGTAATTATTCTAGAATTAAATAAATTAAAATAAATTAGCTTTTGACATGGTAAATTTGTAATACATAGGCTATTTGGACTGTGACTTGGATTCTGATTCATACCAGCTACGGACCACATGCGAGTACATTTTCGTGATTACTTTTAGTGCTTGATAGTCTCTATAATGCATGCATAGTATTGATTATTTGATTCTTGACACTTTTACACGGATTAGTATGATAGATTCTTATTATGAGATACGTGGCTGTTCTGGATTATTGTTATTTCTTTGTGACTGGTTTGGAATCCATGTGTACTTGTGGGAAGGGGAATACTTAGTGGATGTGTGAACTACCCTTTCTATCTCATGGTCTTTCTGGAATAATAGCAGCCATGCACGACACATGTGGTTTGCCAGATATTATCCCTAGCCGTTCACATGTCAACAAGGTATTTTAAATCACATAGAGTAGTTGTTCCTATCTGTTCTTTCATATATTGCAGTTATTTCTTTTGTTGCTTAGAGATATTGTACTATATGCTGCCATAACAGGACTTCAGCATTTGGTTATTCTAGTTGCCTTATTATGAGTTCAATTTATTGCTATCATATATTCCTTGCTATTTATTGTCTTATAGCTTCTACCATGTGTTGGAACTGTTTTTACTTTGATGTACTCGTTCTCTTCCTGACTGGATAAATATTTTAGGTGACTACAATAAGGATGAAATTTCTACACATTATGGACTGTATGCCAGCGACATAATAGATCCCGATCTTGCCTTTCTGGAAGATCAGGGAGAGTTAGCAGCTCAGATATCGTCTGCAATGGAGTAGTTTATTAGTAGTTGATTTTGTGAGTTATTTTGGACCAGATTATTCTTCTTCGCAGCCTCATCGATATCAATGCTCCCAATAAACACTCGAATCAGTATATCAGCTACAACGTTGCCCTTGCCCGGTGTATATCTAATCATCAAGTCAAATTCGCTAATGAGTTCATGCCAATGTCGTTGTCGTAAATTCAAGTCCTTTTGAGTATAGAGGTACTTGAGGCTTTTGTGATCCATGAAGATTTTATGCAGTACGCCATAGAGGTAATTCTGCCATAACTTCAACGCGAACACTACCGGTGCCAGTTCCAAATCGTGCGTTGGATAGTTCCTTTCATGAGGCTTTAACTGCCTCGATGCAAAGGCTATCACCTAGTCTGCATAAGGATACATTCCAAACCCTTTCCTGAAGCGTCACTATAAATCTTAAAATATTCGGGTCCGTCCGAAAGAGTAAGAATTGGTACTGATATGAGTCGTTGCTTTAATTCCACAAATGAAGCTTCACAGTCGTCTGAACAAGCGAACGTTACTCCTATCCGAGTGAGATCAGTCAGAGGCAAAGCTATACTTGAAAAATCTTTTATGAATCTCCAGTAGTAGCCAGCTAGACCAAGAAAGCTCCGAATGTCGCTGGCCGACTCATGTTTCTTCCACTTCATGATGGCTTCAACTTTCTTTGGGTCGACTGAGATGCCCTCCGCGAAAATGATGTGCCCGTGGAAAGATATGTTGTCCAACCAGAACTCGCACTTTCTTAGCTTCACGAACAACTTATTATCTCGAAGAGTTTGAAATACCATTCGATGGTGTCCTGAATGTTCATCCTTATTCTTTGAGTACACTAAGATGTCATCTATGAATACTACCACAAACTTATCGAGAAATGGTCGGAACACATGGTTCATCAAATCCATAAATACGGCAGGAGCATTCATCAATCTGAATGGTATGACAGAAAACTCATATTGGCCATAGTGGGTGCGAAATGCTGACTTCGGTCTGTCCTCTGGCATGATCTTTAATTAGTGTAGCCAGAGCGAAGATCTATCTTTGAAAATATCGACGCCACTCGCAATTGATCAAATAGGTCATCGATCCGGGCCAAGGGATACTTGTTTCTGATAGTGACCTTATTTAGCTCTCGATAGTCTATGCAGAGTCACAATGACCCATCTTTCTTCTTTTCAAAAAGTACAGGCATTCCCCAAGGAGACACGCTCGGACGAATATATCCATGGTCAAGCAGTTCTTGTAGTTGGAACCTTAACTCCTTTAGTTCAGCAAGGGCCATTCAGTACGAGAATTTAGAAATATGTTGGGTATTTGAGATGGTATCGATGGTGAACTCGATTTCTCGGTCGGGTGGCATGCCAGGTAGTTCGCTCGGAAACACATCAGGGAATTATGCCACTACGAAAGAAGACTCAATATTTGCATAATCCATCTGCGAGTCCTGAACCGACGCTAAGTATTCCTCGCATCCAGAGTGTAGCATTCGCCGAGATGATATCGCAGAAATCACCATGTAGGTCCTTGACGCTTCTGTTGCTTGACCACTTGTGTAGCAGAATTCGGCCTCTCCAGGTATACTAAAGATGACCCATTTCTTTGCACATTCGATAGTTGTCAATCAAGCGCCGAGCCAATCCATCCCCAAGATGATGTCGTAATCCCGAACATCTAGGATTAACACATCGAGCGAGAGTTTCCTTCCCCCAATACAGACGTAGCAATCTTGGCATACTGAATGAACAGGTATCTTCGTGCCCGACAGGGTGCTAAAACTAAGGTCTAGATATAATAGTATCATTTCTATCTTGTTTTTTACGACAAAATTAGTGAATATAAAGCTATAAGTTGCACCAGAATTGTCACGCCCCAGTCCCAAATACGTAGGACTAGGAACACGTAAGCATGCCAGCCGCATGGATATGGCAACTCCAATATATGGAAACCAAATCCATACGTACGCTGTAATATGAATACAAAATCCACAAGTGGTATAAACATATGTCACAAGTCACAGGGTAAAATCTAAATCTCATCCAACAAAATCATATAGAGATAAATAACCAGTATCTATGAAACTAGATCTCAATAAGAAGTATCTAAGGATGATAGTTGGATGGAAACAAATCCACTACCAACTCGAATATAAGAGGAAATACAATATGAGTACAACACCACAACACAATATAAGAATACCGGCTATCCATCACAGCTCGAAGAGAAGACATCCACGAAGCATCTATAACCATCCAAATCTACGCTCCTGCAAATACTCAAGAAACAGGTACACCTGGCAGCGGACCAGGTCCTCAGAGGGACATAACAAGATACTTAAACACATGCCAATAAAGTACTGAAATAAATATCCAATGGGTCGCCTAACCATCTAAAGTGAATGCAGTTTAAGAACAACTTTCCCAACGCGTGGGATATCTGGCTAAAATGGGATTGGCATAGTTCTCTTGGAGATCCAGGGGCCTACAAAGGCACGGCGTCTTTCGAACACCGGAGGCCCGCCAAGTAGTATATATAGGGGTCATCATGACCGCGCATCTCCGACGGAGCGTACGGGTTACACAAGAAAAGTGCAACGGAGCCCACACGCCTTACTTGTTGTTCTCCCCACCCCATGCTCTAAGCATGTCACATCCATGACACGATAATACCTCTAATAACTGCCAAGTCTACTAGCATGCAAAGTTTTTAACAGCAGTTATTCCTAACGCACGGCCCACACGTACATGAGGCCAACCTGCATGCAAGTCCGTGATCTACATGAGACTCACAACTCGAGTAACAACTGTGTCACGGCCAATGAACCTAATGGTGCTACATGATAATGGGGTAGTCTCATGATCAAGGTCAATGCAATATATAAATAAAAACATATCGCGACGACACCGTCGCGCGCATCTTTATATAACAGTTAAAATATATAAAAAGACAGAAAATAAAGATGCATACAACATATGGAATAAAAAGAACAGTACAATGGCAAGGTATACTTGCCTGGCAAGGAAGCTGCAATGTACCAATAACCTGCTACAGAAATCGCGAAGAACAATCCAATATCCTATGTACACATAAATATAATATAATAGAATCATTAGTCATTACACTAGCACATACTCAACCACATTTATACTGGAATCAGGGGGTATACTAGGGGTAACACTAGTCATCTAACACGGTCAATTATGTATTGAATTACGCGGGTGTCGCGTCTTCAAGTACTGTACAAAATCAGTCAGTCAACTGACAGGTGTCTATGCCAGTACGTTAGTGTACGCAAGGCAGACAAATTCACAAGTTCTTAGGGTCAACATGGTCAAGGTAAGTATGGGATAGTCCATGATGTCCTAGGGTCATACAGTCTGAATATTTAGTCATAATTATCAATTAGCATTTACTTACATATATATTCATATAACTATATAATAATATAACCATTAATTTATTTTAATTTATTTAATTCTGGAATAATTACTCTAAAATTCTATTTTAATCTTATTATTCTGATTTTTATGTTAATTCCTAAATTTCGTCCAAAGAAACAAAATTTTATCAACTCGACTCATGGCACGCAAATCGAGGCGATCTGTTGACCAAAAAGTCAACCGATACAAACTCGACTTTCATGCATTATTTTCTGTAGATTTCAGCATCAAAAATATACTAGAATTTACGGCTCATCTGAATTCAAATCGTTTGAGAATTATGGCACATAAAAATTTTGTATTGTGCACCGATGGTTAAATTCTAACCTTAAAGTTCTACAGAATTAACAGTATATAAATACTTCAAAATAATTCTAGGAAAAATATATGTCGATGATCTCGACATTAGCTTTCTGAAACTTTAAACGGTTCGTGATTCTGATTCCTGGTTCTCCCGGAATCGTAAAAATATCGAAACACGTCTATTTTCGGACATGCTGTGCTCTACGAATTTTCCAGAATTTAATACTAATAATTTAAAAAAACAATTTATATTATCAGAAATCTAACCTCATTATCATTCTAACAAAAAAAATGGAGCGTGTTTGGAGTCCGGAGCTAGGAGATATCGTCTTTTTAATTCGTCATAACTAGTAGAAAATGAGGCTGAATTTATGAGACTATTTTTTTGACGAAAAAGAGAGGAATTTGGGAAAGAAAAATATGAAGGATGAGGTATTTATAATGGTGGACACTACTTAATTAAATACGAATATGATTGGTTAATTTGGATAGAATTATGATGAATTTAAATAAGGATAGGATATGCATGAAGTTGATTTCCTAGTAGGTTCAGGATTTGAATTAATTTAAAATAGAGTTTGAATTTATCTCAATAATTTATAATCTTAAATATAATTAAAGATAATACAAATAATTTATAAAATCTTATTAATATCTATTAACACTAAATTAGTATCTATCTAATATTAAGACTATATATATCCAAATAAATCCTAAATAATTTTAAAATCTAAATAAATTTTTTAAAATTCTAAATAAATTACAAAAAAATATAATTAAATATTTTAAACTAAAATAATTATTTGGTAGGAACGACATGCAAGTATGGTCGTATAGTAAATCATAGAAGTCCTAGAAATTTATGTTTTCTAAGTTTTAATTACCAAAAATTTTAGAAAAATCTCCAAAAATCTAAAATAACCTAAAATAATTCTAAATGAATATTTATATAAGTAAATATATCAAGAAATTTATTTTCTAATTAACTAAGAGCATATTCTAAATAAATTCAACATATATAATAAATATAATAATATAAAATATACACAAAATACCTATTTTGGGTGAGGGAGTTTACAATCTACCCAACTTAAAATAATTTCGTCCTCGAAATTAAAATAAGACATAATTTGTTAAATCCTTCACATTCGTACATAAGGTATGCCAATCACAATCTCTTCCAAAAATTTAAATAACAAAATCTATTCGAATCTATCGCGATCACTTCAAAATTAATATAACCACTGTTTAAATCAAAATTCAACCTGTCGTAATCTCTTCTCGATTTTTAAATAATCAACATCCAAATCTGACTCAAGTCTATATGACATCCCACATCAAAATTTATATCATAATTTCCAACTATCATAATCTCCTCTAGACTTTGAACAATAAACAATTCTAATCAAATCTTATTCCTATTCTTAACTTAAGAATTTTGTACTATTCAAATATTTAAACTCAATTTACATCCTCAATATTTCAAATAGGTGACCCAACAATCAAAATTGAACTTTTAATTCAAATCATCAAATTATAAAATTTAAATCTAATTAACCAATTGTTCAAGTCTAAAATTCTATATCTATCCTTAAAATTTAAATCGATGATTCATCCTTCAATATTCAAAATTTAAATCATGTGCTCAAAGTATAAATATTGGGTCCTCAATATCAAGATTTTTAAAATTCATTAAATCCTCATTATCTTAATCCCTCTTTTAAAATTCTCCACATTTAAAAGGACTTAATCTCTCAATCTAATCCAACTTGATCATAATCTAAAAGAATTCTCCTCAAGTTTAATACTGCAATTTCTACCCAACTTAGAATTTACCCATCTATCACATAAGGCTATTACACTTAAGAAAAATATTCCTCAATTTATTTTCTCATGTCATTCAATTCTCAAAACTTTAACACCAACTATATCATATGTGATATGTCCTTAATTACAAAAGACTAATCCTCAAGTATGTTATCGGCCTACGGGGTATATCTAGTACTCTCCGTGTATCACTTATATCCAAGCACGAGATTTCGTCTTTCCGAAACAAGGGAAGACGAAAAGCAACGGAAAAGAGTTCAAGGAGGGGTAATAGAATGGAAGTATGGGAATCAAAGGATTTAAAGAATTCAAATGGGAATTGTCAAGACAGTTGTGGATTGAAATCTTAATTTGGTAATTTCCTATTCGCATGCTCACATCGGTGCAGTTATGTACTTGATATGATATGCTTTGTCGTATCTAGAGGGTAAGTATATTCGTCTACTAATCACTACATATCTCAATCCACGTAAAGTAGTTATGCGAAGGGCGAACCAAGCGCACTAAGGTTAGCTAGACCCTAATACACTGATTCTGAAATATATTATTATGGGCCCCCAATAATACGTATGTCATGAACAAGCTCGATAAAGAATAAGCTTACAAAAACTAGGCTATAATAGCAGCATAAGTCAAGGTAGTACAGCAAATATGAATACGCTAGATTATGATGAAAGAAGGTTCATAACAATTCAAATTCACAAAAACAAAAGCAAAATAAGCAATAATAATGAAAGACTACACAATCTCTACAGTTGTCATACTAATTCCTTGTCTAAGTCGCTAGTCGACCAATAGGGACATGGACCTCTAAATTCTATCGTCTGAATAAACACTGTCGTCTTTGCTAGCATACAATTAATGTCATTCAGTTACACTTCATCAATGGATCACAAGGGCTACGTGATACTAGGTGGTGAGGTATACTATCCAACTTAAAATAATTTAACTACTATTGTATTGCCTTAAGGATACCTACAAAAATAACCTTGCACATGTACATAGAACAGAAACTCTTATTAGGGTCTCCTATTGCATTATATAGGTAATGGTCAAGTGCTCATAGAACAGGTGTCAATCGTAGGGATAAAAGAGTTACTAGCCGTTAAGGGGAAAGGGATTTAACTCGTATCGAGCTATGGGTACAAATTTCGTGATTTAAAGCTAAGGGGTAATCATTAGGTCACAACCTAAGGGAACTACGCAAACTATCAAATCCCAACTATCACGCACAAAATTCAAAGTTCAAATTACTAAGCTATACCCTAGCAAACTACATGTCCTAACATAGAATAAGATTACTTGGCCTTCAATCATACGAGTTATGTGGCACGAGTTAAATGATGAAGAAAGAAGAATCATAATTTAGTCGTCACACAATTAGCGAACGCTAAGGTTGAAGGGGGACAAGTTATGAAATAAAAAATAGAGGGCTCTAGATAGCATCATGGTTCTCTAAGGGGGTGGCATGCTAGTTGCCATGTTCGAGGCATGATCAAGGAACAAGTGTTGATTACATTCCTCTAGGCTTCCTAGGGTGCTGTCTACTAGTAACAAGACAATGACATAAGTTTTATAGTTCTCTAATACTATCCAATTATGAGGGTTAGGTTCAGTCCTAATGTTCAATATTGGTTCTCCATTGGTTCCTCAATACTAGGGTCAAACATTATGGTAAATTTTCTAACTAACTCTAGTAGTGTCTATATTAATCTCAAGTCTTCATAATACATCAGGGGGTAATGGTAAATCAATTCTAAAGATAAGGAATTCTAGGGTTCACTAGATATTCTAAACTTAGTGGTGTGTCTATATTCTCATTGTATTCTTAATAGGTGTGCTACTCTAATTATCATCCTAATAACAGGGGTTCCTATATTCTAGCAGAAGGCCATATATACTCAAGGAACTTATTAGAGAAGTACAGGAATCAAGCAGGATATAATTGTTCGAATAGATCATAGAGGAGGAAGATGAATCATAGTCAATTATGGATGAGATCCTATATTCTAGTCCTATGTGCAGGCTTGTTCGATACAGTAACGTAACCGAGACAATATGCTCTCGACCTGCATGGACCACCACAAAAACATGTCACGCCCCAGTCCCAAATACGTAGGACTAGGAACACGTAAGCATGCCAGTCGCATGGATATGGCAACTCCAATATATGGAAACCAAATCCATACGTACGCTGTAATATGAATACAAAATCCATAAGTGGTATAAACATATGTCACAAGTCACAGGGTAAAATCTAAATCTCATCCACCAAAATCATATAGAGATAAATAACCAGTATCTATGAAACTAGATCTCAATAAGAAGTATCTAAGGATGATAGTTGGATGGAAACAAATCCACTACCAACTCGAATATAAGAGGAAATACAATATGAGTACAACACCACAACACAATATAAGAATACCAGCTATCCATCACAGCTCGAAGAGAAGACATCCACGAAGCATCTATAACCATCCAAATCTACGCTCCTGCAAATACTCAAGAAACAGGTACACCTAGCAGCGGACCAGGTCCTCAGAGGGACATAACAAGATACTTAAACACATGCCAATAAAGTACTGAAATAAATATCCAATGGGTCGCCTAACCGTCTAAAGTGAATGCAGTTTAAGAACAACTTTCCCAACGCGTGGGCTATCTGGCTAAAATGGGATTGGCATAGTTCTCTTGGAGATCCAGGGGCCTACACCGGAGGCCCGCCAAGTAGTATATATAGGGTTCATCATGACCGCGCATCTCCGGCGGAGCGTACGGGTTACACAAGGAAAGTGCAACGGAGCCCACATGCCTTACTTGTTGTTCTCCCCACCCATGCTCTAAGCATGTCACATCTATGACACGATAATACCTCTAATAACTGCCAAGTCTACTAGCATGCAAAGTTTCTAACAGCAGTTATTCCTAACGCACGGCCCACACGTACAGGAGGCCAACCTGCACGCAAGTCCGTGATCTACATGAGACTCACAACTCGTGTAACAACTGTGTCATGGCCAATGAACCTAATGGTACTATATGATAATGGGGTAGTCTTATGAATAAGGTCAATGCAATACATAAATAAAAACATATCGCGACGATACCGTCGCGCGCATCTTTATATAACAGTTAAAATATATGAAAAGACAGAAAATAAAGATGCATGCAACATATGGAATAAAAAGAACAGTACAATGGCAAGGTATACTTGCCTGGCAAGGAAGCTGCAATGTACCAATAACCTGCTACAGAAATCGCGCAGAACAATCCAATATCCTATGTACACATAAATATAATATAATAGAATCATTAGTCATTACACTAGCACATACTCAACCACATTTACACTGGAATCAGGGGGTATACTAGGGGTAACACTAGTAATCTAATACGGTCAATTACGCATTGAATTACGCGGGTGTCGCGTCTTCAAGTACTGTACAAAATCAGTCAGTCAACTGACAGGTGTCTATGCCAGTACGTTAGTGTACGCAAGGCAGACAAATTCACAAGTTCTTAGGGTCAACATGGTCATGGTAAGTATGGGATAGTCCATGATGTCCTAGGGTCATACAGTCTGAATATTTAGTCATAATTATCAATTAGCATTTACTTACATATATATTCATATAACTATATAATAATATAACCATTAATTTATTTTAATTTATTTAATTCTGGAATAATTACTCTAAAATCCTATTTTAATCTTATTATTCTGATTTTTATGTTAATTCCTAAATTTTGTCCAAAGAAACTAAATTTTATCAACTCGAGACTCACGGCATGCAAATCGAGGCGATCTGTTGACCAAAAAGTCAACTGATACAAACTCGATTTTCATGCATGATTTTCTGTAGATTTCAGCATCAAAAATATACTAGAATTTATGGCTCGTCTGAATTCAAATTCGTTTGAGAATTATGGCACATACAAATTTTGTATTGTGCACCGATGGTTAAATTCTAACCTAGAAGTTCTACAGAATTAACAGTATATAAATACTTTGAAATAAATTCTGGGAAAAATATATGTCGATGATCTCGACATTATCTTTCTGAAACTTTAAACAGTTCATGATTCTGATTCCTGGTTATCCCGAAATCGTGAAAACATCGAAACACATCTATTTTCGGACATGCTGTGCTCTACAAATTTTCCAGAATTTAATACTAATAATTTAAAAAAACAATTTATATTATCAGAAATCTAACCTCATTATAGTTCTAACAAAAAAAACTGGAGCGTGTTTGGAGTCCGGAGCTAGGAGATATCGTCTTTTTAATTCGTCATAACTAGTAGAAAATGAGGCTGAATTTATGACGAATTTTGACTATTTTTTTGGACGAAAAAGAGAGGAATTTGGGAAAGAAAAATATGAAGGATGAGGTATTTATAATGGTGGACACTACTTAATTAAATACGAATAGGATTGGTTAATTTGGATTGGATTATGATGAATTTAAATAAGGATAGGTTATGCATGAAGTTGATTTCCTAGTAGGTTCAGGATTTGAATTAATTTAAAATAGAGTTTGAATTTATCTCAATAATTTATAATCTTAAATATAATTAAAGATAATACAAATAATTTATAAAATCTTATTAATATCTATTAACACTAAATTAGTATCTATCTAATATTAAGACTATATATATCCAAATAAATCCTAAATAATTTTAAAATCTAAATAAATTTCTTAAAATTCTAAATAAATTACAAAAAAATATAATTAAATATTTTAAACTAAAATAAATATTTGGTAGGAACGACATGCAAGTATGGTCGTATAGTAAATCATAGAAGTCCTAGAAATTTATGTTTTCTAAGTTTTAATTACCAAAAATTCTAGAAAAATCTCCAAAAATCTAAAATAACCTAAAATAATTCTAAATGAATATTTATATAAGTAAATATATCAAAAATTTATTTTCTAATTAACTAAGAGCATATTCTAAATAAATTCAATATATATAATAAATATAATAATATAAAATATACACAAAATACCTATTTTGGGTGAGGGAGTTTACAAGAATCAAATAGCACGTGAGCAAGTATGTTATTGAAAAGCAATATACCTAACACAATATGGTCGAATGCTAGGGCCTCTTCATGTGTCAAAGTGTACACCCGACCTTGAGCTTGACGACGCCATTATTGCGGTGCGGTTCAGTTGGCTTGATGCGTTATGGCATGATTTGGATGTTGAGGGCGGCAATCAGAGAAGCGCATACATTCACGATATGCGTGGTTTGGATTTCCATATATGAGGCATAAATTGTTCCTTGAGCGACAATTGTTATAGGCGTGCCAAATTTTCTTACTAAAATTGAAGTATGGCCCTGGGTTCCCTTTTTGTTGACCATCGTTATTTGGATGTTTGGAGCAGTGCTTCCTCCCGTGTTGCTAGGGCGCTTGTGATTGGAAGTGTGCACAACGTCGTAACAACTGAAGGATACTGCGGTTCAAGGGAAAGGGCATAATTGAGGACTTCCCGTATAGTCAGATATTAAGGAATGATTACGTGCGCATTGATAGCAAGTCGTAGGCCACTTTCAAATCATCTTGCACGACTTGTCGCATTAGGTAGGTAGGAACTTACAAATTTGGTGAGCTGATTGAATTCAGTGGGGTACTGCTTCACTGTCATATTGCCTTGGCGGAGCTGCACGAACTCGTTCTTCTTTTGCCGACGAAGGAGAGGGGGTATAAACTCCTCTTCGAACGTGCTACAGAAGGTAGCCCATGCGATCATCTCCTCTTCATCACCTACTGAGAGAGATCTTCGATGCATGTCCTACCAATTGTGTGCGTTCAATCAAAGCTGCAAATGGGCACACACAACATGCTTCTCCTTAGGTACCTCTAGTAGTTTGAAGTGATCCTCAAGCTCAGCCAGCCAATCTAGAGCCACTACCGGATCTTCAGTCCCTTTAAAAGACGTATTGCAAACCTTCTTGAAGTCGACAAAGTCGAAGTTAGTCACATTCTTCTTCTTTAGAGTTTGAGGCATTTTGACTTCAGGCATGGGTCGCTCCACCGGTGTTGCTGCTATCGTTGCAGAATGGTTGGAGGCTAAGGTCTGAATGATCTGTTGCAGGGCATCTACCTGCTTCTGTTGGACTGCAAATCGGGCTTCTAGATTGCCATTGAACTTGCTTTGTCGCTCTTTTGCTCCCTTCTCGGCTCGCTCATAGTGGGCCTCATCTCTCTGCTAGCTTGCTTCAAGCATCCGCATCATTCGCTCAATCGGGTCGACAGGGGGCTTGACTCACTGGTTTTGGAACTTTTTCAGGTGCTGAAACTACTTTTCTGGGCTTGTACCTCTCCTTGCACTAGCGTTGATGCTTGCGCTTGAGTCATTCCTTTAAAAGAAGGTAACCGCATTAGGCTCATAATGTATTACAGACTCACTGTATATAAAATGTATCTCTTTTTGGCCAAACAAGTTCAAGAGTTCACATAGGGAATAGAGTTCACATAGATCGTTAAAGGAACTCTTCTGATACGGGGGTCAAAGGAACGTGAAGCTGTGCTCTGATACCAATATGTCATGTCCTAATTTCGTGGAATCAATAGTCTTCCCCCGGGCGTTATATCGTGCGTGCCAAGGTTGTGCATCGCACAAGGCCAAGGTATTTTATATAATGAGCACATATTCAGAGTACGCAGATAATTAAACACAATATGGAAATATAGAAAAATTCTCTTTATTGATAATAAATATCTTTTTAAAAACTCTTGAACGAGTCGGATAATTATCGCACGGGCATACAAAAATAGATGCAAATAAGATAACCGTCATGTATATTATATCATTTTACTAAAACTTTAAAGATATAGACAACTTTGGGCGAAGCTATCGCCTTTCCTCAGAGCTGTATAAGGTATGTGCGAGAGCTCCTGGAACTTCAAAATACGTTTCAAGGCACGAACTGGACATGCCGGTAGGTAGAATGGATTGGGAAGTCATTCTAGCTTTTTGAAGGATCTCTTTGGATGGAAAAACTTTTGCAACGAGGGTCAGTACATCAAAATACACTAGTGATGGTGAGCTAACCAAACTATACCAATCAATACGTTATTTATATGAAGCATGCAAGTTATTCTGTGGTCTTTCTATCTTGCCTTAGTTTAATTTTACAAGCAAGAAATAGATATGGAAATTCACTAAATTAAATATATCACCGTTCGGTGACCTTTACATGTCCGTCTGAACCATCTGCACAATATTTACCATGACCTTCCTTGCCACGAAGACATAGTTAGCTTGCACAGTTTAAATATATGAGGGAATCACTGGCATGATGCCATAATGGATGAGTTATAGTCATATACGAGGATGGTGTGCAATGCAAGAAACATGAAGCGCTACATACCTTCCCATCTTGTACATGATACTTATCGTGAAGTTCCATCCGGATCGGATCTGTGCCAGTGCCCCAGCGACCGTCCGCAGGAACCATAAAACCTTGCGCAAAAGTTATCCGTGATCAAGTGGCGTATAGTATTAAGTTATTAATTGATGAAGTATAAAGCAACGCAAGCATGAGACAAATAACATGGCATGATCTAGTCTCCCTGATCAGTTATTGTATATCAAGGTGTGTTCTCTACATAGCACAATCATAGAAGAAGTATATATTCTATCTAGAATTAAAATAGTATAAAAGAATATTTTTAAGCGAACTAGCATGCAACAAGGTAATCGATCACAAGGTGGTAGACAAATACAAGTAATCCAAGTCTATTCCTTTTTATCTTAACATCTTTTAGTTATTATGGTATCGTTTGATCGGAATAATCAAGAAGGTAAGATTTTAGATATGAAGACTTGGAAGAAGGGTCAACTAAATTAAATTATTGCCACTAACAAGTAAGTTGGAGAGAGGAAGGGAAATATGTGCTTCAAAACTCCGCTCGCACGACGTCTACTGCACGATCACCTATATTTCCACGAACAGATGATCAATAGCTCTTCTACTCTTTCTAATTTTGAAATAAAATGCAGTTCAACGAACAAAACCAATGAAATTGATCCAAATCGTTCAAGAAAATATAAATTTGAAAACTAACTCAAAAGTACGAAAGCAATAAGGCAACAACAAAAACTAGGCAAAAAACTTACAGTGGAGAAGTCCCTCTTGACTCTATCGCTAAGTCCATCCTTGGAGCATAGTCCACTGAATATGGGAATCGATTCTAAAGAAGCAAATCCATAACGATCTTGATTCAATCTATTCCGATCGAACGATACTGAAAGTATTTCTTAACTGCGCTCCCAGAAAAGGGGAATAAGACCCCACAACAAATAACCACCATACTTTATGTATGCTGGTCAAAATGTGATGGAACTTGTGCCATTGGATTCATGGTATCACGCTGGTCCAGTGACCCAAGTTTCACGTGATTCCGAGACAGTTGACCGAACGGTTTGACTTGACGAGCGATTTTGTGATCGGCTCATCGGAATCCAAAACTGGACATACTGTTGAGTTCATATCGTCATTTAGGATTTTTTTTGACCTATAATTTGTCCTATTTAGAGTTCTTTACCCCTGACACGCATTTTAGTGCAAAGTGGGCCACTAGTGGACCCTGCTTTGGCCCAAAGTTATCGTTTTAGCCCCTGTGTCCAAATTGGACGAAAGGGTAGTATTTTTTGGCTATCTTGCTTATTCTGGAAATGTTGGTGATGTCTGTTGTAGCACCCGAAGATGTTTGCAATGCTCTTATATTTCCTGCTTCGATGTACCAGATGACTTGAGTCGTTTCAGCACAAAATAACTATCAAGCAAGTATACCTTGCCATGATGACTATTTATTTATATTTTGTACAGTATGTTGTATTTATGTTACCTATTTACTTAGTTATTTTCTGTCGTACCCCAGTCCCAAAATATCAAGGGACTAGCCACGTGGCAATGGCCAACAGCACAACTCCAATGGGCAAACCCAATTTAATGGACCCGTTAGAGTGCACTTAAGCTGTAATAAATATCAATGCAGTCTACACCATCTATCTCAGTATAATTCTAATTTCATCCACAGAAAGTAAACATAGATCAATATGATAGACTAGTCAAGATAGTAGATAAAAATAAATATAGTCTATCAACAAGTCCAAATAAATAGTGTCTCGGGAAACAACCCGATAAAATAAGTCAATACATACATCCATGAGTCAAGATATGAAATAACTGGAAGCATAAATAATTGAGTATGTACAGAATACTCAGGACAAATCCTCTGGCACAATCTCATCTTCTGATGCCAGTACTGCTCCAGCGTCAGCTCCTGTCTCATATATCTCGGGATATTCCTCATATGCTGTACCTGGGGACATAATCTAGATCCAGGTCCTTAGGGGACATAGCAAGGTAAAGAATAACTCAAGCCAAATAAAATACAGTATATAAAAATAGATCCTTAAGGCAAGCTATGTAACCAGCTAAGTGAAATACAAATGAGAACATCACTAGTACTCAAATTGAGACCACTACAAGCTCTGTGTCGGGGAGCCAGTAGCAGTAATATCACGTAATGGGCCAAGCTCTGAAACGGAGACTAAAGCACCATAATAATAAAATATATATGTATGTAATCAGCCTGTAGCCTGTGTGCCTCTACCCACCCAATGTAATCACACATCTCATGTCTACGACATCTCATGTTCATAACACGCAAGATTATGAACACTAGCTAGTACAACGAGTCATAATCATATATATGTAAATGCAAGTCTTATGTCACGAATCCTGTAAGACTATACAGAATCACCATGAATACTCAGGAAAGATTCTGTCACATGAATAGTGTCAAGTGTCCTATGATATGACGTACTTGGTAAAACAAGCACGCAAAAATATATATGATCGTGGTATCAACCCTCTAAGTGACGTTACACGACAACGCGTACGGCGTCAACACCCGAATCTTGTTCAGACGTTAAGAAATATCTCACGGTCCTAGGTTGAACAGGTACATCACAGAAGTATATGGAAAGATTATAAGCAAATAATAGCACATGATCTTCTACAAGTTGGCAAGGTACACTTGCCTGTGTTATGAGCTCCGTTGGTTGCTCCGAGATAAGTGGAATCTCCAAGTACGCCTCCGAATGCTGAAACAAATATTACCATTGCTCTCAGAATACTTGAAATAGCTCGAATTGACTACCCATAAGTCCAATTTGGACACAGGGGCAGAATTGACAGTTTCTGGTCAAAGCGGGGTCCACATGTGGCCCACTTTGTACCGAAAAATGTGCCAAAGACTTTGTATCAAAAAATATGCCAGAGACAAAGTTCTCCAAATTTATCAAACTTATTTTTTACGAGTCTAGAACGATGATACGAACCCAACAGAATTTCCATAACTGGATACAGATGAGCCGGTCACGAAATTGCCCGTCAAGTAGAACCGTGGCCCACGAAACGGTGTTTCATCAACGTTCTCAGAATCGAATCAAACTTGGGTCACAGGATCAGCGCAATGCTACGAATCCGATGAAACAAGTTTCGTTGTGAAACGACAAGCACACACAAAATTATGAAGAGTGTTAGAACAAGCCGATATGGTACTTTTTGACGAATACGCGTTGATTCCGGTCTGCACGCACATGCAAATCAACTTTCGCAAAATCCCACACGTCCGCATTGACTATACGCACCTTTTGGTGCAATTCGTACACGATAAAGTCGCCTTGTTTAGTAGGACGCACCCCGTTTGGAAAAATTTTGGTTATAGAAAACCAAGTTTTTGGTCAAATTTAATAGCAAATAAATCACAGCAAACATCTAATTAAAATAAACTAATTAAAGAGATTAATTTTTGGTTATGTTGTCTAATTTCCTGTTTAAGTAGAATTTCAAAATATTAACTAGGTTGAAAGAAAAAAAGCCATGAACATGGGTGTTTGGGACAGTTTTCTGAACTACAAATTTAGTCATTTTTTCCTGGTTTGCGTCGCAAATTGCGACCGACACAGGACACGATACACCGAACTAATTATACAGGGTTCAAGAGGGTCATGTGGTCTTCACATAGGATTCGACAGGTTGATATTTGGATTACTGTGCAGGTAGATACAAGGGTGGGAAGTAGGGTACCTTGCTATTACTGTTGCTCGGGAATTTAGGCGGGCTGTGCGACGGCTACTTTGCGGCGGCGTGTGGCGGTGGTCCGACGTCGTCGTCGGTGGTGGCTCATCAGTATTTGAAGAGGAGATGATGGTGGTGGGGGTAACCTAAGCTAGGGTTTCTATCGGGTGTCATGGTGGAAGTTACGGGGCACTGAAGGGAGGGGTTCGGGAAGGTTTCGGGAAGGGGAAGTGAGGGGGTCAGGGGGTTACTGTAGCTGAAGTTGGGGAGGTTTCAGTTTTGGGTTTTAGTGGATTTCGGGTTAGTGGGTTCGGGTATGGGTTGGTTGGTTTCGGTTAGTTAGGTTCGATTTAGTTTGGTTTGGGTTGGTTTAGGTTGTGTTGGTTTGGGTTGGTTTAGGTTGGGTTGGTTTAATAAAAATAAATACAATTAGCTATCTAAAAATAGTTTTAGACCCCATTAAATTCCAAAAAAATTACACAATTTTCTTTAATTAGTTATAAACCCAAAAATATAATTTTGGCACAATTTTAATACACAAAAATATAAATCCATGAAAAACATTTATTATAATTAGCTAAAATTTACAGAAAAATCTTTCAAAATCTCTAGAATTCATAATTCCAATAAATAAAATTCTAAAATTAAATTCTAAAAATTTGAGTGTTTATAATCTATCCATCTTAAAAGAATCGTATCCTCGCAATTAAGAAAATGAAACGTAACCGGTCAAGAAAAGGTTTGCTCCAATAGAGATGACACGGTTGCAAGGCATGTTTGTTGAAGCACGACACAAAGAATAAGGAACCATGAACAAGAAAAAATTGGGAGGAAGGATGAGGGTTTTGTTCAAGCAGAATACATAGGAAAGAAATAAAAACTTTTCCCTAGGCAATGAGAGATAAGTAACTCAAGAGTAAATGAGCCTGGTTAGAACGAATATCAACTACAACTTATAAAAGCTAGGGTACCACTGACATATTACTAATCTAGACTAAAAAGTTCATGCTAACATAATACTAGATAGAGGCTAGGGAATGGAACTAACTGGCACATGCTAAAGTATTACTAGGAATATTCGCTATTATAGATAGCTATGATAAACTAAATCTTACTCATATTCGACACTCCTCGAGTTTGTGCCTCCTCCACTGTCATCGCAAAAGTATGTCCACGTCCTTATGGTATTGCCCTCTGCTGTTGCTGATATCCTCCCAGTGTTGGTAAAGCTTGCCGATTAACCATCGGTACTTGTCGGTGAACCATTGGTGTTTCTCCTCGATGCTCTGTACAGTTTCTGGCTGAATGTTGGCTGGATCCGCAAACCAAGCACAATCATAATCTGTGTCAGCATTCCTTGGTGAGATGGCCTACCTTGACACAATAATGACAAGTAGGGAGTACTGTTGCTGGTGCTGGTAGGGCTGGTCGATGAATCATCAGTACTTTCTCTTGACGCTCAGGGCAATCACTGGCTGAATATTGACTGGATCCACAAGCTAAACATAATCCTAATTTAAGTCTGCACTCCCTCTCAATATAGCCTACATTGCCACAGTAGTGACAAGTAGGAAGGACTAGTGCTCGTGGTGTAAATACTCTCTGTGGTGGATTTATCTGTGGTCGTTTTGCAGCTCCTTCCTGTTGTTCTCGGTCTGGTGCTAGTACATGTGGCCGTTTCTTGCTGGACTCTCTCCTGATGATGAGCTCCATGCATCTGGATGCAGTAAGAATGTCCGTATAAGAAGTAGTTACAACGGAGCTGATTAATCTCTGTAGCTCAAAGCTAAGTCCATCAAAGAACTTCTCCGCCCGATATTTTTGGGCCTCTTGATAAACCTACTGTTGTGCTTGCATCATTGCGTAGAATATTTGGAACATCTGTTATCCGTCCATAGACTGTCCTTGTGAAAAAATGGGCATCAATGGTGTAAATTGCGATGGTGGTAGAATATCGTCTCGCCGGAACCTCGTGGCGTGCTTATCTGCTTGATTGCTTTGTTTAGTGGATGGATCTCCACTTAATGACGTCACTCCATCGTCGTAAGTGACCACAACACCTTGTGGTGTACCCGCGGGAGTCTCGTCGCTGGCCATGGATTCCTTAATCTTTATCCAAATTAAACTATGAGAGGTGCACAGAAGAATCAAGGCAGGATGCAAGTCAAGAAATTATTTTAAAGTCGATATAGAGGTCAAGAACGTGTCAATAAGTGGATAAGATACTATAACATATCCTATCCTAATTGTAGGCTTGCACTGTTCCTTAGTTAAAATCGAAGAAACATAGTCGTAGACCTGCATGGGCCACCATAAAAACCATGTCACACCCCAGTCCCAAAATACCAAGGGACTAGCCACGTGGCAATGGCCAGCAGCACAACTCCAATGGACAAACCTAATTTAATGGACCCGTTAGAGTACACTTAAGATGTAATAAATATCAATGCAGTCTATACCATCTATCTCAGTATAATTCTAATCTCATCCACAAAAAATAAACACAAGTCAATATGATAGACTAGTCAAGATAATAGATAAAAAGAAATATAGTCTATCAATAAGTCCAAATAAATAGTGTCTTGGGGAACAACTCGATAAAGTAAGTCAATACATAAGTTCATAAGTCAAGATATGAAATAACTGGAAGCATAAATAACTGAGTATGTACAGAATACTCAGGAGAAATCCTCTGGCACAACCTCGTCTTCTGATGCCAGTACTGCTCCAACGTTAGCTCATGTCCTGTATATCTTGAGGTATTCCTCATCTGCTGTACTTGGGGACATAATTCGGATCCAGGTCCTCAAGGGATATAGCAAGGTACAAGAATAACTCAAGCCAAATAAAATACAGTATACAAAAATAGATCCTCAGGGCAAGCTATGTAACCAGCTAAGTGAAATATAAATGAGAGCATCACTAGTACTCAAGCTAAGACCACTACAAGCTCTGCGTCGGGGAGCCGATAGCAGTAATATCACGTAATAGGGCAAGCTCTGGAACATAGAATAAAGTACGGTAATAATAAAATATATATGTATGTAATCAGCCTGTAGGCTGTGTGTCTCTCCCCACCCAATGTATTCACATGTCTCATGTCCATGATGTCTCATGTCCATAATACGCAAGATCTTGACCTCTAGTTAGTACAATGACTCATAATCATATCTATGTATATGCAAGTCTTATGTCACAAATCCTGTAAGCCTATACAGAATCACCATAAATAACTCAGAAAAGATTCCATCACATGAATTATGTCAAGTGTCCTATGGTATGACATACTTGGTAAAGCAAGCAAGCAAAAATATATAGGATCGTGGTATCAACTCTCTAAGTGACGTTACACGACTCCGCGTACGGTGTCGACACCCGAATCTTGTTCGGATGTTAAGCAATGTCTCACGGTACTAGGTTGAACAGGTATATCACAGAAGTATATGGAAAGAATACAAGCAAATAATAGCACAGGACCTTCTGCAAGTTGGCAATGTACACTTGTCTGTGTTTTGAGCCCCGTTAATTGCTCCGAGATAAGTAGAATCTCCAGGTACAGCTTCGGATGCTGAAACAAACATTACCATTGCTCTAAGAATACTTGAAATAGCAAGATTGACTACCCATAAGTCCAATTTGGACACATAGACATAATTGACAATTTTTGGTCAAAGCGGGGTCTACAGGTGGCCCACTTCGCACCGAAAAATGTGCTAAAGATAAATTTCTCCAAATTTATCAAACTTAATATCTACGAGTCCAAAACGAAGATACAAACCCAACTTAATGTTCAGAACTGGATTCCGATGAGCCGGTCACGAAATTGCCCGTCAAGTAGAACCTTGGGGCCCACGAAACGGTATTTCGTCAACGTTCTCAAAATTGAACCAAAATTGGGTCACAGGACCAGTGTAACGGTACGAATCCGATGGCATAAGTTTCGTTATGAAATGACAAGCAAACATAAAATTATGACGAGTATCAGAACAGGCCGATACGGGACTTTTCGACGGATACGCGTTGATTCCGGTGTGCACTCACATCAAAATCAACTTTCGTAAAATCCTACACTTCTGTGTTGACGATATACAACTTTCGGTGCAATTCGTACACGACGAAGTCGTCTCATTTAGCGGGACGTACCCTATTTCAGAAAATTCGGGTTTAGAAAACCATATTTTTAGTCAAATTCAACAGCGAATAAATTACAACATACACCAAATTAAAATAAACTAATTAAAGAGATTAAATTTAGGTTATGTTGTCTAAATTACTGTTCAAGTAGAATTTAAAAATATTAATTAGGTTGGAAGAAAAATAGCTATGAACATAGGTGTTTGGGACAGTTTTATGAACTGCAAATTGGGTCATTTTTTTCTGTATTGCATCAAAAATTGCGACCGACACAGGACACGATATACTAAACTAATTATACAGGGTTCAAGAGGGTCATGTGGTATTCACATAGGATTCGACGGGTCAATATTTGGATCACTGTACAGGTAGATACAAGGGTGGAAAGTAAGGTACATTGCTACTGCTGTTGCTCAGAAATTCAGGCAGGCTGTGCAGCGGCTACTTTGCGGCGACGTGCAGCGGCGGTCCGACATCATTGTCGGCGATGGATCATCGATATTTGAAGATGAGATGATGGTGGTGGGGGTATTCTAAGCTAGGGTTTATATAAGGTGTCAGGGTGGAAGTTACGGGGAGCTATAGGGAGGGGGTCAGGGAGGTTTCGGTAAGGGGAAGTAAGGGGGTGAGGGGGTTACTGTAGCCGAAGTTGGAGAGGTTTCAGTTTTGGGTTTTAGTAGGTTTCGGGTTAGTGGGTTTGGGTATGGGTTGGTGGGTTTCGGTTAGTTAGGTTCGATTTATTTTGGTTTGGGTTGGTTTAGGTTTGTTTCGGTTGGGTTGGTTTGGGTTGGTTTAATAAAAATCAATCCAATTAGCTATTTAAAAATAGTTTTAGACTCCATTAAATTCCCGAAAAATTACACAATATTCTATTTTTAGTTATACACCCAAAAATTTATTTTTTGCACTATTTTAATAATTAATTTAATACACAAAAATATAAATCCATGAAGAACATTTATTATAATTAGCTAAAATTTACAGAAAAATCTCATAAAATCTCAAGAATTCATAATTCCAATAATTAAAATTCTAAAATTAAATTCTAAAAATCTGGATGTTTACATTTTCTATAAAAAATGCCCGTCCAAGGTAGACTTGGGTGGAACAGCGGATTGCGTCGTCTTTATTTTATTCATTATGCACCTAGACCAAGAGTTATGTGACCACCCTATATTGGTAAGGTATTTTTATATCTTCATGACCTTGACATGTAATTTGTACATACATGGATGTGTGATACGTGTGAGAGGAAACAGATCATCGTATTCGGGCTGCTCTCGATACGTAATGGACATGTGTCAGCTTAGTCATATTTATTATGTTATGATGCATTCATTGGACTTAGTGGCAAGTAAATGGTCGTGTCATGTCAGAGATACAATCCGGACGGTCTTTTGGGTAGGAAGGATATACATGAGTCGTTTGGGCAACTTTACACTTTTATTTTTTGGCCCATAAGCTCCGCCGGAGACGCGAGGCATTATGATCCTATTATTTACTGTAGGCCTATGAAGATCAAAAGACGTTATGCAAATGGCCTCTGAATCTCCAAAAGAACTATGCTCATTCCATTATTTTAGCTAGACAACCCATTCATGCTACGGTTATCCTTAATTATATTCTCGTAACTTGGTTAGTTTACCTAGTACATATATTTATATTCAGTTCATTTATGATTGGCATGCTTTTATGTATCTTGTTACGTCCCTCTAAGGACCTAGTCCCTTTCCAGGTGTAGACAATCTCGATAATTTGCAGGAGCACGGACCCAGAGTTGCTACTTCTTTCTCTTTCGAGGAGGTCTTCCCTTAAAGCCTCATTGATCATTAGATGTTCTTATTTGTTTCTCTCATATTCTAGTTTGGTAGTAGATTTGTCTCCACCCAACTAATTATGCTTATCAAGTATTCTTTACTTGATTCAGTTATATAGTTTATTGGTTATGCATTTTTATTTGATTCTGTGGATGAGATCTAGTTATGCCATATGACTTATTTTATATATCTATACCACTTGTGAATTATTATTCATAATACAACGTATGTATGTGTTATGTTTTCCATATATTGGAGTTGCCATATACATACGACTGACATGCTTACGTATTCCTAGTCCTACGTATTTTGGGACTGGGGCGTGACATAGGGAATTTTTTAGATTGCTTGCAGTTCCGATTATTCATACTATTATCTTGAGGAGTATCCAGTGGTTTATATTATGACATATCTTGAGGAGTATCCAGTTGATTGTGTCTATGGATATCCCGGACTGACTGCAGGGGCATGCGATCAGAAGGAACTCTAGCACCACGTTGCATTATAAAGTTAGTAATTAAGGATTATGATAACCTTAGTTAGTTATAGTATCAAGCCGTACTTACATGATTTGCCGTGATTGATGGATGCTGGTTAGTCTAGGCTTTACATGATCATACCTTTACTTCTGCACTTGTTTTTCCTTATTGATTATCAGTTCAGGATATGTCTCATTGTAGGTTTACAATATTTATTTCATCCAGAGATTATTTACTTTCAGTCTTTCCCTTTAGTATTGTATTGCATGTGTTGTTGGTTTAAGTTCCTATATTGGCTTCCTTTGTGGTACTTCTTATTTGGGGTCTGATTCCAGTGGTTTTGTATGGCCATATCCAATAGCAGCACCAGGGGATCTTCCGTATCTTACTAAGGATGGTGACCACCCGGAGCACCAGACCGCTTGAGTGGATTTTCTAACTTTCCCGCTCAATTGTACATTCTTATTTTTTTGGCATTTAGGTACCGAGCACGTGTTTAGCTCGTGTTTGGATTGATCTGTTAGTCTACGGCCATTTGCATGATTGGCATATCATAGGGTGGATCATGTATGACATAGACTCTGGCTAGTTTACTCATTTTGTGTTTACTAGCATTATAATAATTTGTATATTATTGTTTATGATGCTTTACTATTTATATCAACTGGTCTTACATCTTGTTATTATTCATGTTATTCCTGTGATTGTGATACTAGGGTTTTTTAGACTTAGGTTTGACTGTTGGATTGTAGTTGTTACCCCTCATGTCTTATATTTTTATCGTATATACGGAGTACCAGAGTGCTCTATGTATACTTAGCTGGCCTTGTCAGTCCTGCTTTCCAGTATTCTGGTCTTTGGGCATGACAGGGTAAACCTAGGATTTTATCAGGAAGGACATCTAGAAACTCTTGGACTACCTCGTTAATCTGCTTTTCTTCAACTACTACTACTACTACTGCTGCAACTCTATCTTCACATTGGCCTCTCACAATCCTTTCAAGGATAAAATCTTCCGTGCCTGGGATACTAAATAATACTCTACCCCTATGGCAATCTATTATAGCATGGCTGTCTCTCAGCCAGTCCAAGCCTAGAACAACATCAAAGTTACCCATAAGGAATAATCCTTTCAAGTCACAAATTGTACAGATACAAATGAATGCGAAGCTTCTGAATCAATTAAGTTATTGCAGAAAGAGGTACGACAGAAATATTACCTGCCACTATATCACCTGATTCCAACACCTCCTCTAGGGAAAAGTGAATGCTTGCCCTTGGCCTTGCTGCGCTCCATGCTGCGGTCGCCCTTGGTAACTTTGTTTTAGCCTTTGCTGGCCCTGATGCTAGTCCCTCTGTTGAAACATCTGTGCCTGCGTCAATAATGGACGCTGAGCCACTAGTCGTGCTGCTACTGCTGGCCCTCTATACTGCACTTCCCCTGGTACTGGTAGTACCAAAAACTGCTGACCTGGCCCTCATTATCTCTGGATTATCAAGAAATGAATAATCTTGTGGCCTATATCACCACACCTTAGGCAAAGACCATTCGCTGCTCTGCACATGTCTCTAGTGTGGCCTCCCTTGCCATAGTAGATGCAACCCACATGTGCTCACTGACGCTGCTGCTGCTGTTGTTGCCTCGGCTGCTGCCGAGCTGGAACTATTATTGTTGAATTCACCGTCCTTCACGGCGCTTAGTTGTGGGTATGAACGCCAGAGGATGGTGTTGATGTTCGGGGTATTATTACTCCACCAACCTGAGCATGAGACATCTTCTAGCCTCCTGTCCTTATTGACAATCTCTACATGGTAAGCTCGTGCCTTCTGGATGCTGTCAATACTTCCTTATAAGTCTGGTAGTCGTGCCCCTATACCAGCTATAGAATCTCCAGGTAAAGCTCCTGCTGGAACCTTATCGCTTTATCCGACTCCGTAGTCACCATAGCCGGAGCAAATCTACTCAGCTTGCAGATCTCTGTTGCATATCTATCTACAGTCCTACCAGTCTGTTTGAGACCGATAAACGTCTGCTAGAGCTCATACTGTGCTACGACTCCAAAATACTTAGCCTAAAACTCTGTCCTGAAACTTTCATAATAGATAGGATGCCTCAAGCGAACCTCTACATACACCCACCAATCCTAAGCAAGGTCCTAAAGCTGTAGTCGGACCTGATCAACTTGCTCATCATCCGAAACCTTTGTCGCTGCCAGAATAACTTCGATATCTTAGAGCCATGCATCTACCGAGATGGCGTCCTCTGTGTCGTCGAAGTATCTCGTATTAAGTCGGCAAAATTTGACCGACACCACCGAATTAGTTCTTCCGCCTCTCTTCAGAGCCGTCTGTAAGCCCTGACTCAATAAGACATTTTGCTCTTGTTGGTGAAACTGCTGGTGTTGTTGCACTGCCATCTGATGCTGCTGGTAGCCATCATTCCTCAGAGGATCTCTAATAATGCTGGAGTATCAAGTACGGCTGGTACTGTTGGTACTACTAGGGGTACTGGGATTTCAGGAGTTGGTTGCTCAACATGTCCAACTTTTAGTTCTACTATGCCAGCTTGTTCAACTACTGGCTCTATCCGGACCTGACTCTGAGCATGTGCTACCTCTTGTGGTTGTCCAGGGAAACCCTGTCCGACCATGCCATCTGCTCCAGCAAAAGAAGAAGCCCTAAAGAAAAGGACAAGAAATATTAAGAACAGGACAAGAAAGATCAAGGAAACAATTGATTCAATAGTCAAGCATGGCTTCAAGAAGAACGAATTCTTGATTTCAAAGGAGCATGTTTGATTGAGACTCCTATGACCATAACACCCCAAAAGTCTGTATAAAATACCTGCATGGGCCATCCCTAAAATATTGTCATACCCCAGTACCGAAACACAGTGACGGACATGGACAGCTACCCAGTAGAAGGTACTATACGTCGTACGATGATCACGACTGTAACTAGACAAGGGGGTCCATACTACAATCAAGTCACTTAGAGTCACGAAGAACATCTATTGTCTCAATAAGTCAAATAAGGACAGTAAACATAGAATATATATGACAAGGAAGTAAGGCGTCCCAAATGCCTTGCCAAAATATTCAAGAAACCAGCTGTACAAAATAGAAAAGCTAACAGAGTAGCAAAAGTACATAACCATGAGCAGCTACAGTCTTATTTAATTAAAATTATGCAAAGAAAACTAAATGTCTAGATTTACGGCTAACAAGTACCGGTGGCTAAACGCCTAAAAGATTAACATATGAATTAACGAGCAGGGAAGAAGAAACCCACTCGTGTCCTTCAGTGGCCATCGCCTGGTATGCGCCATCACGAAGCGGGAAGTAAGTTGGATCATTTAGGACGGGCTCAAAAATTGGCCATGCAAAACTAGTGGGGTTAGACCCCAAATAGCAAGTACTACAAGGAATCAAAAAATTGAGAAACAAAACCCAACCCAACCAATATATAGGTATAACATAGGTTCTACGTCGTAGCTTCGGTCCATGTCTATCCTAGCATAACAGCCCAACCTCCATGTCCCTAGACTACTAATAGAATAATAAAATCACAATCAAATCCAGTTAAACGGCTAATCACTTGTACGTCTTACTATTGTGGAGTCTAAGTTATCTCAGAACAGATGCATAAAGAAATCCTCAGATCGTGAGCTGTTTAGAGCGGTTAATTGATCCATAGTATACACATAGCACATTATATATTATGTACCTATCCCTCGTAAGGCAATCGTGCTAGAATAACATAGAACCCATTATGCAATGTAAGTATTCAGATATTGTCGTCTATTAGTGCGAACGTGACCAATATCCATGGGGGTCAGCCTTGCACGTCATGACGATAGTCTGAGGTGGCTAATGTGCCTGATCTCGGGGTTTCATCCCTCCCAATGCTCTACCAGTTTTAGTTGCCTAGATTAACCCTATGGTTATGTTGGGAATCACATAGCGTGGTCACATAATCAATCCTCCTATATGTCATGCTATAGTACGGTCTACGCTAGATATAAATCCACTTTGTCAATTAATAGCTCAAACTGGATTCACCCGAGCTTGATGCAACATTCAATAAATCAATATCCCAGCCACACTTTGGTATTTGACTTGCATATCATACCCGCGATAGGGGGAAATATTTATAGTATCACACTTTCAAGAATTTGGAGCCATTCTCGATGCACAACCCAAACATAAATTACTTAACACATAATATGGTATGTCGTACCTCGGTGCGCATTAGATCATGAACAATATCATGCAATAATCATATCAGCATGAATACAGTATTAGAATCCCATTACTAATTTAGCATTGGGTCACATGAATCTTGATCACATTATAACACGAAGCTTATGTCATGCACATAGCCGGTTAGTCACTATTCACTTAGTGTGGTTCACCCAAAATATCTCAATCCAATATATATTCATGACATGTATGAAGCCAATCTTAGCACATGGTCATGTCTATCATGAGGTCTAGTTTCTAAGTCTATTATATCTTAGAATCATAACACAAGCAATACCAAGATCAACCACATAGATGATGATAAGAAACATTCCAAATAAAATAAGTGAACACATAATAAAGTACTACGTACACGCATGGAGTCACTAAGGATAACACGCACATGAAATTGTAAGCGTGAAGGTCAGGCGCTTGAACCAAACAAGCTCTTCTCATGATGCCGCATGAAGTCAGGGTGCATAAGTTCTCTTGAAGTCAAGGGCACATGAGGTGACTAGACGCATGGGCGAGGCTAAGTCCACTCTTCGGGACAAGTGTCGAAGTGACGGGCAATAAATGAAGTATCAGTTAAGTGACACCAATGATGGATGTGACAAACCATAAAGTGTGCCAGAAAGAAAAGATAAAATCAATCAAAAAATGTGCTACGGCGAGACTAAGTCATGCATCCAAGGAAAATAGAGCACATAGCTCATGGCCGCATGATGACTTCCATGCTCCTAGGAGAGAAAACACAAAAGTTCTGACACTTAGCTTTTTCAAGCTCAAGTTTCAGAACACATGCGTCTTTCAGCTTTGCTCCAACAAAATGGATGCATGCTAGATGCTCGGCGCATGGAGCTTCATCTTTTCCACAGCAAGTTTGGCCATGGTAGAAATTCCAAACCGAAAGTTGGGTTTTCTCTATGAAAACTTCGTCTGGGGTCCAAATCTGGCAAAGTAAAGTTCTAAACCAGTCCAAATCAAATGCTCTACAACATAGAACAACAAGTTGTCGAAAATAATAATTTTTTGAAGATCAAAACAATGAAAAACTCAAGAACACCCACACTCATAAAAATCAAGATCTACACTATTCCATCCACCAAATCTAAAAATACCAAGTTCTCCTCCATTTCATATGCAAGGTGTACTTGCCTATGGAGGGAGGAAAAACCTAAGAGAGACAAAGAAAAGAAAGAATAAAAAAGGAGAGAGTAAGAAGTTGGATTATATTTCTAGGTTTTGAGGTTTAGACCATGGGTTCAACTCATGACAAAAACTAACCTAAACCATAAACCAGGAACCAAGATAAACAAAAGAATGTGTCTAGTCTACAAGCAAATAAATAAATAACATGCAAGCGAGAATAATATGCCCCCAATACGTATCCTGGGAATGGGGAGTGACCACTAGTCCCGTCGCTGCCACTCAGATGGGCCACCTAAGATCCAGCCATCACATCCTGATCGTATACGGAGGGAAGCTACAGTGAGCTAGGTGGGAAGACTATGGACAATCCTCTGGGTAATGTATTTATTTGCCAAGCACAACGGTGACTATGATATCCTTCCATGATCCTACACAAACTGGCATACCTAAATCATATTGATTGCAAAGTAATACAAAAGTGCACAACAGAGTCATGCGCCATTTAGCGGACCGGCTATTCATGCACTCAGGAAAGCTGTACATAGGCATCAAGTCTCGTACATAGGCACAACGCCGCCACAAAGCAAAGGCAACCTCCCCATGCAGACGCAAATATGCCTCTATAGCGTGATTTTGCTTCAGTTCTTGGCGCATGCTTCCGATGAGTGGCCGGAGATAGCCTCACCTATGCTACCAAAGTTAAAATCCTCGCCGTCAGCACATCCTCCGGACGAAGCTCTTCAGCAACGACCATGGGTGTCAGGCCAAGCAGTTCAGACAGTGGCAAGAATGATGTGAACGCGCAGTGCCAAGAAAGTGTCCAAAGTGACCAAATAAAGAGAAAAAAAGAGTACAAGTCCTACTCCTCTCCTTCATCAACGACAGAAGCGTAGTCGACCATCAGAGGGAGAGGGTCGGTGAACCACTCGACTGGCTTCCCCGTGTCCGACTTCAACAGAGATATTGCGAGAAAGAGAAACATATTATTCTCTGCCCCTTAGCCCTATATTTATAGCAAGAAATCCATTAATGTCTTACGAGTGGCTAGGCACTGAAATTATGGGATGAATCTAATAGTCAATAAATCTAGCGGTAAGGCCGGATGCGCTCGGTAGCCCCATGCGATCAATAGGCAGATGCGCCAAACAACCTGCAACGCCGAAGGAAAATTACTCCACGGATGCGACAAACATAACGAGGCTTTACACGTATGCCAAAGTTATTCCTAAACCTGTATCCCCCATGCTTCTGTTCAAAGTATTTCGAACTTTAAAACTTACAAAGTTTAAAGTTTAGAAACTTTGAAGAGGGTTTCTAGAAGCATAAAAAATCTACACCATACGCCTGAGTGACCAAACACTATGCGCCTTAGTAACCCACCTCCATGCAACTCGGTGACCCAGTTATCCATGCGCCTCAGGGACCCAGCTCCATGCGCCTCAGGGATTCAACTTTATACTCTTCAGTGTACTCGCTCTATGCACAAACAGTGTAAGAAGTATCTCATGTGCTCGTAGCGCCATGCGCCACTACATAGTTTAGAGTCTCATGTGCCCGTAACGGCATGCGCTACTACGTAGCTTAGTGTCTTATTTTCCCGCAGTGCCAGGTGCCACTGTGCATCTTAGTATTCCCATGCGCCTGCAGTGTCATGCGCCACTACCCCCTCAGTGCCCTTCATGTGCCAAGTCAAAGTATTACAAATGTGAAATCCAAATTAGGGCACGACACGTGTCACCAGTATTATTGGCATCAACGACCCCATATCTCGGCTTGACACGTGGCAGCCTTAACGCAGTATGCGTCTTCAGTGCCATGTGACAACATGCAGCCCGCGTACATACGCTTACGTAATGCCTTCTTAAAGGCTATAAATAATGGGTATTTTCCCACATACAAGAGGAGATCACACGTAGAAGAGAAGGAGAAGAAGACAGAAGCGCCATTCGAAGCCTCGTCAACCATAATGGTCCCGGATCGTCAATGGAGTAAAAGAGCTGATGCAGTGCTCGATCTCTACCGTCATACTTGCCCAGATCTTTATTTTTTGTATTTAGATCCTCTTGTATTAGGATTCTATTGTAGTCTTTGTCAATTCGTAAGAAATAAGAATTTTACACCCTCCACCAAAAACTTATTCTTTACGATGTCGACAAGAGTCTATCCACCATGACCCAAATTGTATTATTTCCCTGTTGTGTCTTCGGTAATCCTACAATGAAATCCATTGAAATATCTTTCCACTTTCATTGTGGAATGGCGAGGCTTTACAACTCTCCATCGGACCTCTGGTGTCGTATCCCGATTTTGTAGAATCGCTAATCGTACCCCAGACATGATGTCATACAAGCATTAGGTATGCCCACACAATGCATAACATAATAATATATATATAAACACAACAATATAGTGCACAAATTTAAATAACCCAGATCAAGTCAAAGAAAATTTCTCTTTATTGATAATATACATCTTTATTACAACATGTTGACACAAAGTAAATGAGTGTCGTGCTAGATTATAAGATAGACGCAAAATAAGATGGTCATTCCATACATTACATCCCATATTAGAAATTCAAAAGATAATAGATCTGCGGACGAAGCTATCGCCTTTTCTCGGAGCTGCATAAAGAGTGTGCACGAGTTCCGAAAGATTTGTAGAAGCACTCCAAAATCATGAACACAAGCACGTCGAAGTCTGATGGACTGGTTGGGGGAAAGCTTTAGCTCCTCGCTGCGTCGCCTTGGCCCGGGGAACCTGCTGCAACGAGGGTCAGTACTTTAAAATATACTAGTGAGGGCGAGCTAACCCAATCCACCAAATCGACATATTATTCATGTGATGAAGCATACAAATTATTATTGTGGTTATTCTATGTTGTCTTAGTTCAAGTTATAACATGCAATATATTTGAAATGACTGAAATAAATATGCCACCGTACGGTAACTTTACCTGCCCGTCTGAACCACCTACACAAATCTTACCATGACCTTCCCTGCGAAGAAGATATAGTTAGCTTGCATAGTTTAAATATACATAAGGTTTACTGTGATTAAAAGACATCAAAAACTATAGTCTAGGTAGACGACGCTCCTTGCAACGCGGGTAGCAAATCCCGCCATAAGTCCCCGACTCACCCGTGCTTAGTATGCTAGCATAGTTATATTGTTGTTTCGCCCGGGTCAAATTGGTCCCAGTGCCCAGGCGACCTTTCGCAGGAACTAAACCTTGTGCACAAGTTATCCACGGCCATACTACATATTAAAACTAATTTGATATATGAAGCATTTTAAGACATCAGAATGAACATAACTACTTTAGAACAGTGCGATAGCATAGTCTATCTATTCAAGTGATCACATTGAAAATTATGTTCTATATATTGCACAATTATAGATAAATAACTTTTAACTACAACTAAAACATAAAATAGATACATGCATAGTGGACAAGTACGCACAATATGATTGTGAAGTGCACTTTGTGTGACAACCAAGTATTTCAGGTTTACTTCTTATTATCTTTACTCAGTTATTATTATTATGGTATTGTTGATCGAAATTCACAAATGAGTCATATTATTTGGAGTAAAGACTTGGAAGAAGGGATATAATAGAAAGTAAGACCACTCATAAGTTGGTGAATTGGAGGAGAGAAAGGGGAGATCTTCAAGACTTCGCTCGCGTGTCACTTACACAATCACTTGCACACATCAACAGATGATCAATATTTCCAAGCTCAGTTTCCCAGAGTTTGATACAAAATATAAAGTTCAAAGAACGAAGACAATGAAATCCTGTCACTGCCATATTTTCTAGGAAAGGATATTTTAGTCATTTGATAATTAATTAAATATTGTGCATACTGAATATTTATTCATTGTATTATTTATTTATTGTTAGCTTGTTAGACTTATTTTTGGACTTGTATTAGTGGTTCTAACTAGTTTAGTTTAGATTCATGGACGAACATTTGATTCTACTTAGAATTGAGTCCAATAATTAGAAGTCCAATTATTAGGAGGATGATTAATTAAGTTAAACCCATTAGACTAGAACCTTCTCTCCTTAATTAATTTCTTCATGAGAGGCCCCAAGGGGTATTTTAGACTTTATATAGTAGCTTGAGGGAGGGGACAAGTGAGGCCTATATAAAGGGGATAAAAACTTTCTCTCTCTTCATTTTTTATTCCAAATCTAGATCTAGAATTTTTTTCAACCAAATTCCATCAAATCCCTACCAAATTTCCACCTAATTCTTTTCCAAATCACCATTGGAGACTAGTGGAGCAAGGATCTAGAAGGAGAAAGCATGGATCTACAAAGAGGAGCAATGATCTACAAGTTGAAAGCTTATTTTACCAATTTTGGAGGTTTAATTGGGAATCCATCTCCTAATAGGTATAATTCAGTTTTTCCCCTTAATTTAGGTTCTAAATATGAGATTTAACCATAAGAAACCAACCCATATGCATAGGCTACCAATATGATTTGGTTTTGTGTTCATAGGAGGCCTATTGAGAAAGTTATGGTCCTTTTTGTGTCAATTTTGGGGGAATTCCGGCATTGACATTTATTGTCTGTGTCAATTGGTCATATAGATCAATTGCGCATGTGTTTGTGTGTTTTGGGCTAGTGTCGTGTCCACAATTGGGTACGTGTAGGTCGTTTCGTAATAATTTGGTGATACGTATTGATTTGGGTGTTTTTTCTCTGACACGGGACTTTGTGCATGTCATATTTTGACACAGACACGTAGATTTGTGTTTGACTCTTCGTATTGTTCATAAATAAAATATTAGACTTGCTCGTGTCCTTCAGAGTACGTTTGGATGTGTGGTGGACTCGTGTCGCAAGCGTATCATAAATCTAGTGTGATGCGTGTGCGATACACTCCATGTGTATGTGCAATTTAATTCTAGATCTATTTCTAAATTATTCTTAGTCTTGGTGATATGTAATTATATATATATATATATATATATATATATATATATATATATATATATATATATTGTTGTGTATATATATTTATGTATTAGTGTGTCATACATCTATATATCTAAGCGTTATATATTTATGTAGCTATTCTCTACATATTTATTAGCTTTTAAATATTGTAGTGTATTTATATATGTATTGTATATATATATGTTGTTATATATATATATATATATATATATATATATATATATATATATATATATATATATATATATATATATATATATATATATATATATATATATATGTATTTATTGTGGAGATGTATATATATAGAGGAGCATGTGTATATATATAAATATATGTAGCTAGTATATATTTTAGTATATACTATTGTGTATATATATTAATATATTTAGAGAGAGAGGGAACAGCAACAAATAACGATAGCAGTAGCAATATGTAACAACACCAGCAGCAAACAACAACATATAGCGACAGCAGCAGCAATATGTAGCAAACAGTAGCAGCATTAGCGACAATATTTAGCAACAGCACAGCAGTAGCAGCAGTAGAAATAGTGACAACAGCAGTAAATAGCAACAGCAACAACAGCGCATTAGCAACGACAGAAGTTTTTGCGACAGCAGTAGCAGCAACATTAGCAACAGCAGCAGAAATTCGTCGCTATAGCAGCAGTAACAGCAGCAGTAGCAGCAGTTTCATCGACGGGCAGCAGGGGCTTTTAGTGACATATATGCGATTATATATATATATATATATATATATATATATATATATATATATATATATATATATATATATACTAGTATCTCTAGTTAAGTATTATATATGTGTACATATATATATATGTATTAGTAGTTAGTGATTAGTTAGTAGTTGTATTAGGATGATATATATATTAGTCATTAGTTTGAGTAGTTAACGTATTGATATGTTATGGTTAGTAGTTAGTTAGATATATGTAGTGATATATATATATATATATATATATATATATATATATATATATATATATATATATATATATATATATATAGTAGTTAGAAAAATTATATTATAGTTAGTTCCTATGAATGGATATACATACAGTATAGTATTAGTTATATTTAGTATTAATTGGGTTTATATATATGTATTAGTTATATGTTAGCATTTTGGATTACCTTGAGATATACCAAGGTATTAGTAGTAGGTATTGGCATAGTAATAGGATAGATGTAAACAATTTATGGATTGATGCTAAGGTGACTAAAATAAGGTATATAGTATTGTATAAATATTAAATACATGATAGTTTATAGTTATAGTTGGATAGTTAATATATATACTATAGTGACATTACCTTGAGATACCAAGGTAAATGCCAAGGTATTGAGGATACCCAAGGTATTGGGTTTGGGTATCAAGATAGAGGTATAGTGTTGCGAAACCAAGTTGGTTCGAAACCAAGGTATCCATTTAGCATGTGTAATTAGAATTTATATATTTAATATTGTTTTATTATAGATATGTGATATTTATCTATTGTTTGCGTATCCTGAGATACGGTATCCTAGTATCATGAGATGTATCTTGTATGACCTAGATTCATAGTGTATGAACCCAATATCATTGAGCTAGACTCATGCAACCTAGAAATAGGTAGTTTGACCAGTTTGAATTAGAGTTGACCTAGTTTGACTTTTTTATTTAGAAATTGCTTTATGACCTAGAAGTTGACTAGTTTAACTTATTTTTATTCTAGAACCTAGTATTAATACAATATTCCATATATAGGTCTGTGTGACACCAGTTCGGACACAATTTGACATTCATTGCTCTGGACCACAGGCAAGTACATTCTCTGATAGTTTCTCATTTATGATATCCTCTATGTTCATTGTATCTAATATAGATATCCATGTTTCTTGACACGATGGTTACACGGATTGGTATATCCGGATCTCGTCATGCGATGTTATTCCTTGTATATGGTGTATCTTTTTCATTGATTATCTTGTGCATGTACAGACACTGATTCTCGGGAAGAGTCGCTATCTTCTTCGGGAATCCCGTGCCATAGCATACCATAGTTGGATCAACTATACCAGTCGGGGTTAGGGAGTATATAGTGTAGATATATGATCATACCCTCCTTGTGCAAGACTTGTTCCTTGTGAGTGTTGATCATACACCGCATGTATGATTAACCAGGCTATTTACTCTTGTGCAAGTTTCTAAGCCGATCACATGTTAAAGCTGGTACTCACTCACTTAGTCATTAGTATTTTTTTTCATTGCCATATTGTTTATTCTTGTATTTATTTTTAGTATTTCCTTTATTGCGTATCTCTTATACATATATATGGCATCTTGTATATTCACATCTATTTACTGCTATGTAGTTTATATCATTGATTTAGAATTGCTGTTAGAGATGTACTTCGCTCCATTCTTGACTGAAAAACATTTTTCAGAGGATCCGAGAGATTGGTGTCCGACATACTATGGACTTTGACTTATAGATGGTGCAAACTTGGACCCAGTAGTTCTGGAGTGATTGTCGGAAGGTTTATCCGGATCACTAGTTTTCATAGTTAGTTTCTTTAGCATTTTGGTACAAGATTTGTTTTCGGCTTATATTTTAAGTTTTTGATTATTGTTTCTATTGGTGTTTAATGGATAGTTATGTTAAAATTCCTTGATATCTTCTCGTGCTTCTAGAATTGTGATTAAGTTTTGTGTTAAGATATTGTTGGCAAATTTTATATTATTGTGAGATATTTAGGTAGTATAGTTGACTAAGACAGCGTTTTACCGCCGATGGTGCAACGTAGGCTGGACGTTGTTCCCGACTTGCATCCCTATACCGAGTGCGGGTCTTAACATATTTTTAGTGGTGGCCTGTGGTAGTGCAACGACTTAGTTGTACTATTGTGAGCCTGTGATAGGAAATATGATATAGGCCATAGGATATAAATATTATGATGAGAGGATACTCAATCACAAATTTCTTGAAAGATTCCTGGGACGACCTTTGAGAATCTTATTACAATTCCTATTTCAAATCGTTTTCCTTGTTTTCGTTCTCTTTCACTTGTTGTTGTTGAATTTGATTCTTTGTGATTAGTTGATTTTAATTCTTGGTGTTCGTTATTGAGTTTAATTTTATATCGAGAGACATTTTATGGACTAAGTTACAGTATCATCTGATGAGATAGACAGTGGGAAAGGTAAATCATCTACTTTGGTTATGGAGCATAGAGTTTATTGCAGCCATATTAGCTGGCATAGCGGAAACGTAGGGACCTGACTTCGGATGTACATATCTTAGTTATGAAATTTAGAGTTTCTCGCAGCCATACCAGTTGGCTTGGTGAGGATTCTAGATGACATGATTATAGAGTTGCATACCCTAGTTATGGAATCTATCGTTTATCGCAGCTATGCTTATTGGCGTGGCGAGGATTCTGAGTGTCATAATTTTGGACAGACGTGTATGATTATCATATTGTATCTTAAATTGGTTATTAAAGTATCATCTCAATACTTATTCATTTCTATTATTATAGGACTTTGTTCCATCATTCTTTAGCTTAGCAGTAGAGATACCTTCAATTCTCTAGTCCAGTTCCTTATGGACCTTCATTCCAATATGGTTCCTTGTTAGTATGATAATTGGTGAATTACAATTAGGTCTGTGTCTTGAGTATCAGTAATGAGTATTGTGAGTGTGACTTGTGAGTCTGTAAGTGGTTCTTGGTTGGGCATGTGAGTAATAGACATAAATCTAGGGATAACCCATAGCATAGTACCTTATAGCAATAGTTCTATGATAGGTGTCATTTTAGATAGTATGGGTACTAATGGTAGAAAGGAGAGTAGAGAGTATCAGTAGTGTTCCCATGAGTTAGTATCAGAGTCATTATGCCAGTTCTGGATAATCATGAATTCAGGTAGTTGGGTCATGAATTCAGGTAGTTGGGTGATCCATGTAAATATTTAAGTATCACAGGATTTTGTTAAAAATCAATGGAGCATGATATTCAATTAGGTGGTTGATACTTGGGTGTGTCAAGAGTAGAGAAATATATATACATAAGGGGTATTAGTCAGTGTGCCATAGTAGAATGTACCTATAAGTGTATAAAAGAGTGCGAGAGAATAAGAATGCATTGTGCTAAAGTAGTAGGACTTGTGATACAGGTTGATGTGAGTAGATAGGAGTATACCAGTATATGACTAGTAATGGGTATATCACCTGATATTGAGGCTAGTGATGTATTGGAAGCAATAGGTGGAAGAGTGTCTAGAAATTATGTGCAGGATGCACAGTAGATGATGAGTGTCAGTGTAAGTTCATGAGTATCAGAAAGTGGAAGCTTGAGTGTTAATATTATGCCATGGGTTAAGAAATATCAAGATTGGTCATGGAAGATATGTATCACTGATTTGTGTATCCGTCTGTAAAAGGTTTGAGGAGAAATATATATACATCAATAGAGATATGGAACCATATGTCTACCTTTGAGAGTGAAGTGAAACATGTGTATTATATAAGTTAATAACTAGTGCATTTGATGCAAGTGATCATAATTTTTAGTGAGTATGATGAGGTGATCTAATGATATAGCTAGTGTCCTAGAACCTTAAGGGCATATGTTGTGTAGTTAGGAAGCTAGTATTACTATATCAAGAGTACTAGTATTTCTATATCAGGGATTAGTTGAGTAATGTGCTAGTAACAGTAAGTACCTTGTGTAATAACATTGGATTGGTGAATCAGTTAATATGGATAGAAAAAAATATTTGGGAGTAATAGTACAAGTGATCCAAGCAGTAGAGGAGGGAGACAATATATATGTATATATATAAGAGTAAGTAAGTAAGTATAGTACCTTGATAAATTTGATTATAGAGGTCGTATGTATCAGAGAATAGTCCGAGGGGGTATAATGATACATGTGAGATGTCATGGTGTTATAATGACTAGAAGATAATTATGTATGTATTGTGATACTAATGTACAAGTGAGAACCTTAAGATAATTAACAAATGTTAGAGGATGAGTGGCACCAAGTATCAGATAGAAAGAGATACCCTAGTAACAAGAGAAGGAGTACATCAAGTATTATGAAAGTTTAGGCAAGCATTTTAGTAACTAGTATAATGATATAGAGGAGAGACATGAGTAACTTGGTATGAGGATGTCATCTAAAAATACATATGAGAGCGGATGCCTTGTGTAGACAGTAACAAGATTTAAGTAAGGCATCATATTAAGAGTATTAAAGTTGGACGAGGATGTGCTAATAAAACACATGATTCAAAAGGTATACAAGTATTTCTTGTAAGAGAATGGTTGAGAAATTTTGGTGATTACAAGAACTAAAACGGATAAAGGAAGTAATATTTTTCCTAAATAGCAAGTGCCAGTGAGTGAAGTGTGTCCATGACCTAAAATTAGAGTATATCACTAGTATTTGGTAACCATCAGTATTAAGAATATCTTGACAAGATTGATGATTAACAATGTGTGATGGAATAGGCCACATGTGGCATAGCAGATTACCTCACCAGTAGAGAGACATTCCAGCAGGGCAGAGACTAAATTTTATGATAGTTAAAGACAATATCCAATTATAATTTCTCTTTCAGTAGAATGGTAGGATTGTATGTTATATGGTAGTACTATTTTAGACTGTGATAGATGGAGGGTTGACCATAGTAAAATTTGTATGAATAGTTTGTGACTGGCCAAAGAGAGAGGGGTGAGAGTTTTAATTTCGAGGAAGAAATTCTTCTAAGACGGCCCTCTTTTTTAGTTTTGTTCGTTCACCGCGGCACGGCTTCTCCGTTGCTTTCCTTTTCTTGGTGGGTGGGCTACAGGCATGAAATGTCGATCAAACCCGTTAAAGAAAGCCTAATCAAAGCAGGCAAACAAGAAGATCTGACTGAGTTGATGATGGACCAGATCTCGAAAGGCGATCGTCTTATCCCTGCCAAAGTGACGTGACCTCCCAATCCTCCACCATGCAGCTCCGCTGTGTTATTTTTCCTGAATCTGCGAGAAATCTTTTTAGACAAAAGGTGGTGCTTTTTTCCATACCCTCGCCTGTTAAAGGAAGCAGGGGTACACGACGGTAAAGGAGAGAAAGTCCTCCCCTCCTATTGAAGCCGTTCAAAGGGCAAGCTCACTCCAGTCACTGCTTTCTTCCCCTAACCTCTTCTATAGAACCATTTTTTTCTTGGTCCCAGTTCAATACTAAGCAAGTCCCGGAGTGGGGCGCGCCAAAGCAACCTGGGACCCGGGTCACCCAATGAAGGATAGGATCAAGGGCTCCTTTCAGTAGAGCAAAGCGAGAGGGTAGACAAAGATCCGCGGGGGTAGGTTTGTCACTACCACATTTTCTAGGAAAGGATATTTTAGTCATTTGGTGATTAATTAAATATTGTACATATTTAATATTTATTCATTGTATTATTTATTTATTGTTAGCATGTTAGATTTATTTTTGGACTTGTGTTAGTGGACCTAACTAGTTTAGTTTAGACTCATGGACCAACATTTGATTCTAGTTAGAATTGAGCCCAATAATTAGAAGCCCAATTATTAGGAGGATGATTAATTAAGTTAAACTCATTAGACTATAACCTTCTCTCCTTAATTAATTTCTTTATGAGAGGCCCCAAGGGGTATTTTAGACTTTACATAGTAGCTTGAGGTAGGGGACAAGTGAGGCCTATATAAAAGGGATGAAAACTTTCTCTCTCTTTATTTTTTATTCTAAATCAAGATGTAGAATTTCCCTCAACCAAATTCCATCAAATCTCTACCAAATTTCCTCCCAATTCTTTCCTAAATTACCATTGGAGACTAGTAGATCAAGGATCTAGAAGGAGAAAGCATGGATCTACAAAGAGGAGCAAGGATCTACAAGTTGAAGACTCATTTTACCAATTTTAGAGCTTTCATTTAGAATCCATCTCCTAATAGGTTACAATTCAGTTTTTCCCTTAATTTAGGTTCTAAATCTAAGATTTAACCATGAAAATTCAATTCATATGCATAGGCTACCCATAGGATTTGGTTTTGTGTTCATAGGAGGCCTATTGAGAAAGTTATGGTACTTTTTGTGTCAATTTTGGAGGAATTCTGAGATTGACATTTATTGTGTGTGTCAATTGGTCCTATAGATCAATTGGGCATGTGTTTGTGTGTTTGGGGCTAGTGTCGTATCCATAATTGGTTACGTGTAGGTCATATCCCAATAATTTGGTGATACGTGTTGATTTGGGGGTTTTTCCTCCGACACGGGACTTTCTGCAAGTCATATTTTGACACGGACACGTAGATTTATGTTTGACTCTTCGTATTGTTCATAAATAAGATATTAGACTTGCTCGTGTACTTCGGGGTACGTTTGGATGTGTGGTGGACTCGTGTCGCAAGCGTATCATAGATCTAGTATGATACGGGTGCGATACACTCCATGTATTTGTGCAATTTAATTCTATATCTATTTCTAAATTGTTCTTAGTCTTGGTGATGTGTAATTATATGTATGTACATATATATATATTGTTGTGTATATATATTTATGTATTAGTGTGTCATAGATCTATATATCTAAGGATTATATATTTATGTAGCTATTCTCTACATATGTATTAGCTTTTAAATGTAGTAGTGTATTTATATATGTATTGTATATATATATATATATGTTGTTATATATATATATATATATATACTTATATGTATGTTATATATATATAATTGTATGATATATATACGTGTACTTATATGTGAAGTTATATATATATATATATATATATATATATATATATATATATATATATATATATATATATATATATATATATATATATATATATATGTTACTATTTATATATATATGTTATGTTATATGTATTTATGGTGGATTTGTATATATATATATATAAAGGAGCATGTGTATATATATATAGATATATGTAGCTAGTATATATTTTAGTATATACTATTATGTATATATATTAATATATTTAGAGAGAGAGGGAACAACAATATATAGCGATAGCAGCAGCAATGTGTAACAACAGCAGCAGCAAACAACAACATATAGCAACAACTGCAGCAATATGTAGCAAATAGCAGCAGCAGCAGCGACAACATTTAGCAACAGCAACAACGTAGCAACAGCACAGCAGCAACGGAATTAGTGACAGCAGCAGCAAATAGCAACAGCAGCAGCAGTGCATTAGCAACGGCAGCAGTTTTCGCGACAGCAGCAGCAGCAGCAGCAGCATTAGCAACAGCTGGAGAAAATTGTCTCTATAGCAGCAGTAACAGCCGCAGTAGTAGCAGTTTCAGCGACGGGTAACAGGGTCTATTAGTGACAGATATGCGGTTATATATATATATGGTATTAATATATATGTATATATATTCCTAATTGGAATTTATGTATTAGTATACTATATTTTTGTAGTTATAAGTTAGTTAGTTGGTTAGTAGTAGTTAGCTAATATTTATGAGTAGCTTAATATTTATCTAGTTAATTGTTTGGATCAATATATATATATATATATATATATATATACTAGTATCTCTGGTTAAGTATTATATATGTGTACATATATATATGTATTAGTAGTTAGTGATTAGTTAGTAGTTGTATTAGGATGATATATATATTAGTCATTTGTTTGAGTAGTTAAGGTATTTCATATGTCATGGTTAGTAGTTATATATATATATATATATATATATATATATATATATATATATATATAGTAGTTAGAAATATTATACTATAGTTAGTTCCTATGAATGGATATACATATAATATAGTATTAGTTATATTTAGTATTAGTTGGGTTTATATATTTGTATTAGTTATATGTTAGCATTTTGGATTATCTTGAGATGTACCAAGGTATTAGTAGTAGGTATTGGCATAGTAATTGGATAGATGTAAACAATTTATGGATTGATGCTAAGGTGACTAAAATAAGATATATAGTATTGCATAAATATTAAATGCATGGTAGTTTATAGTTATAGTTGGGTAGTTAATATATATACTATAGTGACATTACCTAGAGATACCAAGGTAAATGCCAAGGTATTGAGGATACCCAAGGTATTAGGTTTGGGTATCAAGATAGAGGTTTAGTGTTACGATATCAAGTTGGTTTGAAACCAAGGTATCCATTTAGCATGTGTAATAATGATTTATATATTTAATATTGCTTTATTATAGATATGTGATATTTATCTATTGTTTGCGTATCCTAATATACGGTATCCTAGTATCATAAGATGTAGCTTGTATGACCTAGATTCATAGTGTATGAACCCAATATCATTGAGATAGACTCATGCAACCTAGAAATAGGTAGTTTGACCGGTTTGACTTGGAGTTGACCTAGTTTGACTTTTTGACTTAGAAATGGCTTTATGACCTAGAAGTTGACTAGTTTAACTTATTTTTATTCCAGAACCTTGTATTAATACAATATTCTATATATAGGCAAAAAATGGCTTTATGACCTAGAAATGGCTTGTATAAAAATGGCTTTATGACCTAGAAGTTGTATAGAAATGGCTTTATGACCTAGAAGTTGCAAGTTACAAAGCCAACAAGAAAGCAACCAAGCGACATCAAAAATAGGCAAAAAATTACCACAACAAAAATGCCCCTCGTGACTCTGCCGCTGAGTCATTCCTTGAGGCATGATCCGCTGAATATGGGACTTGATTCCGAAGAAACCAATGCATAATGAGGAAAGGATCTTGATTCAATCTGTCCTGATCGAACGATACCAAGTATTTCTTCACCGCGCTCCCCGAATAGGGGGAACAGGGCACTACATCTTAACTAACTAATAAAAAGTTTTATTCTCGAAAGTTAGGTATGGAACCTACCCCTAAGAAAATAATGAGAAAAACTTTTCCTTCATGTCTGATTCGAGTTCCCATGTCGATTCCACGACAGCATGGTTTTGCCAGAGTACGTGCTTGAACGGGGATCAACAATTTCGGAGCTGCTTATCCTTTCGATCGATAATCTCTACCAGTTCTTCTACATAGGAAAAGTCTTCTTAAAAACCCAAATGACCAAAATCTAACACGTGACTCGAATCATGCATGTACTTTCGCAGCTATGATATGTAAAATGCATCACGCACGTCTGATAGGCTCAGTGGTAGGGCAATTTGATATACAACGAGGGTGACTCGCCTAAGTATGTTGAACGGACTAACAAATCACGAACTTAGCTTCCCCTTCACTCCAAATCTCATAACTCCTCGCATCGGCATGACCTTGAGAAATATGTGATTACCAGCTATAAATGCAAGGGTCGTTTGTTGATGTCTATATAACTCTTCTGTCTGCTTCATGCCACCTTTAATCGCTCTTGGATCAGCCAAACCTTCTGAACAGTCTGCTCTAGTAGCTCCGGGCCGAGGATCTGTCACTCACCAACTTCATCCCAATAGATAGGTTATCTGCACTTTCGTCCATATAAAGCCTCGTATGAAGCCATCTGAATGCTGGATTGGAAATTATTGTTGTATGCAAATTCTACCAACGGTAGATGGACGTTTCAACTTAATTTTAAGTCGATTGCACAGAGGCATAGCATGTCTTCAAGGATCTGGTTTATCCGCTCCGTTTGGCCGTGGTCTGAGGATGGTACGCTGAACCGATGGTACGCTGAACTAAAAATCAACTTGGTCCCCATAGCTGACTGAAGGCTTTCCTAGAAACGTGATAAGAACCGTACGTCCCGATCTAAAATGATAAACATTGGCACACCGTATAGTCAAACTATCTCATAAAGGTATATTTGAGCCAGGCTATCGATGCTCGAAGTAAATTTGACGGCAATAAAGTGCGCTGACTTGGTTAATCGATCCAGGATGACCCAGACGACATTGTTTCGCTGTTGCGTCTTCGACAAGCCAACAATAAAGCCAATCGTGATATGGTCCCATTTTTACTCCAGGATAGCAAGGTTCTTAATCTCTTCTCCCGGCCTCTAGTGCTCGGCCTTAATTCTCTAATAAGACAATAATTGTGATACGAAGAGCGCCACATCTTTCTTCATGTCGTGCCACCGGAAGATCGTGCGAAGGTCTTTATACATCTTCATGATTTCAGGATGTGATACATAGGCTAGATAGTAGGTTTCCGTGAGGATCTTCATTCTAATTTTTGCATCATTGGGCATGTATAATCTTTCTCTTATCCGCAATATTCCGCTTTTATCCACTGTAAAGTCGATTGCCTTCCCTGTTGAAATCTGCTCGCGCATCTTCATCAGGAATGGGTCGTTCATCTGCGCGAACTTGACCTTTTCTAACGGGAACGATTCAAGGAGTAACTAAGCTAATGATCCCCCAATCAGTCTACCTCGATACCGAATTCATAACTCAATGCTCATACTCTCCAATTCTTTTTGTAGCCTGCGGTTGATGGATAGAGATCCCATAAATACTTGACTCAGCGCATCCGCTATAATATTCTATTTGCCTAAAGTATAGTTTATCGACAAGTCATAGTCTTTAATTAGTTCTAGCTAACAACTTTACCGTAGATTTATGTCTGACTAAGTGAAAAGATACTTGAGGCTCTGGTAGTCAATAAAAATTTGGCAAGCTATACCATAAAGGTTGTGTCAACACAACTTCAGTGCGAATACAATCGCTGCAAGTTCTAGATCATGTGTTGGATAGTTGCGCTCATGTGGCTTCAATTATCTCAAAGAAAAATCTATCACCTTGTTTTGTTGCATGAGCACAGCTCCCAAGCCCTGGCCTGAGGCGTCGCTATAGATTTGGAATCCCATATTCTCGTCTGACAGTGCAAGTATCGGAGCAGAGATGAGGCAATACTTTAAATCATAAAATAAAGCTTCACAGTCGGCAGACCACTCAAATATGACTCATTTCTGAGTAAGGCATGTCAAGGGTGAAGCAATTTTAGAAAAGTCTATAAAAAACTGTCTGTAGTAGCTCGCTAATCCGAGAAAGCTTTGAATTTTACTGACTGATACATGTTGTCGCGACCCAGTACTAAAATACGTAGGACTAGGAACACGTAAGCATGCCATCCGCATGTATATGGCACTCCAATATATGCAAACCATAACACACATACGCTGTAATATGAATAACAATTCACCAGTGGTATATAAGTCACAAGTCACAGGGCATAATCTAGATCTCATCCACAGAAAACATAAATAAATAAATAACCAATATCTACATAACTAGATCTCAATATGAAGTATCTAAAGATGATAGTTGGATGGAAACAAATCTACTACCAACTCGAATATATAAGTACAATACAACAAACACAATATAAGAATATCAACTAACAATCACGGGGCTCGAAGAGAATACCTCCTCGAAATATAAGTAACCAATCTGAATCTGCGCTCCTGCGAATACTCATGAACATCTACACCTGGCAAAGGACCAGGTCCTCAGAGGGACATAACAAGATACATAGAAGAATGCCAATAAAGTACTGAAATAAATATCCAATGTGGTCGCCTAACCATCTATGTGAATACAGTTTGAGAAAAACTTTCCAATGCATGGGCTATCTGGCCATAAATGGGATTGGCATGATTCTCTCGGAGAATCAGGGTCCTACAAAGCATGTCGTCTTTTGAATGGCAGAGGCCGCCTGTAATATATGGGGTCATCACCACCCGTGTCTCCAGCGGAGCGTCTATGCGAACAAAAGAAAAGTGCAAAGGACCCCAAAGGCCTTACTTGTTGTTCTCCACACCCCCATGCTATAAGCATGTCACATCCATGACACGATTTGGTTCATAGACTATCTTTAGGATAATAGCCCAACCCTGCAACCTAACATGGACAAGGATTGGACCACCGTACTATAATAGGCTATGTCCCTGAACTACTAATAACTGCTAAGTCATCTAGCATGCAAAGTTTCTAACAACAGTTATCCCTAACGCACGACCATACGTACAGGAGGCCAACCCAATACGTAGTCCGTGATCTATATGAGACTCACAACTTGTGTAACAACTGTGTCACGGCCAATGAGACCTAATGATGCTTCATGATAATGGGGCAGTCTCATAAACAAGGTCAATGCATATACATAATAAAAATAATTCATGACGACACCGTCGTTGCACCCAAGTTTCCTTGGACGCGCATTTTATATAGCAGTTAAAATATATGAACTAATTACAGAAAATAAAGATGCATGCAACATATAGAATATGAATAACAGTAAAATGACAAAGTATACTTGCCTGGCAAGAAATCTGTAAAGTATAAACGTTCAAATGTCAAGGACACGGGATCAGAAACTAAGGCCTTCGAACAAACATCTTCGAATGCTAAAATAGACATCACCAACATTTCAGGCATTAGCAAGATAGCTAGAAATCACAACCCTTTCGTCCAATTTAGATACAGGGGCAAAATGGTAATTTTGGGTCAAAGTGGGATCCACAAGTGGGCCACCTTGCACCGAAAAGCATGCCAAGGGTAAAGGTCCATAGATGGGACAAATTATAGGATAAAAACAAACTCTAAATGTTATTACGAACTCAACGGTATGTCCAATTTTGGATTCCGGTGAGCCGAAAACAATATCACCCAAAAAGTCAACCGTGGGGCCTGCAAAAAGGCAGCTTGGTCAACTGTCTCAGAATTACGTAAAAATTGGGTCATAGTACCAGCGCGATACCACGAGTCCAGTGGTCCATTTTCGTCATATTCTGACGAGCGTACACTAAATGGCACGAGATTTTAAAAAAATCGTGATACATGAAATTTTTACGAACACGGGTTGATTCCGACGTGCACACTCGTCCGAATCAGTTTTTACAAAAGTCCACACGTCTGGGTATACTGTGTGCACCTTTCTGTGTACTTGGTACACGACAGGACGGTCCCGTTTGGCGGGCGCGCTCCGTATCACAAATTTTGAAGGTTAAAAAAATTAGTTTTTCGGGATTTTCAATCTGATTTAATTCTACATACAGCAACAAATAAAATATTTTAATTGATAGAAATTAATCTCGGTGGTGGGAGATACGAGTCCGTAAACATGGATGGTTACCGCAATTTTCTGCGTTCTAGAAGTTGTCATTTTTTGCCAACTTTGCCTCGGTTTTCGCCGAGGTTTACTTGCTGTTCGAGATAAAATAATGCACAGTATTGGAAGGGGGATGGGTCTTGAACATACCGGTGAAGACGGAGTCGAGTTTGGTAGAGCGATAGCGCGGGAATCGAGTCAAGAATAGAGCTTCGTTGCTGTTCAAAGTGCTGTCGCGGTGCGCGGTCTCGCGGGTGTGCGGTCATGCGGCGGTGCTCCGGCGGATGGCTCTGGTGGTCTGAGGCGCTAGGTCGACGTCGGGGCTGGGAAGTCGGCTGTTGAGAGGTTGTTGATGGTAAGTTTAGGGTTAGGGTTTTGGAAGGGTTATATATATATATATAGAGAGAGAGAGAGAGAGAGCCGCGGGGGGGGGGGGTATACAGCGCGCTGCTGCTGTTTCTTTGCTTACGCGGGTGGGTAGCGGGTCTAGGTAAGTAATGGGTTGCGGGTAGAGTTTTAGTTAGGGTTTGGGTTTTATTAATTCTTTTTCTTTTCTTTTTCCTTTTATTCTCTAATCTATTTTCTATTCTATTTTCTAATTTCCATATCTTATTCTTTTCTTTTCTATTATTCTTTTCTATTTCTTTTTCATCTAATAAACTTTATATATATATATATATATATATAATTCTAAAAATTTATATTAGTGTATTCAATTAATCTATTAACTGTCCACAGGGTCTCCTACATGAAAACAATTAAGGTAAAATTACGATTGCTCCCTAAAACCTCTAAATGCACAATTACCTAAAAAAATTCAATAAATTCTATTTCTTCTAATTAGCTACTAAATACTATAATTCATTTAAATAAGTAATTAAATAGTTAATACGGTTATAAAATTAGAAAAAAATTCATATAACCAAATAATGAAGGGAAAATGGATTTCTTCATGTATTTTTCAATGGTGTGGACACCTCAATGCACTTTTGCATAAAATCACCCAACAATTAGAAAATTGCACAAAGATAGAAATTGGATTAATTTAATTAAAATTAATGCGCAAGGTGTTCTTGAATTAATTAGAAGTACATGGGGCTAAAATTAGGTGGGACACAAGTGTCATGGACATAGAGGGCTCAAAGTAGAATATTATCATAAATTAGGTTGTACGAAACGAGTCAAGATTGTGTCACCAATTTCGATTGGAACGCACAAGGATACAAAGTTGAATTTAATCAAAATTAAGAAATAACGTCCGCGACGAATGTTGTGCGACTAAAATGAAGTACAAGAAAACATATTTTTGAGTTACACAAATATCAGATTAGAAGGCGGGCATGTCTAGGACAAGGATATAAAATTTGTAGGAAGACAATGGCTAGTGTAGTGCTCCAATTAACGAATCAATGGTAGAGTGCACTAAGTGATTTAATTGTTATAAAATTATATAAAATGTCGTGTCATATTTCCAATTGGATACAAACTAGCCCTAATTTCACTATCTATGCCAAATAGGCCTAATTTTGGGTGAGAGGGTTTACACATGTTGCTTCAACTGGACGATAGCTTCAACTTTCTTCAAATCGACTGAAATGCCTCCCTCAAAAATGATATGTCCGAGGAAAGATACACTGCTCATCCAAAACTCGTACGTGCTCAATTTTTTATATAGCTAGTTATCCTGAAGAATCTGATGCATGATCCACAAGTTCTTCTCATGTTCCTCCCTGTTCTTCGAATACACCAAGATACTACTACAAACTTGTCAAGGTATGACCGGAATACTCGATTCATCAAATACATAAAGGCAGCAGGGGCATTAGTTAATCCAAACGACACAACTAAGAATTCATAGTGTCCATAGGGAGTGTGGAAGACTAACTTTGACACGTCATCTGGCATGATCTTTAATTGGTGGTAGCCCGAGCGAAGATCAATTTTAGAGAATATCGATGCACCTTTCAGTTGATAGAAGAGGTCATCGATTCTGGGAAGGGGGTACTTGTTTTGAATGGTAGATTTGTTCAACTCTCGATAGTCAATGCAGAGTCACATTGAACTATCTTTCTTCTGGATAAATAACACCGACACGCCCTACGGAGATATACTCGAACGGAAGTATCCACGATCGAGCGGTTCTTGGAGTTAGACCTTCAGCTACTTCAGTTTGGCAGGGGTCATTCGATACGGGGCTTTGGAAATCGTTCGTATATTTGGAAATGTATCTATAGTGAACTCTATCTCTTGGTCGGACAAGATACCGGGTAGCACTTCTGGAAACACATCAGGAAATTCTGCCACAACAAAATTAGACTCTATATTTGCATAATCTCGCTAATTGTCTCGAACGGACGCCAAGTACCCTTCACAGCCAAAATATATCATCCTTCGAGCAGATATTACAGAAATCACCATGCAGGCATTCGACGCTCTCGACGTTGGACTTTACACGTAGCAAAATTCGGTTTCGCCAGGTAGACGAAATACGACTTTCTTTTTTGTACAATCAATGGTAGCCGAACAAGCACCGAGCCAATCCAATCCCATAATGATGTCGTCGTCCCTGATGTCCAGGACTATCGTATCGAGCGATAATTTTCTTCCTGCAATGCAAAGGCAGCTATGGTGACAAACTAAGTTAGCAGGCAAGTCCATGCCCAACTAGATATTGACGCTAAGCTTTAGGCGTGGGTATTCATGTTCCTTGGTGAAGTTCGCTGATACAAAACTATGTGTAGCACCAGAATCAAATAATACTCATGCATGAACATTATTGAAAAACAATATACCTGTCACTACAGTGTCCGAGGAGAACGCCTAGTCCCGTGTTAATGCAAATACCTGGCCCACGACATTCGGACAACGCTCTTGTTGTTATACAGGTCGATTTGCTTTCGGAGCATGAGTTGGATTCAGCTGCTATGGACAGCGCATAGTGAGATGGTTAGGGCAGACGGGACATTCGAAATGACGGTGACCACTCTGACCACACCTGAAGCATTCCCCTATTCGAGCACAACAATCACTAAATAAATACCCTGTTTAGTTGCAGTACGTACAGTATCACTCTTGACGACGCCCCAGATTATGGTCCTGACAACCGCCTTATTTGGACCCTTTTGAGCGTTGTGTCCTCTGGTATTACGATGATGCTTGTGATGAGAATATTGCACAACGTCGATAATAGTAGAAAGATATTGCGGCTCTAGGACGAGGAAATGGATAAGGACTTTCGGCATCGTCTCGTATTATGGAGCAACTATATGGGCATGAATTGCAAGATGTAGGACGCCTTCGAATCTTTTTGCTCGACAATCCGCGTCGGGTAGGTAACAGTTGGCAAACTTGGAGAGCCGGTTGAATTTTGTGGCATACTATTTCATTGATATGCTTCCTTGTTGTAGACCCACGGACTCATTCTCCTTTCATCGATGAATGGGTGGAGGTATAAACTCCTCCTCGAATATGCTACGGAAGGTAGCCTATGCGATCGTCTGGTCTTCACTGTCTTCCGGGAGAGATCCTCGATGCACGTCACACCAATCATGTGTGTTCATTTGGAGTTGGAGTTGGGCACAGGCGACTCGATTGCCTTCCGGGACTTCAGGGAGGTTAAAGTGATCTTTAATTTTGTCTTGCCAATCTAGAGACACAACGGGGTCCTCGGTCCCGCGAAAAGGTGTATTATAGACCTTCTTGAAGTCAGTAAAGTCAAAGGTTGCCACATCCTTCTTCTTTGGTGTTTGAGGGGTCTCGACTTCAAGTGTTGCTTGCTCCACTGGTGTCGTTGTCGTTACGGAATCGTTGGAGGCAATGGTCTAAATAATTTGTTATACATTATCTAACTGCTTCTGTTGGACCACGAACCGGGCTTCTAGATTCTTTTTGAATTTGTCCAGACGAGACTCATCACTTTGCTGCTATGCCTCAAGTATTCGCATCATCCACTCAACTTGATCGATGGGGGGCGCAGGTCGTTGGCTCTCAGAGCTGGCCAAAGTGACAGAATTACTTGCTTGCGCTTGCATATCTACTTTCGCTTATGATATTCCCTGTGCTTGAGCCATTCCTTAAAAAATAAAGAAACTTACATTAGTCACATAAATTATTATGGACTCACTGTATGGAACATATCTCATTTTAGCCAAACAATTTTAAGAGTTCAATTGGGAGGGACATGATTGTTTCAAGAAAACTTTTCTGACAAGAGACCAAATGATCTGAAGTCGTGCTCTAATACCAATATGTCATGTCACAATTTTGCAGAATTGCTATTTGTCCCTCGGGTATGATGTCGTACGAGCGTAAGGCACGCCCGCACAAGGCCTAACATAATGATATATATAGAAACACAACAACAGAGTGGATAAATCTAAAGAACACACATTGAGGCAAAAAAAAGTTCTCTTTATTGATAATGTACATCTTTGTTATAACATCTTGACTCAAAGTAAATGGGTGTCGTACGGGCTTACAAGATAGATGCAAAATAAGATAGTCGTTCCATACATAACATCCTGGACTAGAACTTTAAAACATAATAGACCTGCGGGCGAAGCTATCGCCTTGCCTCAGCCCCGGAAGATTTGTACAAGCACTCCAAAATCACGAAAACTAGCATGTCAAAGTCTGATGGACTGGTTGGGGGAAAGCTTCTGTCACGACCCGCATCCAGTATAGGGATACGAGAGCGTGGGTACGTCCAGCCTACGCTGCAGCATCGGCGGTAGAACGCTGTCTAGGTCACAATAATACTATATAGCTAAACACCTGTCAATGATATCCATCTCACAATAATCTCACGAGGTAACTCAATCACAACAACAATAAGGCACGATAAAAGATAAAAGGAACTAACATAGTTAATCACCATGTCTCAAACATAAAGATAATCACAGTCTAGCTGTCCAACACAAGTCTCCAATTAAACTTAACATAAATCTAAACATAAACTGAAATAACCTCCATAAGTCTCAAGCATAAAATAAATACTATCTAGGTAGCTGTAGGCAAAGTCTCATCTAGAAGCATGGTCTCTTCTAGGATCTCTGGTACATAGTCTGCATTTATACCTGGTCCGTAGTGCGTGGTACAGAAATTCTCAAGATTCTCTGGAAAAAATATCCAGTCAGGATTGGAACAAAAATATACCTCTAACAACAGTTCCACATATATTGACAAAAACTATAATACAGTATAAAGAAATACAAGACAGATATGAATAACTGGAAATAAGATACTGGAATAAGAAATGCTGGAATAATACTGGAACATCATCATCAACATGCATCTGACAAGGAATAGAACTACAAGTGTACGCAAGTACAAAGAACTGGTATGTAAGTGTGTATAAGAACAACAACTAGAACATGTGGAAATACAAGATCAGTCTATCAAGATACATGTCAAGAATCATCTATCTAAGTGTGTGAAACATCAGTATATCATGTGATCGGCTTGGGTCTATATGACTCATTACATGGATTAGCGATCATCCCCAACAGGTCAGGCTAACCATAATGTAACAGCGATGAGGCATATAAGGGTAAGGCTGCACCGACGTGAGATGTGGGTGAGCTAATGCTGCATGTAAGGTTGGGTATGATCACATAAACTACTAATATTTTCCCGTTTCCCCTGCTAGCACGATGGATTCCCATCACGACTCCTCGTGACAGATCTCAATGATGCCAACTCGTATAAAGAACAGTGTCAGAGTCATGTACGCTATACAACAAGAATTATAAAGATAATCAACATAATAGAAACTGTCAGAAAATATACTCGCCTGTGGTCCTTAACTGGCAATACCAATATCCGGGTTCCAAGGTACCGTCTGAGTGATCCAACAGTCCTATAGATATATCATAAACATAATACTCTATCAGACTTTACACTAATACATAATCAATTATCATGATCTCACAGACTATGCTAGGGGTCACGTCTGTAGTTGCTGTGCATAACAGACAGTCAATGGTACGGTCTTGCCAGTACGTCAGTTTACATGTGACAGTCTGCTAACATACTACATGGTCACAGGTCATTGTAATTATGGGGTATCCGGGGTTACATTCAAGTCATCTAATATATATAACACATAGTACATAATAGGATCTAACTTATTCATAATATCCATTAGTTACAAAATAATAGACATACGTATATATATATACTCTAAATAGAATTAATACTCTATATATATATATTAAACATCTGCTAGGAAGATGTTTACAATACGTAGATTTATGTATTTATACTAATTGAGATATATTAATTAGGTTTATATTCATGTAGGTATATAATACGTACATACAAGCACACCAATCTACCGTCATACGATACGGGTATACTATCATAGCTAATTGTACGCATGTAATCAAGGAAGAATATGCGTGTGCATGTACGCATTACACGTACGCGAGAGGGGACTCGAAGCTGGACGTGGGAATGAGACGTGCGTGTCGCGGTATCGTCGAGTCGAAAGGCTGCTCCGGTCGGGTACAGCGAGTCAGTGGTCGTCCGGCGTGCGCAGGCGAATCGGCCGGTCTGTAGCAAGTCGTCCGGTCTGCAGCGAGTCGTCCGATCTGCGGCGTCGTATGGTCTGCAGCGAGTCGTGTGGCTGCAGCGGGGACCTCGGTCGTCAGCGTCGGCAGTCGGGCGGCTCTCAGTCGATGGGACGCAGGCGGCTCGGGGTCAGCGGTCCGATCGTCTCCGGCGTTCAGTTGCGGGGGAGGGGGGGGGGTCGACCGTTGGGTGGTGGTCTACTCAGGCCGCTCGGCTCCGGCGAGCTCACGTCGGGTTTCGGCGGTGAATAGGAAGATGGGAAGAAGGGTTCAGCTGGGGTATTAGGTTTTAGGTTTTAAGAAAAGAATAGCTAGGATGATATATATATATATATATATATATATATATATATACAAGGGTGTGGGTTTGACCTAGAATATGTTGACTTTGGTCAATACTATAAAAGGCCTTGGCTTATTATGGAGATATTCCAATGGGCTAGGGTTCGAATGGTTTAATGAATTACGAAAATTGCATGAAATAGGTCTATTGTTTGCTTGATTAACATTAAATGCAAGGAGGCATTCTTCAATTAAATAGAAGTACAAAAGCTGGATTTACGTGGGACCCAAGCATTAATTAATGGTCTAGCGTATCTAGGGCAAGGGTGTGAATCGGGTGGAAGACAAAGCTAGCGTAGCGTCCTAATTATCGAATAACGATAAGGTGCACAATCAATTAAGGTCACCGTAAATTAATTAAAATTGATTATCATGCAATCATTACTCATTAATTACGAAAAGACGAAAATACCCCTAATCTAAAAAAGTGGGGTTGACAAGTCTACCCTCCTTAAAGAATTTTGTCCTCGAAATTTAAAATAACTATCACAAGAACAAGCAATCAATTAATGAATTATACCTCAAAGTCTCGAAGAGATATGGATACCGCTCGCGTATTTCGTCCTCTCTCTCCCAAGTTGATTCTTCTTGAGAGTGATTTCTCTATGCAACACGAACCAAGAGAATAGTCTGGTTCCGCAATATCTTCTCTCTACGACCCAAGATCTCCACCGGTTGTTCAGGATAGCTGAGTGTCGGTCCAACTTCGATCTCCGAGTGATCTAATACGTGACTAGGATCTGCCACGTACCGTCTCAGCTGTGACACGTGGAACACGTTATGCACTCCATCTAGAGCAGGCGGTAAGTCAAGTCTATAGGCCACTGTACCGACCCTTGCAAGAACACTGAAGGGCCCGATGTATCGTGGACTAAGCTTTCCTCCTCTGCCGAAACGAATCGTGTCCCGTGTCGGAGAAATCCATAGGAACACCAAATTGCCAACCTAAAACAACGATCTCAACACGCAACCTAAACAAAACAATCACAAACCATACAAAACAAATCAAAACAATACCTGAAACTCTAGGGGTCTACGGTGACTATCTGACCAATGCCGCTGTCTGTCCTGCGCCACTCGCAGTCTGTCTCTGATAAGTTTCACCTTTTCTGCTGCATCCACGACCATTTATGGTCCTAACAAGGCTCTTTCTCCAACATCATCCCAAGATAAAGGGGTATGACACTTCCGTCCATATAAAGCCTCGAATGGTGACATCTCAATGCTGGCCTGGTAGCTGTTGTTGTAAGCAAACTCTACCAAGTGTAAATGATCCTCCCAAGAACCTCCGAGATCCAATACGCAAGTGCGTAACATATCTTCAAGAGTCTGAATAGTCCTTTCAGACTGCCCGTCTGTCTGAGGATGATATGCGGTACTGAACTTGAGCTGAGTGTCCAAGCTAGACTGTAGGCTCCTCCAAAAATGGGAAGTGAAACGACTATCCCGATCTGAGACAATACTCACAGGAACTCCATATAATCTGACAATCTGCTGTACGTACATCTCTGCTAGCTTCTCCGTTGAAGTACCCACTTTAAAAGGCAAGAAGTGTGCTGATTTGGTCAACCTATCTACGATGACCCAAACTGCGTCCTTTCCTCCTGGAGAACGAGGAAGTCCCGAAACGAAGTCCATAGTCACGTGCTTCCACTTCCATTCTGGAATGGTAAAGGTTAAAGCAATCCCCCTGGCCTCTGTCGATCTGCTTTCACCTGTTGGCACACTAGACATCGGGATACGAAGCGTGCTTCTTCGCGCTTCATACCATACCACCATACATGCTTCCTCAAATCTCGATACATCTTGTTGGCTCCGGGATGCATCGAGTACTGAGAGCGGTGTGCCTCCTGTAAAACTTCTTCATACAGCTCTCCACTTGGCACACACATCCTCGTGCCATGTTGTAAGGATCCATCATGCGCAATAGTGAAGTGATCTATCAATCCTGCCTGAACTTGTGCCCTAATATTCCTTAGAGTCTCATCATCATACTGTGCAGCTCTAATTTTGTCTATCAGATTTGATTGAATCTGTAGTCCCCATATCTGAATCTTAGCTCCTGGAACTAATACCTCAATTTCCAAGCTCTCAAGATCAGCTAATAAGTGTCTATCCGAAGTCAAGCACATAGCCATTGGGTACCTGCTCAAGGCATCCGCGAATATGTTGGCTTTCCCTGGATGATACTGTAATAAGATATCAAAGTCTTTCATCAATTCTAACCACCTTCTCTGTCTCATATTCAGCTCTTTCTGTGTAAACACGAACTTTAAGCTCTTGTGGTCTGTGAAGATTTCCATACGCTCTCCGTACAGATAGTGTTTCCACAGCTTTAGGGCAAAGATAACTGCCGCTAACTCCAGATCGTGAGTGGGTTAGTTCTTTTCATGAGGCGTAATTGTCTTGAAGCATAGGCAATTACTTTCCCGTGTTGTTAAAGAACGCATCCCAACCCTTTTCCTAAAGCATCACTATAGATAGTGAATCCACCTGTCCCTGATGGCAACGTCAAAATTGGTGCTGTCGTCAATCTTTTCTTCAGCTCATCGAATGCAGATTGACATTCTTCTGTCCAAACATATTCCACATCTTTCTTGGTCAGCCTAGTCATTGGTTCTGCAATCTTGGAGAAGTCTTGTACAAATCTTCTGTAGTATCCTGCTAGTCCGAGAAAGCTCCTAATTTCAGCTACCGTACCGGGGGTAGCTAATGACTTCACTGCCTCTATCTTCTTTGGGTTAACTGAAATTTCGTCACCCGTTACCATATGTCCAAGAAATTCAACTTTTTCAAGAAAGAACTCAGACTTTGAAAGCTTCCCGTATAATTTCTCTCTCCTGAGAGTTTCTAAGACTATTCTCAAGTGCTCTTCATGCTCTTCTGGGGTTTTTGAATATACTAGAATGTCGTCAATAAATACCACTACGAACTTGTCAAGGTACTGGTGGAACACCTTGTTCATCAAGTTCATAAATACAACTGGTGCATTGGTTTAACCAAACGGCATTACTGTAAATTCAAACTGGCCATATCTGGTTTGAAAGGCGGTCTTCGTTATGTCTTCTTTCTTCACTTTTACCTGGTGATAGCCTGACCTCAAGTCTATTTTTGAAAACATCTTTGCTCCGCTCAATTGATCGAAAAGATCATCTATCCTCGGTAGCGGGTATTTATTTTTGATAGTGAGGTTATTCAAAGATCTATAATCGATACACATACGTACCATGCCATCCTTCTTTGGTACAAATAATACCGGTGCTCCCCATGGCGATGAACTGGATCTAATAAAACCTTTGTCTTGCAGCTCCTCAACTTGTTTCTTTAGTTCTACCAATTCGTTGTTGTTAACTCTATAGACATGTTGTGAAATAGGCTCCGCTCCTGGTATCAAGTCTATAGAAAACTCAACGTCTCTGTCTGACGGCAAACCTGGCAACTCCTCTGGAAATACATACAGGAACTCCTCTATAAGTGGATGCGGTAACTCTTCTTCTTCCACCCTGGCTCCGCAAAAAGTGCCTCTGCTCTGCTCCTCTGCTCCTCTGGCAATCTCAAACTCTGGCTCTCCTGGTGGTCGAAATACTACTCTACCTCCGCGACAATCTATAGAAGCATGGTGTTTACTCAGCCAGTCCATTTCGAGTACAATATCGTATTCTGGAAGTGGCATAACGAGTAAACTCACGCTCAACTCTCGGCCTCCTAATGACACTCTCCGATCATTGCAATAATCACGGACTAGGATAATGCCTCCTCCTGTCGTGATCTTGCAAGTCCTATCTAATGGTTCTGTTTCTAAATGATGCTTAAGGGCATAAGATACAGATACGAAACTATGGGAAGCGCCAGAATCAAACAATTCAAGTGCTGGAATAGAATTGAGTAAAACTGAACCTGAAATCACGTCTCCAGCTGGCTCGGCCTCCTCAGTGGTCATGGCGTAAGCTCGTCCTTGTGGTGCTCCTCTCTGTTGCTGCTGCTGCTGAGCAAACCTCTCCTGCTGTGATGAAAGTGGAGGTCCTCTCTGCTGGCCTCCTGGTACAATAGATGCTCTGGCTGGTCCTCTCTGAGCTGCTCCTCCTCCTTGGCGAGTCTGAATAGTTGGGCAGTCCCTTAGCTGATGTGCTGCTGATCCACACGATAAGCAAGTGCCCAACCTTTTTCTGCAGATGTCTCTTGTATGTCCCATCTTTCTGCAATACGAACATGGGACAACGAGTTGATTATGTCTTTGTGGTTGCTGTTGTTGAGCATATCCTCGAACTGGTGCCTGTTGCTGGTGTTGTTTCTGGTGTTGCTGCTGGTACGGCCAATGTTATTGTTGAAAGTGTGGGCGCTTGGCTGGTCCTGTGTTACCTCCGGTTGCTCCAGATGTATCGCGTCCTCTCTTGGGCCTGAGGTCCAAGTCGTCTTCGGTAATCTGGACATCCATCAGAATACTCTCAAATGTAGCAGTACGTTGTCCCGAAGTACGAGACTTGATCTCCCTATTCAATCCCTTCCTGAATTTTCGAGCTCTGTCTCCTGGGTCTCGAACCATCGATGGCACAAATCGACTCAATCGACAAAACTCTGCAGCATATTCGTCGACTGACATGCCTCCTTGGACTAAGTCATGAAACTGGCTTTCTAATGCTCCCAAGGCTACGTCAGGAAAGAATTTCTCTTTGAAGAGTTCCTTAAAGTCCTCCTAAGTAAGTCCTTCAGCGGCGAGTCTCGGCTCTGTACGATACCACGTCAGTGCGATATCAAACATCTGGCTGCCAGCGGCCTCTATCTGAAGAATCTATGGAATCTTTGATAAGCGCAGATTCCTCTCTATGTCTTCTAACCATTCGTCAGCATATAGTATTCCTTCTATGCCTTTGAACTCTCGAGTCATCATCCTCTTAAAGTCCACTATGGTACCGGGCCTCTGTTGTTGTTGACCCTAATGTTGCGGTTGTCATGCTACCCTCTCCACAGCTTGGAGAGTCACCTGATGACCATTCTCTATGCTCTCTCTCATCAGTTTGGTCTGCGCCTGGTGTGCTTCTGCTTGCATTCTCTGAGCCTAAGCTTGAACACGCTGAGCCTCTGCTGTTACTCTCTGGGCCTCTAGCATGCCCTGCATCAATGCGAACATCTGTGCCCCGTCAGCAGGCACTCCTCCAAAAATCGGTGTTGGTGGTGGTGGAAGGTTGTCTGTCATAGCTGGGGCAATCCTCTGTATAGGTGGAGGAGGAATCCCGTTAGTTGCAGACACTCCCACACGAACAGGAGATGTAGGAGGATCTCCAGGTATCTGTTCGTCAGGTTGAGAGGTGGCAGTCCTCTCTGAATTGGCTGCTCCCATTCTCATGGATCTAGTATTCGGCGACATCCTGAATATAGATCGAAGAATCAATTAAGGTGATAGATATGATATTATTAAGGAAGGACACTAAAGTGCTAAAGGAAGCAATCCATTAGAGTAGCAATATGAAGTTCAGAATTTCCTAGTGTGATTGAGCATTTTCTTATCCTAGATCCTATTTCCTATATCCTAGCACAGGCTCGCAGCAATACAACTAAGTTGTCGTACTACCACGATATCGCATAACTTGCGAAACTAGACCTGCATGGGCCACCACTATAAACGTGTCACGACCCGCACCCAGTATAGGGGCACAAGAGCGTGGGTACGTACAGCCTACGCCACAGCATCGGCGGTAGAACGCTGTCTAGGTCACAATAATACTATATAGCTAAACACCTGTCAATGATATCCATCTCACAATAATCTCACGAGGTAACTCAATCACAACAACTATAAGGCACGATAAAAGATAAAAGGAACTAACATAGTTAATCACCATGTCTTAAACATAAAGATAACTCACAGTCTAACTGTCCAACACAAGTCTCCAATTAAACTTAATATAAATCTAAACATAAACTGAAATAACCTCCATAAGTCTCAAGCATAAAATAAATACTATCTAGGTAGCTATAGGCAAAGTCTCATCAAGAAGCATGGTCTCCTCTAGGATCTCTGGTACATAGTCTGCATCTATACCTGGTCCGTAGTGCGTGGTACAAAAATCCTCAAGATTCTCTGGAAAAAATATCCAGTCAGGATTGGAACGAAAATACACCTCTAACAGCAGTTCCACATATATTGACAAAAACTATAACACAGTGTAAAGAAATACAAGACAGATATGAATAACTGGAAATAAGATACTGGAATAAGAAATGCTAGAATAAAACTAGAACATCATCATCAACATGCATCTGACAAGGAATAGAACTACAAGTGTACGCAAGTACAAAGAACTGGTATGTAAGTGTGTATAAGAACAACAACTAGAACATGTAGAAATACAAGATCAGTCTATCAAGATACATGTCAAGAATCATCTATCTAAGTGTGTGAAACATCAGTATATCATGTGATTAGCTTGGGACTATATGACTCATTACATGGATTAACGATCATCCCCAACAGGTCAGGCTAACCAAAATGTAACAGCGATGAGGCATGTAAGGGTAAGGCTGCACCGACGTGAGATGTGGGTGAGCTAATGCTGCATGTAAGGTTGGGTATGATCACATAAACTACTAATATTTCCCCGTTTCCCCTGCTAGTACGATGGATTCCCATCACGACTCCTCGTGACAGGTCTCAATAATGCCAACTCGTGTAAAGAACAGTGTTAGAGTCATGTACGCTATACAACAAGAATTATAGAGATAATCAACATAATGGAAACTGTCAGAGAATGTACTCGCTTGTGGTCCTTAGCTGGCAATACCAATATCCGGGTTCCAAGGTACCGTCTGAGTGATCCAACAGTCCTATAGATATATCATAAACACAATACTGTATCAGACTTTACACTAATACACAATCAATTATCATGATCTCACAGACTATGCTAGGGGTCGCGTCTGTAGTTGCTGTGCATAACAGATAGTCAATGGTACGGTCTTGCCAGTACGTCAGTGTACATGTGGCAGTCTGCTAACATACTACATGGTCACAGGTCATTGTAATTATGGGGTATCCGGGGTTACATTCAAGTCATCTAATATATATAACACATAGTACATAATAGGATCTAACTTATTCATAATATCTATTAGTTACAAAATAATAGACATACGTATATATATATACTCTAAATAAAATTAATACTCTATATATATATATTAAACATTTGCTAGGGAGATGTGTACAATACGTAGATTTATGTATTTATACTAATTGAGAGATACCATATATATATTAATTAGGTTTATATTCATGTAGGTATATAATACGTACATACAAGCACACTAATCTACCGTCATACGATACGGGTATACTATCATAGCTAATTGTACGAATGTAAGCAAGAAAGAATACGCGTGTGCATGTAAGCATTACACGTACACGAGAGGGGACTCGAACCTGGACGTGGGAATGAGACGTGCGTGTCACGGCGTCGTCGAGTTGAAAGGCTGCTCCGGTCGGGTACAGCGAGTCAGTGGTCGTCCGGCGTGCGCAGGCGAGTCGTCCGGTCTGCAGCGAGTCGTCCGGTCTGCGGCATCGTATGGTATGCAGCGAGTCGTGTGGCTGCAGCGGGGACCTCGGTCGACGACGTCGGCACCCGAGCGGGCAGTCGGGCGGCTCTCAGTCGATGGGACGCAGGCGGCTCGGGGTCAGCGGTCCGATCGTCTCCGGCGTTCAGTTGCGGGGGGGGGTCGACCATCGGGTGGTGGTCTGCTCAGGCCGCTCGGCTCCGACGAGCTCACATCGGGTTTCGACGGTGAATAGGAAGATGGGAAGAAGGGTTCGACTGGGGTATTAGGTTTTAGGTTTTAAGAAAAGAATAGCTAGGATGATATATATATATATACAAGGGTGTGGGTTTGACCTAGAATATGTTGACTTTGGTCAATACTAGAAAAGGCCTTGGCTTATTATGGAGATATTCCAATGGGCTAGGGTTCAAATGGTTTAATGAATTAAGGAAATTGCATGAAATAGGTCTATTGTTTGCTTGATTAACATTAAATGCAAGGAGGCGTTCTTCAATTAAATAGAAGTACAAAGGATGGATTTACGTGGGACACAAGCATTAATTAATGGTCTGGCATATATAGGGCAAGGGTGTGAATTGGGTGGAAGACAAAGCTAGCGTAGCATCCTAATTATCGAATAACGATAACGTGCACAATCAATTAAGGTCACCGTAAATTAATTAAAATTGATTATCATGCAATCATTACTCATTAATTACGAAAAGACGAAAATACCCCTAATCCAAAAAAGTGGGGGTGACAGCTTCATCTCCTCGTCGCGTAGCCTTGGCTCGAGGAGCCTGCTGCAACGAGGGTCAGTACTTTAAAAAGTACCGATGAGGGCTGGATAACCCAACCCACCAAATTGATACTTTATTCATGTGATGAAGCATACAAATTATTATTGTGGTCTTTATATATTCTCTTAGTTCAAGTTATGGCATGCAATAGATTTAAAATAACTAAAATAAGAATGCCAGTGTTCGATGACTTTACCTGCCCGTCTGAACCACCAACACAAATCTTACCATGACCTTCCCTGCCAAGAAGACATAGTTAGCTCGCATAGTTTAAGTATACATAAGGTTTACTGTCATTACAAGCCATCATGGACTATAGTCTGGGTAGATGGCGCTCCTTGCGGCGCGGGTAGCAAATCCTGCCACAAGTCCCTAACTTACCCGTGATAGTCTGCTAGGACAACTATATTGTTGTTCAACCCAGGACGAATCGGTTCTAGTGCCAAGGCGACCATTCGTAGGAAATAAACCTTGTGCACAACTTGTCCGTAGCCATACTAAGTCTCGAAACTAAGTTGACATATGAAGCATTTCAAGACATCAAAATAAACTTTACTACTTTAGCATAGTGTGATGGCATAGTCTATTTGTTCAAGTTATCACATTGCAATCTATGTTCTATGCATTGCGCAGTTATATACGAATAACTTCTAGCTAAAACTAAAATATAAAATAGATAAATGCATAGCGGACAAGTACGCACAATATGATCGTTCAGTGCATTTTGTGTGACAAGCAAGTATTTTAGGTTTACTTTTTATTATCTTGACTCAGTTGTTATTGTTATTGTATCATTGATCGGAATGAACAAACGAGTCAGATTATTAGGAGTTAAGACTTGGAAGAAGGGAGATAATTGAAAGTTAGGTTAGTTACAATTTGGTGAATCGGGGGAGAGAAATAAGAGATCTTCAAGACGCGCGTCGGCTATACGATCACATGCACGCATCAACAGATGATCAATATCTCATGTCTCAGTCTCCCAAAGTTTGATATGAAATGCGAAGTTCAAAGAATGAAGACAATGAAATTTATCAAAATCGTTTGTCACGCTCTACTACCGGAATATGAAGATGGACATGCCAGCTACCCTGTACAAGGTACTATACGTCGTACGACGATCACGACTATAACTAAAGTAGGGGGTGCATGCTACAATCAAGTAACTTAGGGTTATAAAGAGAATCTATTTTCTTAATTAGTCAAATAATAATAGTAAACATAGAACATATATGACAAGAAAGTAAGGCGTCCCAAACGCCTTGCCATAATATTCTGGAAACCAGTGGTGCAAAATGAAGAGCTGGCAGAGTAGCAAAAGTACATGACCATGATCAGCTACAGTCTGATTAATTACAATCATGTAAAGGAAACTAATTGTCCAGATTTAGGGCTAACAAGTGCCGGTGGCTAAACGTCCAAAAGAGTAAAATATATGATAACGAGCAGGGAAAAAAAAATCTACTCGTTCCTTTCAGCGACCATCCGTCTGGTGCGCGCCATCAGGAAGTGGGAAATAAACTAGATCCACTAGAACTGGAACCAAACCTGACCATTCAAAAATAGTGGGGTTAGACCACAAATAGCAAGTACTACAAAGGAAGCATAAAAATGGAGAAAAAACCCCAAAATAATATATATGTATAAATATAGGTTTTGTGTCATAGTTTCGTTCCATAACCCATCCTAGCATAATATTCCAACCCTACAACCAAACAAGGACAAGGGTTGAAACATCGCACTATGATAGTCCATGTCCCTAGACTACTAACACAATAATACAATCATAACCATGTCAAGATAAATAACGACCAATCATTTTTACGGCTTGCTACTGTGGAGTCTGAGTTATCTTAGATTGGATTCATAAGAGAAATCCCTATATCATGAGCTGTTTAGCGGGGATAACCAAGCCATAGTATTATATAGCATATTCTATATTATGCACCGGTACCATGTAAGGCCATTGTACTAAGATCACAAAGAACACATTATACAATATAAGTATTCAGATATTGTCGTCCACTAGTGAAGATATGACCAAATATCCATGGGGATCATCCTTGCACGTCATGAAAGTTGTCTGAGGTGGCTAATGTGCACGATCTCGGTATTTCATCCCTTCCAATGCTTTACAAATTTTAGTTGCCTAAATTAACCCTATGTTAATGTTAGGAATCCCTTGGCATGGTCACATGATCAATTCTCCTATATATCATATCGTAGTACCGTCTACGATGGATATGAATCTACTTTGTTACTTGATAGCTCAAACTAGACTCACCCGAGAGTGATGCAAAAATCAATCAAGTCCTAGCCACGCTTTGGTAGTTGACCCACATACCATGTCCGTGCTGGAGAATTAATATAACAATATCAAATATTGCGTAGTATAGAGGGTATTCTTGATGCACAACTCGAAACATATAATCTCATAGCACGTAGCAAGTAATGTCGCACCTAAGTACACATTATAATTTGGTCGCACCTTAGTGAACCTTATAACATATATACACGTAGCACATAGTAATTGTATCAGCACAGGTACAAGAAATTGGGTTAAATTACCAGACTTACAGTTGGTCGTATGAGCCTTATCACATTGGGACACATAGCTCATGTTATACACACAGCTGGTTAGTCACTTATGACATAATCAATTCTAGCACATGGTCATGACTAGCACAAGGTCGGGTTACTAGGTCCATTCTTTCTTAGGATTAATCACAAGCAATTGTATAGACCAACCACATTGAATAAGAAAATATTCTAAATAAAATAGCTAACCCGCATGTACAACTTGGAGCATGAGATGGGTGCTGCATGGACTGTCGGCCGCATGCTATCTCATGTCGCATATGATCCCATGCCGCATATGATTCCAAGCCACATATGATCCTAGGCCGCATACTCCTCCAAGCCACATGCTTCGAACAAAAGTTTACTCTTTGGGACAAGTACCAAAGTGATGTGTCAGAGAAGTGACTGAAGTGATGGATTGAGAAAAGCCATAAAGTGTCAGAGAAGAAAATATAAAATCAAAGAAAGATGTGCCGACGGTTCAGAGTCATGCATCCCAGAAAGGTGACCGCATACTCTGTTGCCGCATAAGTCACTTGGCCACATAAGGGTTGGTGCCGCACAAAGGTACCTTGGACATAGAGAATTTCTCCTTCGTCTAGTGAACAAAACACAAGGAGTTCTATCCCTTAGTTCTAGAATACTTTATGTAATTGTCAGTCATGCTTCCAACAAAATGGACGCATGCTGGTTGGCTATGCGACAAAAAGTCCAGCCGAATAAGGATCATGCCTCATGGAAGTCTCGGCCGCATATTGCGCTGTCTGCATAAGAACTTCTTCTCTAGACAACAAGTTTAGCCATGGCAAAAAAGCTCCAAAAATCCAAAAATTATTTTTTTCATAAAAGTTATATTTTAACTCCGAATCAAATGAAACAAAAGCCAAAATGCTTGAAATAAAGTGCTCCATCAACTACAAAAATAATTTTCTAGGATACCATGTTTTATTAGATCAAGACCATAAAAATACATGGAACCCATAAAAACCCTAAACTTCAAATTTAGATCTACTCATATCTAGCCATCAAAACAGAAAACTCTAAGTATTAAAAGTGTTTAGAATCGTAATATAGACATATTGGAATAATAAAATACAAGGGAAGATTAAGAATCAAAATTAAAAGGTTTCTCCATCTAATTTAAGGTACACTTGCCTAATAATGAAGGAAACAGGAAAATGAGAGAATGAGGGAAGAAAGAGAAAGAAGCTAGATTATATATGCTAGGGTTGAGGTTTAGACAATAGATTAACTCATGACCAAACCTGTAGTGCCCCGCTCCGCGTTGGCACTATGTACAAGAGATATCGGTTTGCTGACTCGAGTAAAAGTCTTCTCGGAGAGTCCTCGATCGAAATACAAGACGATTGATCTAAGTGAGTGGACAGAACTTTATTCTCTGATTCTTGCATGCCTTAATAATGAATCTGAGTTTTCTACTGCTTGTTATAAGAAGATAGTTTCATAAGAAGAATAATAGAATTTGACTCTGCATGCTTAATAAGAGAACTCGTATAGCTTATCATTGAAACGAACATGCTTTCTTTACTAGAGAATTTGTATGCTTGACTAAAAAGATAGAACCATTGCCATGATAAGTAAAAATTTGAATATTACATGCTTAGTTACACAGATACCGCTATCGAATGACCGCTGCCATGCTAATAGACAAGAGTAAAAGAATGTTCATATGTTTCCATCGTATGCTAAACAAGAGTAGAACTGCATGCTTAGCTAAAAGAGATAGAAGAATTATGCCACATTTTTCTTGTCATTGATGCTTAAAAGATAGAACCATTTTAACAACTTGTATAGTATTCTATTAAACATATCGATTGAATAAAATAAAAAAGATTGAACCTGTCACGACCCGAGCCCGGAATTGGGGCACGAGTACGTGGGTACGTCCAGCCTATGCCGCAGCATCGGCGGTAGAATGTTGTCTAGGTCAAAGCACTATCTAAACAATCTCGCACGGGTATCCAACTCCATCAGGAGACGCGGATAACACAATATAATCTGAAGAACATACTCAATCACATAACTACAGCACGATAAGATATCGAAGAAATAAAATAAAAATGCAACACAAGTCTAAATAGAATAATCTAACTCACCAATAATATCCAAGTCTCAATAAAGTATGCCGGAGACAAATCCGGTACTAAATAAACTGCTAAAGAAACTAACTAGATAACTAGTGATTCCGGCTAGACCTCTCGGAATCACAACTAAACTACCAGATCCAAGTCTGCAGCTACTCTCCCTGTGGTACATAAAGTGTTGGATATCGGTCCTCTAAGGCATAGTCTGGAAAAATATTTCCAGTCAGGAAGGAGCAAAGTACATTTCTAATAGCAGTTCTATATCAATGATATAAACTATGTAGCAGTAAATAGATAGAAATATACAAGATGCATGTACATGTACGAGAGATATACAATAAAGGAAATACTGGAAATATTGTAAATAAATACGGGAAAGAAACAATATGTCAATGAACAAGAATACTATAACTAAGTGTGTGAGTGCTAGCTTTAACATGTGATAGGCTTGGGAACTTGTACAGGAATAATGGCCTGGCTAGTCATACGTGCGGTATATGACCAACACTAACATGTGAACAAGACTTGTACATGAAAGGTATGATCACATATCTACACTAAAATACTCCCCACCCCGACTGGTATAGTAGATCTAACCAGGGTACGCTATGGCACGGGATTCTCTAGGAAGCTAGCAAGTGACCCTAGAAATTAGTGTCTGTACATGCACAAGATAACAATAAAACAAGACTTGTACAAGATACACCATGAACAAGGAATGATATCTCATGACGAGATCCGGATATACCAATCCGTGTAACCATCGTGTCGAGAATATGGATATTTACACTAGATACAATGAACATAGGGGATATCATAAATAAGAAACTATCAGAGAATGTACTCGCCTTGGGTCCTTAGCTGGTAATACCAATATTCTGTTCCAGAGTATCGTCTGGATGATCCAACGGTCCTATAGACATATCATAAAATATAATATTGCATCAGACGTTAAACTAACATAATCATAAATACATTGATCTCGGGGCTATGATAGATATGATACTGGTCAACTAGGGTCAAGTGTGCATCTAATTGCGCGGGTGTCGTGTCCGTAATTACTGTGAATTCAGACAGTCGGTGATACGGGTCTCGCCAGTACGTCGGTGTACATGTGGCAGTCAACTAACATTTACATGGTCATAGGTCAATGTAACTACGGGGTATCCGTTGGTTACACTTGGGTTGCCAAAAACATTCATCAATTAGCATATATCATTAATTTAGGTAGAATTTCTTGACTGTGATTGTTGGGGGTTTGACCTAGAGAGAGTGTGATTGAATTTAAATTTCGAGGACGAAATTTTCTAAGGAGGATAGGCTTGTCACAACCCCATTTCCAGAGCCGGGTATTTTTTTTTATTTAGTTAATTGTGTATTATTTATAATTAATTGTATTTATATTTAATTAATAATTGTATTATATTTTTTATTGCTTATTTTAGGATTTTGGCTAGCCTGGACCCATGTCAGACCCTAGTGGACCCATGTCCGACCCAGCCCACACCCTTGTGAGACTTATGTTGTGTTTTAGAATATTTATTATATTTTTAGTGGGTTAGTTGGAGAGATTTGGAGTTAGTTTGAGTGTTTTTGGAACCCAAAACCAATTTAGGGGAGGGCATTTTGGGCATTTGGAGTATTAGTAAACCCCTTTATTAGTGTTTAGCCGGCCTATTCCAGCCCTATCTCACCCGACCAACAGCTCCAGCAGCCCCCTCTCTTTATATTCTTCTTCTTCTTCACTTCTTCTTCTTCTCCACTCATTTTTCTTCTTTCTTTCTCCTTTCTACCTCAAGTAAGTACCCATTTCTCTTCTTTCTTCTTCTATTCTCCATGAATGATTAACCCTAACCCTATATTTTTCCCCAACCTAGGTGGGTAGAGCCTAGATTTGGTATTAGAGCTTGGATTGGGAGCTTGGTTTGGTAGATTTGGAGTATTTTGGAGACTTTGGCCTTGGGATTTCAACTACCAAGAGGTAAACCCTAGCTTTCCCCTTGCTAATTATTTTTATATAGTGTAATTAGTGTTGTAGAACCTTCCTAGACCCTTAGGCTACCCGTGGGAGGAAGTTGGAACTAGTTGGGTAGTGTTTGGAGACTTTAACACTAGGTTTTGTGTCAATTTCGGATGGAATCCGAATTTGGCCCAATTTTGGATGATGCCCTAGGTTAGACGGACCTAGGTAGACGTTGTCGGGTGTCTAGAGGGTGAGTGCGTGTCTCCGTTCGGACACGGAAAGTCGTGTCGCGGAGAAACGGGCGTTTCGGGGGAATTTAGGGTTTTTCGTCGTCGCCGATTCTAAGTGCGTGCGCGTTTCCGCCACTTACCTAAAATCGACGCGGAAGCACTTTTCTAGGATCTAGACATCGTTTAGAGCGCATGGGTAAATTTTGGACCGATTCTGAGTTCGTTTGGTGTTGTATTCGTCGAAATGACCGAACGGCCATTTCGACTTGGTTTCCTTGTTTCGGGCTTGTGCGTGCGTTGGGTTAGTATCGGGGAGTGTGTGCTAGAGTTTTCGAGTTATATTTTATATATTTTAGGGTGTTGGTGAGTGTCGGGGTCGTTGGGTGTGAGTGGGGCGTGTTGTTGTGTGTTGTGGTTGAGTGGTGTTGTGTCTCTCTATATATATTTATAAGTGTATATATATATATATATTTATATAAATATATATATGTATGTGTGTTTATGTATATATATTTATATATATATGTGTGTATTTATATCTATGTGCTTGTGTATATATATGCCTATGTGTATATATATATATATATATATATATATATATATATATATATATATATATATATATATATATATGTATGTGTTTATATATATATATATATATATATATATATATATATATGATTATGAGTTTGTGTGTATATATGTATATATATATTTTTATATATATATGTATGAGTGTTGTATGTGTGTGGTTGTGAGTTTGTGAGAGTGTGTGCTAGTGTGTGTGAGAGTGTGTGTGCTAGTGTGTGTGAGAGTGAGTGTGTGTGAGTGAGGGTATATATATATATATATATATATATATATATATATATATATATATATATATATATATATATATATATATATATATATATATATGTTTGAGAGTGAGTGTATGTATATATATATTAGTGTGTGTATATATATATATAGATATAGATGTGTGTTTATATATATATATATATATAGATATATGTATATAATTATATGTGTGTGTGTGTTGATATGTGTTGAGTGTGTGTGTGTGTTAGATATATATAAGTTAGTGTGTATATATATATATCTATAGAGTTATATATATGTATATATATGTATGTATATATATATAGTGATATATATATATATATGTATATAGGAGTGTGTGTGTGTGTATGAGAGAAAGGGAGGGGGACTGGAACCTGAGAACAGCAGCAGCAGCATGCTGCTGTGGGGCAGCAGCCACCACAGCAGCAGCAAAAAGGGCACAGCAGCAGTTGCAGCATAGGCACAGCAGCAGTTGCAGCATAGGCACAGTAGCAGCAGCAGCAAGGTTAAGGGGCAGCTAGCAGCGTATTGCTTTGGCGTATAGCGAGTGAGAGAGAGATATAGATATATGTTTATCTATATAGGTAAATATCAAGATAGATAGATATATAGATATATAGGTAGATAGATAAATAGATATATGGATAGATAGTTATATATATAGATACATAGTTAGATAGATAACTAGATGGATATGTAAACAGTTAGATAAATAGATAGATTTATAGATAGATATCTAGATATCTAGATAGATAAATAGATTAGATAGATAGATAGCTAGATCTATAGTTAGATAGATATATAGATTATTAGATAGATAGAAACATAGATAGATAGATAACTAGATAAGTAGATAGACACATAGATAGATTGCTAGGTGGATGGATAGATGTTAGATAGATTAGATTGATAGATAGATATATAAGTAGATAGATAGATTAATAGATACTTAGATAGATAGGTAGTTTGATAGATAGATATAACTATAGATACATAGGTAGATACGTGAATAGATAGTTAGATAGATATTGGATATAGATAGATGGATAGGTAGATAGTTAGATATAGTTAGATATCTATATCTATATCTATATGCATAGATATATATATAGATATATACATAGCTAGATAGATAGTTAGATATCTAGGTATAGATATATATATATGTAAGGTATATATGTAAGGTATGTGAGATATATACGTAGATACCTAGGTATATGCATATATGTATTAGATATCAATATTTTAGCCTAGATTATAGCTAGATATATATGTTTATGCATAGTAAGTTAGCTAGAGGGGTAGTCGGGTCGAGTTTAGAGCGGTATCTCAATACCTTGAGATACCGAGGTATTGAGTTTCGAGCAGGGTATTTGAGCAATAGCCTAGGAATAGTATTGGAGTAATTTTTATATGCTTATGTGTATATATTTACGCGTGCTAGCATAGGTTTTAGCGGGTTTAGGCGGGATGCGTAGCCTTGGTTGAGGTATCGGATACCGAGGGTATCCCGGTATCTCAAGGAGGCGAGTTTGAGAGTTTTCTAGCTTAATGAGCTCGGTTTGACCTAGAATTTCAGGAGCACCCTAGTTTGACCTAGACTTGACAGTAGTTGACTCGGTTGACTGCCAAAGTCAACTTTTGACCTAGTTTTGACCCAAAGTTGACTTTTTGGACCTAGAGTTGACTTTTTGACCCAGGTTTCACCGGTTTGACCCGTTTGACCTAGAACGACCCTAGAAGCCTATTTTTAGTTATTTTATATCTGTTTAACTCATTAGAACCCTGTTTAACCTTGCTTTTCGTAATAGGTCCTTGTGACACCGGTTCGGATCGCCAGTTGCTCAGGACGTCAGGTGAGTACATTCTCTGATAGTTTTTATTATCTGATGATTATTATGATTCAGCTTCAAGTATAGTATCATCTGATTATTCTGGCACAACACGGGACACTGACTGGTATTTCTGGATTTATTTACTTGCGATATGTACATTTCATGTTTCTGGCCTCTATTCTGGAATCACCTACTGGCATCACCTACATGCATCACTACAGGCATCACTCATGTTTCAGGCTGGACTTATCTTGATTTGCGTGTCGGATCTTGGATCCATTTGTATTAGTCGGGGCGGGGAAATACTCAAGTAGACATGTAAACATTCCCATCTGGAATCATCAGGAATCACTTCCTCTGGTCTAATCTGGAATGATAGCAGTCGCGCACCCAGTGTGCGGTGAGCCGTACTTACCCCTAGCCGTTTACATGTCGAAACAAGTATTTTAAAGACACCGAGTTCATTCTTTATAGTCTGGACTCACTTGCATTCTTGTTGGTCTCACTTACATGTTTTGGACTTGACTCACTACATGTATTTCATGCTGGACTCACTACACGTTCATGTGCACGGATTTTAGCTTAGATTTCTTGTATCTTGCAGTCATTACTATCTTGCTCTGATATCCATGCATCTTTACCTTTATGCACCAGTGATTTATATTTTTTTGTTTCATACTTGCTTCACTCTTCTTGCTACTTGCTATAACTGTTTTATAGTTTTTATCATTTAAATGAAACTGCTGTTAGAGATGTACTTGCTCCAGTCCTGACTGGACATATTTTTCAGAGTATCCGGAGGAGTGGTGTCCGACGTTTTATGGACCTGAGCCTGTCGATGGTGCAGACAGGGACCATCTAGTTTAGGGGTGATTTCCGGGTTGGTAGCCGGGATCACTGAGATTTTGTTATTGTTTTATTAGCTTTTAGCACCGGATTTGTCTTCGGTTTTGGATTGAGACCTTGTATTGTATATTATTTTGGATGATGTATTATTATTATTGATGTTGTGGTTGTTGTAGTAGTTGTTGTTGGTTAGACTTTATAGTTGTTAGTCTTCTTTGTTATCTTATCGTGCTTAGATTCGTGATTGAGTACTTGAGATTATCATTATGATATTGCAACTCCGTTTGGAGTTGAGATCTTGACAGGTTTATATATTGATTGCGTGGTTGCCCTCCTTTTTGGAGAGGTCATGGCAGATTTATTTGTGAGTTATCTAGATAGTTGACCTAGATAAAGTTCTACCGCCGATGCTGCGGCATAGGCTGGACGTACCCACGACTCATGCCCGATTTTCCGGGTGCGGGTCGTGACATGGTTTTGGTGGCGGTCCCATGCAGGTCCCGATTCACAATTAGTGCGATGTCGTGGTGGTACAACAACTTAGTTGTACTGCTACGCGCCTGCTATAGGATCTAGGATCTAGGATGAGAGTGTACTCAATCACGACTAGGAACAATTCTAATCTAATTATTCTGAAATTGTTTTCTTTTGAAATATTACTGTCCTTCTTTGATGATATCGTATCTTGCACCGTATTGACTTCTTTTGATCTGTGTTTAGGATGCCTCCGAAGACACGATCCCAACGTACCGTTCCAGCAGTTGCTACCGAGAGGTCTGCTACCTCTCGTCCAGCTCGTATTTAGGCAGCTGCTACCGCTCCACTAACCACTCCTGCGGTTGAGGGAGCATCTGCTTCTCTTGGGGATCCTCCTTCACCTGTCGATCCGAGGTCTACCCCAGTCGTTCCGGTGGTTCCTCCACCACTTCCTGCTCCAGTAGATGCCGCACAGTTGTTTGCGTTCTCAGGGAGATAATGGACGTGCAGCACCGTCAGGTGGATGTGATGAGGCTGGGCATTGAGAACGCCCACTAGGTGGCCATGACGACAGTGGATAGGGTGGCACAGATTCAGCCACAGGCAGATCAGGCACAGCATCCGAGGCCGGGTAGTATCATTGACTTTCAGAGGATGCGGCCCAAGGAGTTCCGTGGTACAGAAGGGATCTTGTACGCGAATGACTGGATAGAGCAGATTGAGGGCATCTTCAGGCTGGCGCAGATTCCAGACAGCATGCAGATAGAGGCAGCGGGCAGTCAGATGTTCGACCTCGCTTTGACATGGTATCGCACAGATAAGAGGATTGCGCCACCAGGGCTTACTTGGGAGGCTTTCAAGAGGCTTTTTAAGGAGAAATTTTTCCCAGATGTGGCGCTTAGTGCTTTGGAGAGCCAGTTTGAGGCACTCGTCCAGGGGAGCATGACGGTGGACGAGTACGCAACGGAGTTCTGCCGTCTGGGCAGATTTGTAGATGGCTTGAGTGAGGCAGCAAAGGCGAGGAAGTTTCACAAGGGCTTGGTCATGGCGGTCAATTCTTTGACCAGGAGCGACCGTGAGGCGACTTTCGAGCAGATAGTAGGAGATGCTCATAGAGCAGAGGATGACTTGGAGCTCAAGTCCAAGAGAGGCAGGGATGATTCAGGCAGTGCGAGTGGTAGTGCGGGACCAGCTAAGCGTCCCTATGTGCAGAAGGCAACGCAGCAGGGTCAGGATCAGAGAGCGCCCACTTGTGCCTACTGCAGGAAGGCAGGACACACTTGGGATGTTTGTAGGAGTAGGCTGAAGGTGTGTTTGTTCTGTCGATCCGTTGCTCACTAGATGCGAGATTGCCCCACTGCACCTCCATTGGGTGGAGCACAGGATCAGAGAGTTGGAGCTAGGCCACCTGTGGCACAGCATCATGCCCCGGGCCAGCAGAGGTATACACCCCAGCAGGACAGGGCTTATGCGTTGACGGTCGAGGAGGCCGATGCTACGGGTGTCGGGTTAGCAGGTCTGTCTCTTTGTTCTTCTTTCTGTCCTTTTCCATTCCTTGTGGTGTGCTTCATTAGTACCTGTTAGATTTTTCTTTTGTGCTGTGGTAGATAGTGTAGTGACCCTGATTGAGACTGTGATAACACGACCAGTAAGACCCTGATCTTGCATGTTGTTTAGGTAGAATTTCTTGACTGTGATTATTGGGGGTTTGACCTAGAGAGAGTGTGATTGACTTTAAATTTCGAGGACAAAATTTTCTAAGGAGGATAGGCTTGTCACCACCCCCATTTCCAGAGCCGGGTTTTTTTTTATTTAGTTAATTGTGTATTATTTATAATTAGTTGTATTTACATTTAATTAATAATTGTATTATATTTTTATTGATTGTTTTAGGATTTTGGCTAGCCTGGACCCATGTCAGACCCTAGTGGACCCATGTCCGACCCAGCCCACACCCTTGTGAGACTTATGTTGGATTTTAGAATATTTATTATATTTTTAGTGGGTTAGTTGGAGAGATTTGGAGTTAGTTTGAGTGTTTTTGGAACCCGAAACACAAAACTAATTTATGGGAGAGCATTTTGGGCATTTGAAGTATTAGTGAACCCCTTTATTAGTGTTTGGCCGGCCTATTCCAGCCCTATCCCACCCGACCAGCAGCTCCAGCAGCCCCCTCTCTTCATATTCTTCTTCTTCTTCACTTCTTCTTCTTCTCTACTCATTTTTCTTCTTCCTTTCTCCTTCCTACCTCATGTAAGTACCCATTTCTCTTCTTTCTTCTTCTATACTCCATGAATGATTAACCCTAACCCTACATTTTTTCCCCAACCTAGGTGGGTAGAGCCTAGATTTGGTGTTGGAGCTTGGATTGGGATCTTGGAAGCTTGGTTTGGTGGATTTAGAGCATTTTGGAGACTTTGGCCTTGGGATTTCAACTCCCAAGAGGTAAAATCTAGCTTTCCCCTTGCTAATTATTATATATATATATATATATATATATATATATATATATATATACCAATTTAATACATATACCATATACGTATATATATTTATATATATATATATATATACTAACATATATTATGAATACGAATATCCTAATATATATGTTGAATACATATATATAAATAGAGAAATACACGATATATACGTATATGGAACGTGAGGGGGAGAAATCGTATATGTGCGCGTGCACGACATATATATGCGTACGTGTACGCGAGGGGGAGAAATACACGATATATATATGCGTACGTGTATATACATATATACGTATAAATAGAGAAATACACGATATATATATATATATATATATATATATATATATATATATATATATATATATATATATATATGCGTATATATAAACGAAACATACATATACTAATAGAGAATATATAACATACATACATGCATACATACATACATACAAACATGCGTACGTGTACGCAAGGGGGAGAAATCGTACATGTGCGCGTGCACGACGACGACGAAGACGACGACGATGACGAGGTGTTGGTCCTGGTTGTGGTTCGTCAGCAGAAGAAGGGAGCTCGGGAGGAGTCGTGTTTGGCGGAGGAGGCTATTCCGGCCGGAGGAGATGGCGGACAGTGGTTGGCAGGAAGGGAAGTCCGGTGGTGGTGGTGGTGATCCAGGCGGAGGAGAACAGAACAGGAAGGAGAGGTAGTGGTGCGGGGAGTCTCAGGAGAGGGGAGAACTGCTGTCGAGGGGAGAACGGGGACGGTGGTCGTCCGGGGACGATGAGGAGATATCGAGGTTGCAGTCGGCTGGTGTGGTGGAGGACGGAAAAGGACGACTCGGTGGTGGAGATTCGGCAGTGATAGTGAGGAGGAAAAGACGATGGTGGGGATGGTGGTGATGGAGTTGCTGTTAACGGTGGCTGTGGTCGAGGAGGCCGGCGGGGTGAGACGAGTCGACGGGGCTGATGACCATGGGAGAACTCAAGCGGATGAAGTCGGGAACGGCGGTGATGGACTGCGGGTCAGGCGGGGGAGGTGATGGCAGCAGTGGGTTAGCGCCGCTCGGGGTTAGATGGGAGTCAGTCGGCGGAGGAGTCGGGCCGAACTGATGACGGTGGTGGTAGCTCGGAAAGAGGGGAGTTGAGCAGGAAGCTCGGTCGGGGAAGGTATCGTGTGGTGGTGGTGGTGATTCTCGTAGCCTGAGGCGAGTGGCCGAGGGCTGTGAGGTGGAGCGGGTCGACGTCGGGGTCGGGTCGGACGGGTGGCCGGGGATTGGCCGGTCAGGGTGGCCCGGGGCTTGGGTGGAGATGGTTGGTTTTTATATTCCCTCTCTTTTAAAAAGAAGGAGGAGAAGAAGAAGGGAAGAAGAAGAAGGGAAAAGGAAAATTCTTCCTACGATTGAGTGAGGAGAGAGGAGAGAGGGAGGTGGGGGCTTTCCTAGGTTTCGGGATTAGGGCATGGTTGGGAAGGGTGCATTGAGGAGGCATTAAATAGGAGATATGATGTGGGAATGTGTGGTGATGATGCTCCCATTTTGAATAGGTGGTCAGGATTTGACATGAGGAAATTACTCATACAAAGGTGAGGGTTGGGTTGACTAGTCAAATATTAGGGCTCTCCATTTGGTTTGAACCAATGGGGTGTTGACACCTAATGCAACATTTGCAAATGAGCCCCCTTAAATTTGGGTATTTGCACAGACACATGAAATGATAAAAAATTGGTGGGCGATTTGGTGTTTGGTATTTTGTAGGGTGAGGGGGTGTTGTGTGTTTTGTATGGGCTCGATTAATGGGGTATTTGGATCAAATTAGGATTAAAACGGGATTAGTCAAAGTTGGTATCCCCAATTTAATTTGAAACAAATGCAAGCGGTGTTCTAAAATTAATTAGAAATACATGGGGCTAAAATTAGGTTAGGCCATAAATATCATTTGTGAAGAAGACTCAGAACAGAATATTACCCTAATTTGGGTTGCACAAAAATGGTCGAGATTGTGTCTCCAATTTCGATTGGAACGTACAACGATACAAAGTTAGATTTTATGTAGAAATTAAATAAACGTCCGAGACGAATATTGTGCGGCTAAAATAAAGCACAAAAGAGCATAATTACTAGTTACAAAAAGGTCAGAATGGAAGGCGGGCACGTCTAGGGCAAGGTTGTGAAATTTATTGGAAGGCAAAAACTAGGGTAGTGCTCCAAATATCGAAGCAACGGCAAGGCGCAACAATTAAATAAAATTACGGTAATTAATTACAACCTCAAATAATTAAATCCTAAATAATACAAATTAATTCATAACCCTATAATTCAGTCAGGTGTTCACCTAGTGGGCTTTTAGGTCAAGTCTACTAGATCAAACATTAACGAACACTGTACATAATATATATGTAAATTCATATCTCATACAATTATTTATAAATTAATATACACAATATTAATAATATACAAAAAGTCAAAAATACCACTGTTTTTGTAACGTGGTAGTGACATAACCTATCGAATAACCTATCAAATTAATTGAACTTATCGAACCTACCGACTCGATTGAAAGAAGAGAATTGAGGGCTCTGGATCTATCGCTTGATATCATGTTTACTTGTCATGAATATGTGCATCATATAGTCTTTATCTGATTGAATCGTATTCATCGCATCGGTGTTTGGACAACTTGTGCACAAGGTACTATCTCTCGAGCATTTTTTGGGGTACTAGGAATCGTTTGTCCGATGAAGCGATTGCCGTACCTCATCCCCAGGATCCAAAAATCTAGAGTCGATGCCGTGAGCCGTATCGAGATTGCTTTGAGCTACTTTTGTATAATGGGACATAATATATGGAACGATGTCATTGTAATCGAGAGAAAGAGAGCTTAAGCGAACTGTTATCTTTATTATGTTCCCTTGTAACACAACTTGATTATCAATAAAGAGTTTGTTTTCGTATGTCATTGTGTTCTTTATTTTTCTGTAATATTATGCCGCTACTCCCGCCTTGAATAGCTTACTTGTCCTTGTTCAAAGCTTTGGCCTTGTGCAAGCGCATCTTAGAATTATACGGTATCACGCCCCAAGCGAGGACGACCGATCCTTCAAGGACCCAAACGAGGACAAACAGCGCACAGCGGGATCAAGGATGGCATAATGGTATCAGAGCAACTCGATTCTTTGCCCATTCTGTTGCCTTCAACTCAGAGATGTCCCAATTGTACTGGAATGAACGTTCCATACAATAAGTCCATAAATATTCTCAAAGATGCTAGAAAAAAGTTTTTTGGATTTGATTTATCGCTTGAAAGTTATGACTTCTGATTTTTGTTTGCCTGAGTGATCATTTTTGATAGATAGAGTTTTCGATTGAGGATGGTGATGGATGAGGACTATCGCTGCTCTGGATATCGAAAGTTTCTCCTTAAAGTTTTGAGTACGAAATTTTTCTTGGTGGGTAAGTATGTAGTACCCTACTCCGCGTTGGCACTATGTACAAAGGATATTGGTTTGCTGACTCGAGTGGAAGTCTTCTCGGAGAGTTCCCGATCAAAACACAAGACGATTAATCTAAGTGAGTGGGCAGAACTTTATTCTCAGATTCTTGCATACCTTAATAATGAATATGAGTTTTTTACTGCTTGTTCTAAGAAGATAGTTTCATAAGAAGAATGATAGAACCTGACTATGCATGCTTAATAAGAGAACTCATATAGCTTGTCATTGAAACGAACTTGCTTGCTTAACTAGAGAACTTGTATGCTTGTCTAAAAAGATAGAACCATTGCCATGCTAAGTTAAAGAATTGAATATTGCATGCTTAGTTATACGGACACTGCCGCCATGCTAATAGACAAGAGTAAAAGAATGTTCATTTATTTTTATTGTATGCTAAACAAGAGTAGACTGCATGCTTAGCTAAAAGAGATAGAAGAATTGTGCCATATTTTGCTTGTCATTGATGCTTGAAATATAGAACTTTTTAAATAACTTGTATAGTATGCTATTGAATATATCGATTGAATGAATGAAAGAAGATTGAACTTATCGAAATGATTGAACCAATCGAATTGATTGAACTTATCGAAATGATTGAACCAATCGAATTGATTGAACTTATCGAACCTATCGACTCGGTTAAAAGAAGAGTATTGAGGGCTCTGGCTCTATCACTTGATATCATGTTTGCTTATTACGAACATGTGCATCATATAGTCTTTATCTGATTGAATCGTAATTACCGCATCGGTCTTTGGACAACTTGTGCACTAGGTACTGTCTCTCGAACGTTTCCTGGGGCACTAGGAATCGTTCGTCCGAGGAAGCGATAGCCGTGCCTCATCCCCAGGACCCAAAAATCTAGAGTCGATGCCTTGATCCGTATCGAGATTGCTTTGAGCTTCTTTTTATAGAGGGACATAATATATGGAACGATGTTATTGTAATTGAGAGAAAAAGAGCTTCAACGAACTATAATCTCAGCCAAGCGCCACTTGTAATACATCTTGATTATCAATAAAGAGATTATTTTCGTTTTCCATTGTATTTTTTACTTTTCTATAATATTGTGCCACTGCTCCCGTCTAAAATAACTTACTTGCCCTTGTTCAAAGCTTTGGCCTTGTGCAAGTGCAGCTTTGGCTTCCACGATATCACGTCCCAAGTGAGCAAGACTAGTCCCGCAAGGACCCAAGCGAGGACAAACGGTGCCCTGCGGGATCGGGGCATGACAAAACCAACCCAATAATTAAATAATGAGTCTAATTGAACAAAAGAATGGGTCTAGTCTTCATGACATTAGATTTAATCACCAAGCAAGCAAAAATTAATATAAGCAGGAAAACAAATATATCCTAAATACGTATATCCGGAATGGGGTGTGACACCGTTCAAGAAAATATAAGTCACAAAATCAACAAGAAACCAACTAAGCGGCATCGAAAAGGGAAAATAAATCAGTGCAACGGAAAGGCCCCTCGCGACTCTGTCACCTAGTCCTTCCTTTAGGCATAATCTGCTGAATGTAGGACTTGATTTCGAAGAAACCAATCCATAAAGAGGAAAGGATCTTGATTAAATCTGTTTCGATCGAACAATACCAATTATTTCTTAGTTGCGTTCCCAGAACTGGGGGAATGGGGCACTACATCTCGTGTTCTGCCTAAAATGTTTTACTCTAAATATCGTGATACGAACAATATCACATCTTTTTTCATGCCATGCCACCAAAATATTGTGCGCAGATCCTTATAAATGTTGGTGCTTCACGGATGCAAGATGTACTTAGCATAATGAACCTCAGTAAGTATTTCCTTTCTAAGTTTATCATCTTTAGGTACGCACAATCTTCCTCTAACCCGTAGTGTTCCGCCTTCATGTTCCGCAAAATCGGTTGCCTTCTTTGCTAAAATCAGCTCATGTATCTTTCGTAGGAATAGGTCAGCATTTTGTGTGGACTGCACATATTTTAGTAAGATCCGCTTTAGATGCAGTTGAGCCAGCTCCGGTCCCTGAGTACAAACTTTGTATTCGATGCTCATTTCTTCTAACTCTCGAAGTAGCCTGCTTGACACAAATAAAAAAAATTTGACTCAATACATCAGCCATAATATTTTCTTTTTCGGATGTATAAGCGATTAAAAAGTCATAACCCTTTATCAGTTCCATCCATCGTCTTTGCCTCAAATTTAATTCCTTTTTAGTGAATATGTACATCCAAAGTCATAATCCTTTATCAGTTCCATGCGACAAAATTTTGACTCAATACATCAGACACATGATCCGTGAAGATCTCACAGGACACTTCATAGAGATAGTGTCACCACAATTTCAACGTGAACACAATTGCCGCAAGTTCTAGATCATGTATCAAATAATTCTTTTAATGCTGCTTAAGCATTCTTGAGGCAAATGCGAATACTTTCTATGTTGTATAAGAACATATCCCAATCCGAGCCTTGATGCATCGTTGTATATCATAAATTCCTTAGGCTCATCTAGAAGAGTAAGAATTGGAGCCGATAAGAGCCGCTACTTTAGTTCTTGAAAAATATTCTCACAGTCGTCTGTCCATTTGAATACTACTCCCTTCTGGGTGAGGCGAGTCAGAGGTGACACAATCTTTATAAAGTTCTTTACAAATCTTCGTTAGTATCCAATTTAACTAAGAAAACTTATGATCTTACTCGCTGATGTGGGTTGTTTCCAGTTTCACTGCCTTAATTTTCTTTGGGTCAACCAATACACCATCTACTGAAATAACTTCTCCAAGGAAAGACACGTTGTTCTTCCAAAAATTGCACTTGCTTAACTTCGTATACAATTGATGTTCACGAAGCATTTGCAGTACGATCCTTAAATATTCAGTATGAGTTTCTCTGTCTCTTGAGTAGATTAGGATATCGTCAATGAATACGACTAAGAACTTGTCAAAGAAGGGTCGGAATACTCTATTCATCATATCCATGAAATCTACTGGAGCATTAGTCAAACCAAAAGACATAATCTAAACTTGTAGTGTCCATATCTCATATGAAATACTGACTTTGGGACATCCTTAAGTTTGATCTTCAACTAGTGTTAACTTGAGCGAAGATTAATCTTTTAAAATACTGTTGTACCATGAAACTGGTCAAACAGATCCTTAATTCTCAGCAAAGGATACTTGTTTCGTACTGTCACTTTGTTCAGTTCCCAGTAATCAATGCAAAGACTCATTGTACCATTTTTTTTCTTTACAAACAATAATGGAGCTTCCCAAGGTGAAACACATGAGCGAATATAGCCGCGGTCCAATAACTCTTATAATTGTTATTTCAGTTCCTTTAATTATGTTGGTGCCATCCTGTATAATGCTTTTGATATCGGTCGAGCATCCGAAAAGGTGTTAATTGTGAACTCGATTTGTCGATCCAGAGGCATTCCCGGTATCTCTTCTGGAAATACGTCGAAGAATTCTGCCTCGATGTCGTTTTGACCCGAGTCTGTGACCTTCATCTGAGTATCCCGAATAGAAGCAAGGTACCCATTCATACCCCGAATATAGCATATGACTCGTCGTTACTGTCGATACCACCATCACCGCCTTAGTTGTCAAACTGCACGAATAAGAGAACTCTATTTCGCCAGGGATGGAAAATACCACTCTCTTTCCAACATAGTCAATTGTTGCATTGCAAGCCCTGAGCCAATCCATGCCCAGAATGATGTCGCAGTCTGTGATGCCCAGGACTATTGCATCAAAGGATACATACCTCCCCCAAATGCAAATATAATTATCCCTGCAAATCGAACTAGTAAGCAAATCTACTACAAGCGGAGTGCTGACACTAAGATTCACATCTAGCAGAGTCTTACAAAATTTATATGTATTAGCAAATTCAGATGATATGAAGCTATGGTTACCACCCGAATCAAATAGTATTTGGGAAGGTATTTCTCTGTAAATCAGTGTACCTGTTATGACAGTATTTGAGGCAAGCACTTCTTCTTGAGTTAATGCATACACTCTACCTTGTGCTCCTGATTGAGGGTTCTGAGCGTTAATAGATGCTGCCTGAGGAGCTCATGATGCTTGTCCATTTTTTTGATTGTACTGCTAATCACGATGAGAGTTTTGATTTCTCCCCCCACTATTGCACTACACCGCTTTATGATCCAGGTACAATACTTAAAATATCCCGTATGACAGTCCTTATGACAGTGTCCAACCAACTTTCACTTGTTACAGTACAATCTCTGATAGGGTCCTCTGCTATCATTTGTGTTCTGATGCTTGGAAGCATCAAACCCGCTTACTGCTGTGGGTCATTTATAGTTGTTCCCACGACCGCTTTGTGTCGCCCCTCGAGGATAAAATTTCTCTATCTCGAGAGCCACTTCATAGGCCTCCCTAGAGGTTACACACTTTTGATTGAGCGCATCATGTTGCAAGCCTTTGTTAAGGTCATCGATGAACCGTAGTCATTTCTCTTCATCGTTCGGTATTATGTAGCCACCAAACTTGGCTTTCTTCAGGAACTCTGCTTTGTAGTCATTGACGGACATATTGCCCTACTCGAATGCTACAAACTCATTCTCTTTCTTGTGACAGACAGCTAGTGGGATGAATTATGTGAAAAAAGCCTATTTTAAAGTCTTCCAAGAGATTTTGGCTTCTTGGTTGGCACCACAAAGTGCTTGTCTCTTGGATTTCCACCAGTCTTTCGCTTTGAGATAAAGTTTAACCATCACATGTTCTACTCTCTTGGTACCTTGAACATACTACATACGAAAGATTCCTTCTATGGTCTTCATGAATCCCATTACTCCCTCTGGTTCTGCCATGCCATTGAACCCAGGCGGATTCTAGCTCTTGAACTCAGAAAACTTGAATGTCGATCTCTTCCATCTAGGCTCTTCAGTTTTCTCTAGTTTTACTACCCCTGTCTTTTGAGTTGCGGCTTCCACGGTCACATTGTTATTGTCTATTAGACTATTGACTAGTTGAGTTAAGTTATCGACTTGTTGTTGTTGCAAATCAAATTGTGCCTGAAATTGATTCGTTTGCTGTGCTTGAAGTTTATGATGTTTTGTCTTAATCATCTTGTATTGTGCATCGCTCTGCTTCTTCTTTGATTCTAACATTTTTAACATTCTTTCCATTGGGCCAGACTATGATATCGCCTTAGAGCAATACCCTTTTGACATCTCATAAAATATTTATGAGCTTATTATATGGAATATTATTTCATGCAGCGCTATCGAAAAGAAAATTATATGAGAAAATCATTTGAAAACATCCATTTGAAACCAATTTTGAAATTCGAGAAAATTTAATCGTGCTCTGATACCAACTTGTCACGTCCCGGTTCCGCAGAACCGACCGTCATCGCATTCAGTTTTGCAGAACTGTTCATCCTCGCTGGACATGATTTCGTACATGTCTGGAGTTGTACTTATACAAGGCATAAACATGCACTAGTGTCAAAATCTTTTGAAAGTAGTTTCAGCAATACAGTAGAAGAATATTGAACACCCAGTATAGGAAAAAATAGCTATTTTATTCATTCATTGTAATAAAGTATAATATTTTACTACTGAAATAAAATTGCATGAACAACTTACATAGCTTGCAAAGAGTAAAATGACTGATAGGCTGACATGAATTAATGCTCTATTATAAACATTATGCCCCTTTATTATATTCTTAAAACTAAGAAACTATAACTTAAAATCTCATAATACTTTGAAAATAGGAAGAAGCTTTGAAAAAAACTACGGCAAAAGCTTTATCTCCCTTGAGCTCCCGCGGTACTTCGATCACCTGGGTTACCCACCGAGATGTGGGTCAGTACTTAACATGTACTGGTGAGAAGAAATAGCACATTCTCCTAAACCCACACTTCAGAATTAAACAATAAGCAGTTTAATAGGCAACAGTTAAGACGTAAAACATGTAATCTTTGCAACATATAAAATCTTACCCCGGCCAATGGCCATTCCTGTATAATTTATAAGATTGTTCTTACTGCCCCTGTACAAGACATCATTAAAGTAAAAACTCTCTTTCGGGTCATTTTTGGTGTAACACCACGATGGACATGCCGTATAGGACTTCGATGGGCGTGCGTAGCGCAATTCAAAGCATGTAGCAAGCCTCAATGAATGTCTCTCTTATAACCTGCGCTAACAAAGTGCTACTATTTTTCCCGGGCCAAACGGTTCCCATTGCCCTCAATTTTGTTCTAGGAAATTTACTACCTTGTGCACAAGTTGTCCATGACCATATAATGCATTTACGACAATATGATAGCAATGTAAGGTATTAAAGTATTTATAGCAACATGTATAATCAATTATTCTCGTTGTAGCATACTAATTTAGTGTCTTGATTGGTACTCTGTAGGCTCCTATTTACCGCTAACTCGTTGCAAGCAACGATATGATGTTTGTACCTTCCCTGTGGTATGTAAGTAAAATTTCCCTCTTATCAATACAACTCACTGATTTATTTTAGCGGTATTAAACTTAGGGAAAATAGTGGCTTTATCGATCGTTAGACTTATAAAGGTTACAAGAGAACTGGATAAATATTGGCATGGAGAAGTAGAGAAGAAGGGATAAATCCGCTTACCAAATAGAGAATATTGAGGGAAGGAGAACGCTTATATGATTAGGCTCCGGTCATGTGTCTACCTGTATTGGCACCAACATTTGATCATAATACCATCTTTATCTTTATTTCTCTCAGAGTTCTCCAGATTGAATACATAAAATTAATGAAAATAGGCAAGACAATCAATCATCGAAAACTATCACAAAAATGCATCCATCAAAATCAAGAAGCAAAAATCCAATAAATCCACCAAAATCTAATAAAAAGTATTTGATGCATTCCAACATAAATCGATCCATCAATAGGAAAGGTTTATTGTTGTTTGCCATGAACAAAATTTTATATGAAAAGGTAGAACGGGGCACCACATCCTAACTAACTAATTGGAAGTTTCGTCCGCAAAACATAGGAATAGAACCTACCACTATAAAACAATGAAGGAAAATTTTCCTTCATATCAAACTCAAGCTCCCACGTAGACTCTTCGACCGAATAATTTCTCCAAAACACGCGCACGAGAGAAACCAAACGAATTCTAAGCAGCTTCTTCTTTCGATCCAAGATTCGCATAGGGTGCTCAACATACGTCAAGTCTGCCTTTAAGTCCAGTTGATCAAGATCCGCCACATGACTCAAATCATGCACGTACTTCCTAAGTTATAAAATATAGAAGATATCGTATACTTCAGATGATGACAGTGGCTGGGAAATCAGATCAATGACATGGGCGACTCGCTTAAGTATTTCGAACGAGCCGACGAATCTTGGGCTTAACTTCCCTTTTGCCCAAAATCTGGTAACTCCTCGCATGGAAGAGACTTTGAGAAATACATGATTGCCTTATAGGAACTCAAGAGGTCGACGGTGCATGTCTGAGTAACTCTTCTGACATCTTTGTGCTACCTTCAGCCAATCGCGAATCAAACAGATCTTTTGGACGATTTATTCTATGAGTTTCGGGCTAAGAATTAGTCGTTCACCAACTTCATCCCAACAGATAGAAGATCTACACTTTCTCCCATACACGCCTTATACGGCGTCATTTGAATGTTGGATTGATAAATATTATTGTATACAAATTCAGCTAACGATTGATGCATGTCCTAACTTGACTTCAAGTCCAAGGCGCAGAGCAATAACATGTCTTCGAGGATCTGGTTTACCCGCTCGGTCTGACCGTCTATCTGAGGATGGTAGACAGAGCTATACTTTAACTTTATCCCCATTGCTGACTGAAGGCTCTCCCAAAAGTGTGATAAAAATCGTCCATCTCGATCGGAGACAATGGATACGGGCACAACATGGAGTCAAACGATCTCATTGTGGTAGATCTACTCCAGACGGTCGGCTCTCCAAGCAACTTTGATAGGAAAAAAGTGAGCTGACTTGGTGAGTCGATTGAGAATGACCCAAACGACATTATTTTTTCTTGCATCTTTAGCAAACCAATAATAAACTCCATCGTTATGTGTTCCCATTTTTACTCCGGTATATCAAGGTTCTGCATCTACCCGCCCGGCTTCTGGTGCTCGACCTTTACTCGCTGAACGAACTTGCATTACGATACAAATAATACAACATCCCTCTTCTGGTGTAGAGTACTCGATGCATCTTCGTGCTCCCTAGATGTGAAGTGTAACTCGCATAGTCAGCTTTAGTGAGTCTCTTTTCTGAGGTTTGCAACAGTAGGAACACTTAATCTTCCCTTCACCCTTATTATTCCATCAACGCTCATCGCAAAGTTGGTCGCCTTTCCTGCAGAGATAAGATTACGCATCTTCTCTAGGAATAGGTCATCCTTCTGAGTGGACTTGACCTTCTCCAATATGTCTGGTTCGAGGCACAATTGAGCTAATTATGTCTATTTTTATCTGATTCTGAGTGTAATGCCCAAAATTTCAAGATTTTTTCGCATCCCATCACTGATAGTTATGCTCCCTACAAATATTTGACTCAGTGCATCAACTACAACGTTTTCCTTGCCCTGTGTATATCTAATCATGAAGTCAAAGTCACTAATGAGTTCGAGCCAACGTCGTTGTCATAAATTCAGATCCTTTTGAGTATAGAGGTACATGAGGCATTTGTGATCCGTAAAATTTTAAAACGGTACACCATAAAGGAATACCAACATAACTTCAACGCGAACACCACTGCTGCCAGTTCCATATCATGTGTCAGATAATTCTTTTTGTGAGGCCTTAATTGCCTGAATGCAAAGGCTATCACCTTGTCCCTTTGCATAAGGACACATCCCAAACCCTTGCCTGAAGCGTCACTATAAATCTTAAAATCATTGGGCTCGTCCGAAAGAATAAGAATCGGTGCTGAGACGAGTAGTTGCTTTAATTCTATAAATGAAGCTTCACAGTCATCCGACCAAGCGAATGTTACTCCTTACGAGTGAGATGAGTCAGAGGTGAAGCAATCCTTGAAAATCTTTTATGAATCTCCTGTAGTAGCTCGCTAGACCAAGGAAGCTCTGAATGTCGCTGGCCTACTCCGGTCTCTTCCACTCCACGATGGCTTCAACTTTCTTTGGGTCGACAGAGATGCCCTCCGCAGAAATGATGTGCCCGAGAAAAGATACATTTTCCAACTAGAATTCGCACATACTTAGCTTCACGAATAACTTATTGTCTCGAAGAGTTTGAAGCACCATCCGCAGGTGTCCTGTGTGTTCATCCTTATTCTTCGAGTACACTAAGATTTTGTCTATGAATACCATACCTAAACTTATCAAGGAATGGTCAGAACACATGGTTCATCAAATCTATGAATGTGACAGGAGCATTTATCAATCCGAACGGCATGATAGAAAACTCATAGTAGCCAGAGCAGGTATGAAATGCTGACTTCGGCATGTCCTCTGGCTTGATCTATAATTGGTGGTAGCCAGAGAAAAGGTCTATCTTCGAAAATACCGATGCCCCTTTAAGTTTATCAAAGAGGTTGTCGATACTGGGTAGGGGATATCTGTTTTGGATAGTGACCTTATTTAGTTTCTGGTAGTCTTTGCACAGTCGTAGCATCCCATCTTTCTTCTTTATAAACAGCACCGATGCGTCCCAAGGAGACACACTCGGACGAATATACCCACAATCAAGTAGTTCTTGTAGTTGGCACTTTAACTCCTTTAGTTCTGCAGGGGCCATTCGGTATAGAGCTTTAGAAATTGGTTGGGTATTTGGGAAGGTATCGATGGTGAACTTGATTTCTCGGTCGGGTGGCATGCCAGGTAGTTCATTTGAAAACACATCAGAGAATTCTACCACAATGGAAGAAGAATCAATGTTTGCACAATCATGCTGCATGTCTCAAACCGACGCTAAGTATCCTTCACATCCAGAGTATAGCATCCGTCGTGATGATATCATAGAAATCACCATGCAGGTCTTCGACGCTTCTACTGCTGAACCACTCGTGGAGCAAAATTTGGCCTCTCCAAGTAGACGAAAGATAACTCGTTTCTCTGCACATTCGATAGTTGCCGAGCAAGCATCGAGACAATCCATATCCAAGATGATATCGTAATCTTGAACATCTAGGACTAACACATCAAGCGATAGTTTCCTTCCTCTAATAAAGACATGATCGCCCTGACATACTGAACGAACATGTATCTTCATGTCCGAGGGGGTTCTAACACTAAGGTCTAGATATAATGGTATCATTTGTAGCTTATTTTCTATGGCAAAATTAGTAGATATAAAGCTATGCGTATCACCAGAATCAAATAGCACACGATAATATATGTTATTTAAAAGCAATATACCTGACACAATGGTATCCGAAGCGAGGGCTCTTCCTTTGTCAAAGTGTAGACGTGGCCTTGAGCTTGACGACACTCTTGTTGCAGTGCGGCTCAGTTGGCTTGATGCGCCGGAACAAGATTTGGATGTTGAGGGAGGCGATCATAGAGGCACTGACTATCACAAATTCCATAGTTTGGATCACCACAAGCGACGCATAACCTGTGCTACTTGCGACATTCGTTAATAGTATGCCCTGGCATCTTACAAAAGAAACGTGGTTGCCCTAGATTTCCTCTCTGCTAACCGCCATTATTGGACGCTTTGAAGTGGTGTTTTATTCCGTGTTGCTAGGGCGCTTGTGATTGGAAGTAGGCACAGTGCTGGCAATAACTGAAGGATACTGCCATTCAAGGGAAATTGCATAATTGAGAACTTTTCACATCATCAGATATTAGAGAATTACTACGTGTGCATGGATGGTAGGTCACAGGTCACCTTCAAATTGTCTTGTATGACTCATCACATCAGGTAGGTAGGAGCTTGCAAATTTGGCGAGATGATTGAATTCAGCAGAGTAATGCTTCACTATCATATTTCCCTGTTGGAGCTGCACGAACTCGTTCTCCTTTAGCTGACGAATGGGAGGGGGTATGAACACCTCTTCAAATGTGCTGCGGAAGGTAGCCCACGCGATCGTCTTCTCTTCATCGTCTGTGGAGAGAGATCTTCTATGCACGTACCGCTAATCATGCTCCTTCAAACGCAGTTATAATTGGGTACACGCAACTCGCTTCTCCTCAGGTATCTCAAGCAATTTGAATTAGTTCTCAAGCTCTGCCAGCCAATCTAGAGCCACGACCGGATCCCTAGTCCCCCGAAAAGACGTGTTGTGTACCTTTTTGAAGTCAACAAAGTCGAAGGTAGTCATATCCTTCTTCTTTAAAGTTTGACACATTTTGACTTCAAGCGTGGGTTGTTCCACCGGTTTTGTTGCTGTCATTGCGGAATGGTTGGAGGCTAAGGTTTGAACGATCTGCTGCAGGGCATCCACCTACTTCTGTTGGACTATAAATTCGACTTTAAGGTTTCTTTCGAACTTGTTTTGACGATCCTTTGCCCGATTCTCCACTTGCTCAAAGTGATCCTCATCCCTCTGTTGTCTTGCTTCAAGCATCCTCATTATTCACTCAATCGGGTCGATAGAGGACATAGCTTGCTGGCTTCTGAAACTTTCCGAAGTGTCATAACTACTTTCCTTGATTTGTACCTCTCCTTGTGCTAGCGTTGATGTTTGCGCTTGAGTCATTCCTTCAAAAGAAAGTAACTTGCATTAGGCTCATAATGTATTATGGGCTCACTATATGGAACACATCTTATTTTGGCCAAACGAGTTCGAAAATTCGTATAGGGAATAGATCGTTAAAGGAACTTTTTTGATACAAGGTTCAAAGGAACTTGAAGCTATGTTATGATACCAATATGTCATGCCCCTATTCCGTGGAATCGATAGTCATCCCCCGGTCGTGATGCAGTGCATGCCTAGGTTGCGTAATGCACAAGGCCAAGGTATTTTATATAACGAGCACATATTCAGAGTACGCAAATAATTGAACACAATATTAATGCAAGGAAATTTTCTCTTTATTGATAATGAACATATTTTACAAACTCTTGAACAAGTCAGATGGTTGCCGCACAGGATTACAAAAGTGGACGCAAAATGAGATAGTCGTCTGATATATTACATCATTTTACTAAAACTTCAAAATCTATAGACACCTTCGGGCGAAGCTATCGCTTTGTCACAGAGATGCATAGGATATGTGCACAAGCTCCTAGAACTTCAAACACGCTTCAAAAAGTCACGAACAGGGCATACCGGAAGGTGGATTAGAAAGATGCCTTAACTCCTTGTAGGGTCACCTTGGCGCGGAGAACTTGTTGCAACGAGAGTTATTACATCAAAATACACTAGTGAAGGCGAGCTAACAACTATACCAATCAACACGTTATTTATGTAAAACATGCAAGTTATTATATGGTCTTTCTATCTTGCCTTAGTTTAATTTACAAGCAAGCAATAGATATGGAAAATATACTGAAATAAATATGATATCGCTGGGTGACTTTTACCTGCCCATCTGAACCACCTGCACAAAACTAACCATGACCTTCTCTGCCATGAAGACATTATTAGCTTGAACAATTTAAATATATGAGGGGATCACTGGCATTATGCCAAAATGGATGAGTTATGGTCATTGATGATGATGGTATACAACAAAAGTACACAAGGTGCTACAAGCCATCCCGTCCAGCACACGAGACTAACACGAAGTTTCGTCCGGATCGGATCGTTGCCAGTGCCCCAGGGACCGTCCTTAGGAACTAAGACCTGATACATAAGTTGTCCTTGATCAAGCGGCATCTAATACTAATTTATCAAATAATGCACTATAAGGCAATACGAGCACGAGACACGTAACATTGCATAATCTATTTTGCATAGTCTTCCTGATCATTTTATTTCATAGCAAAGTATGTTCTATACATAGCATAATAATAGAAGAAGTATATCTTCTAACTAGAATTGAAATATGATGAAGAAGCGAAGTGGCCTGCAACAAGATAATCGTTCACAAGTTGATTGACAAGCATAAAGTAATACAAGTCTATTCCTTTTTATTTTGACATCTTTCAATTATTATGGTATCGTCTGATCAGAACAATCAAGAAGGCAAGAATTTTAGATGTGAAGACTTGAAGAATGATCAACTAATTTAAGTATAACCACTCACATAAGGAAGGAGGTGTTTTAAGACTCCGCTCGTGGGACATCTACTGCACAGTCACCTCCATTACCAAAAGCAGATGATCAGTACCTCTTCTACACTTTCCAAGCTCGAAATAAAAATGCAGTTCAATAAACAAAAGCAATAAAATCCATCAAAATTGTTCAAGAAAATATAAATAAATAACCAACTCAAAAGCACAAAAGCAACAAGACGACAGCAAAAACTAGGCAAGAAAACTTGCAACAGAGAAGTATTTCTTGCCTAGTTGACTCTACCGCTAAGTCTGTCCTTGGGGCACGGTCCACTAAATATGGGAATCGATTTCAAAGAAGTCAATCCATTACGAGAAAAATATCTTGATTCAATCTATCCCGATCGAATGATACCGAAAGTATTTCTTAGTCGCGCTCCTCGAAAAGGGAAAACGGGGCACCACACATATGGTAGAAGAATTTAAACTTCCTACCCATGTTGGCGTATTTTGAAAGAGATAGCCATGCTGGCATACTTTGTTGAAAATTCAGATTTATTGGCACACTGGCGTATTCTGAATATAGAATGAATGTTGGTGGACTCAGTGAGAGATAGCATCAACGACAAACCCATGCTAAGTTGAACTACCAATATTGGCATACTCGGTGAGAGGCCATTTCATTGACATACTGCTGCTAAAGTATCAATGTTAGCATATTCAAGAAGAGAAAGTATCAATGGCGTACTCTATCTGAAGTAGCATTATTGTCCTACTATAGCAAAGAAGGAGTGGCGGTGTACTCGAACAAAAATAATAAGATTTGGTCGCTAGACGATAACCTGGGTCGACGTGCCAATGATCTTCTGTAATAAATTGCTACTGCGTATGATCCCGACGTACTAAAGTGATGTGGCTATTTTGGCGCACTGAGTAGAAATAATTGCTACTGCGTATGATCCCGGCGTACTAAAGTGAAGTAGCAATCCTTGTATACTAGAAAAGAGTGACAACACATGCATACTTGTATGAAGTAATAACCCTTGCGTATTGGAAAGGAGCAACAATCCTCGCGTACTGGGAAGGAGCAACAATCCTCGCATACTCTTGACGGAGTATAGCTTCATCAGATCACTAAACGACAACATGGGTCTTTGTTCCCAGAGATACTCTGCAATTAATGACTTGATCTCTTCAACGGTTGTTCCAGCTTGTCAGGTACATTATGTTTAATGCTTTTAGGAGAAAACCACGATCATTATATGCCACCGAGAGAGAGAATATAGGGTACACAACTGATACAAAGTACGTTGTTGCTTTAACATCTAGGGCTTGAGGGGTACTATGCTACTACTTTACTGAGCTGGGATGTAAAGAAGTAAGATGCTGCTTTATTATCCATTAATCTTCTTTTTGGGGACATACTTTTTATTCTTCTATAATTGCATTCGTTTATGGTCGATTATGATGAAAGGTTTTCCCAATACTCTGTTCCGGCTGAGTTGCTCACACCACATGCCTTACATAGTGAACTGATAGGAGCGGGGCACTACAGCTCGCAAAATCTCATACAAAAGTATGTAATACAATCTCTCTCCTGGATTCACTCAAAAGGCTCACAACCACTTATACAAAAGTATAGAAAAACTTTAGTGAAGAAGCACCCGAGGAAGAACACCGCCCAAATGAACACCACTAGAAAGGAGAAACACCACTAGCAAGGACCCAAATGAGCACCAAAAACATCCCTCATTCACCTCCTTATATAGCATTAAGGGATAGTAGGTTCTCCTCCAAGATTGTATTCTCCAAGGTTCATTAACATTGGGAAATCTAAAAGTTATTAGACTTTCTCTAAGGTGAATGAACCTTGGGAACACAAATATATTTCCTCCACTTATAGAGGGACCACCCATTAATTTCTTTATTCCTGACTTAAGTGGAAGGCAATGTTATACCATCTGTACTTTTATAAAAGATTTTCTTGTCTTTTGGTAAGACTTTGTCTTCATGTCTGAGCCATTATCATTGGTATGAATCTTCTCGATCTGAAGTTTCTTGGATTTTACCATGTTACGAATATAATGATATCTTACATCAATATGCTTTGACTTTACTGAAAACTCAAATTTTTGCTCAAATGGATAGCACTCTGGTATCACAATAAAGAACATATTCTCGTTGTTCTTGACTTAACTCCAGTAGGAATCTTTTCATCCAAGAATTTTCTTGCATGCTTCTGTAGCTGCAGTATATTTTGCTTCTTTAGTTGACAGAACAACACACTTCTGTAACATAGATTCCTAAGAAATAACTCCCCCTGAAAGAGTAATGAAATAGCCTGGAGTATATTTTTTAGAGTCAAGATCTCCAACTATATCTATATCTGTGTACCCTATCAACTTGGGCTTGCTATTTACAAAATATCTTATTTTGGAAGTACCTTTGAGATATCTCAAAATCTACTTCACCACTTTTCAATTCTCTTTACCCGGTTTGGATAAGAATCTACTAACGATATCAACTACATGTGCCCTATCAGGTCTGCTACATACTATCATGTACATAAGACTATCAACTGCTGAGGCGTATGGCACTGATGACATCTCTTGTTTTTCTTTTTTGCTTGTAGGATACTATTTTGAGCTAAAAAAAAAATTATTAGCAAATTAAGTCGCTACAGTTTTTGCCTTGTCCATGTTAAATTTCCTCAAAACCATCTCGATATAGCGCTTTTTGATAACCATAGCTTCCCATTCTTTCGATCACATGAGATATGCGTACAGAGAGTTTTCTTTGCAGGACCTAAGTCCTTCATTGCAAAGGACATGCTAAGCTCTTTCTTTACCTTATTGATCTTATCACTGTCATGACATACGATCAATATATTATCTGCAAATAACAAGTGTATAATCAGTTCACCATTGGTGTACCTTTTGACAAATACACAATGATTAGAAATGGTCCTCTAATATCCCTGTTCGGTCAAGAAGATATCAAACTTCTTATACCATTGGCGTGGTGCCTGTTTCAGTCCATATAGGCTCTTCTCAGTCGACATACCATATCTTTTTTCCCTTTGTCTTTGAAACCCTTTAGCTACGCCATGTAGATTTTCTCTTCAAGCTCTCCATGAAGGAATGCAGTCTTCAGATCTAGTTGTTCAACTTTTAGATTTAGACTTGCAATCAAGCTAAGCACTACTCTGATGGATGTCATCTTTACCACTAGTTAGAAAATCTCTTCATAGTCAATTCCTTGCTTCTGACTAAAACCTTTCACAACTAGCCTTGCCTTGTATCTTGGTTGTGATTTATTTTCTTATGTCTTCAACTTATACACCCATTTGTTCTTGAATGCTCTTCTTTCATTTGGTAATTTTACCAAATCATAAGTATGGTTTTCATGAAAGGATTTTATCTCATCTTGCATAGCTTTCAACCATTTCCTATTTTTCTCGTGTGTCATGGCTTCTTGATAGCATTCTGGTTCTACTATATCTGTTTGCAATACATATTGTTATAGACTATAGAGACAGTTGGCCTTTGGTTGCCTATTTAACCTTCTAAATGGATCTTCTTCAAGAGCTTGCTCTTCTTAAATATTTTCTAGTACAATGTCATCGTCATGATTGTCTTCGACTCAATCATGGATTTATGCTTCATTATTCTCAGTCGCATCCCCCCTTTTATCATGTACTTGGGGCTAAGAAACTGGATCTAAGTCGACTGGATATTCCTTGGAGCTGTCAAACTTTTCTTTCTTCTGAATATATTCAATGGTTTAATCTTCAAGCCCACATCACTTCTTCTTACAATCTTCTTATTGACAGGATCCCATAACCTGTAGCCGAACTCTTCATCTTTGTACCCCAGAAAAATATATTCCTTTAATTGGATACCAATCTTGGACCTTTCGTCTTTGGGATGTACATGAACACTCTACACCAATACACCTTCAAGTAACTATTGGACACATTTTTTCTCTCCAGATCTTGTTTCGGTATATCACCATTGAGTAGAGCTGATGGAGACAAGTTGATTAAGTGAACTGCTATCATCAATGCTTTACCCCAGAAACTCTTTGGCATTTTAGAGTGAGATAACATGGTTTTGATCCTCTCAACAATCGTAATGAGGGATCTTTGGAATCGATCTTTCAGGTCTGATTCCATTATTTTTGTAACTAAAATCTCCCGTGTACTCTCCACCATTATTAGTTCGGATGCACTTCAGAGTTGTGTCAGTCTCACGTTCAACACTGGTATGGAACTACTTGAATACCTCAAAAACATGACCTTTGGTTTTGATTTCATAGACCCACACCTTCTTGGAGTGATCATCAATAATGGTGACAAAGTACCTTGCACAGCCGAGAGTGTTAGTTGTCATAGGTCCACAAACATCAGAGTAAACAACATCCAGTACATTAGATTTTCTATTCGCAGCCTTATTATAAAATGAAACTATATTCTTTTCCAGCCAAACAGTTAGTACATGGTTCAAGAGGTGTGCCTTTCGATTTAACCCGATCAATACATCCATTTTAGCTAAAATTGTAATAATTTCTCACTCATATAACCCAGTTGCTTGTGCTATAACCCAACCATTGATCCTGATTGGTCAATTATTGCATTAACATGTTGATTGCTAATCTTAGCATATGTCATATAGACTATGTTCTTTTTCTTTTCTCTAGCTAATACTAGAGAGCCTTTGCTGAGTTTCTATTTGCCTCCACCAAACACATTGGTGTAGCCATCATCATCCAGTAAGCGGATAGGTATCAAGTTAAAATGCATGTCTGGAACATGTCTCACATTCTTGAGAATTAAGGGACAGTCAATGTTGGTCTTAAGAGCTATTTCTCCTCTTTTTTTCTTTCTTAGAAACTTTTTCATTTTCCATCCTCACATTTTTGAAGTCTCCGCATGTGTAGGACGTGAAGAATTCCTTTTGGAAGTAAAATGGAATGATGCACCAGAGTCCACAATCCAACATGAAGCTTGAGAGGTTAGATTAATAAGACCATCACCACAAATGATGATTATCTCATCGCCTTTTGAAAAAGTGGTGGTTGTGTCTTTGGTTTCTTTCTTCTCATTTGATTCATTTCTTTTTTCTCTTTTGAGTTTTCTTCATTCTCTCTTCATATGACCCTTAAGGCCACAATGATAATATTGTATCTCCTTTCTTGGTTTGGAAGTGCCTTTGGAATGATCTCTACGCCTGCCTTTGGAGTGGTCAGGGTTGTGGGATTTTCTTTGATGGTTTCTTCCACGATTCTCAGAAATAAGGGCCTCAGACTCGGTTGATAGGCCTTGTTCTTTTGGATAGGCCTTTGGAATGATCTCTAGTCTCCAACCAACACTCATGGATCCAATCATGACACATTATGAACACGAATAAGGGCACACTGAACATGAGCAATGTGTGGACACGAAGTACACGATAATCAATACTCGATACACACAATAAAATACATGTGAAGGAGTACTCGCTGAACACGGTAGGGGATAACATCCCATGACAGGATCCATACAGTACCAGTCCGTGTAACCACTGTGTCGGAATCAAGTATACATTTCTAAAACATGCGATATATACACTATCATGAAATAAAAACTAACAGAGAGATGTCACACAATCCTATTTTGGATAATCAAGTTAAATGGTGTAATAAAAGAGAATTGAGTTAAAAGTATGCACTATAATGCATTTCTAGGCCAATACTAGGTCATTCTACTAAACTAGGCCATACAAGGTCCACACTAGGTTAATTGGTCTATATCTAGCTAAAACTAGTCTATACTAGCTATACTAGGTTATACTAAGGTTATTACCTTAAGTCCTAAAATACTAGTTGGCACTAAACAATACCTTAGTTATTTACTTACTAGTATGTACCCATCTATCTTAATGGTAATAGTATCATATTATCACTAAATTGGTGTTATGACACGCACTTGGTGTGTCCACCTCGTAATTCCGCCAAAATCAATATAAAAACATATGTAGAGACCATAATACTCAACCAAATCAACTGTAACCCTATGTCATGTGGTGGTTCCTAGAGGTTTTATGGATGATTTTAAAGCTTGAAAAAGGGAGAATTCAGAAATTACCAATTGGGAGATATCTTTCTAATAAAAACCAATGTGTATACGATCCGAACACGATCTCTCCAACCAAGCTCCTTCTTCTTGTGCTCCTTGCTTCTCCAAGCTTCAAGCTCCTTATGAAATGAGAATGAGAGGAAAAATAGAGGTGAATTGAGTAAGAATTCAATGGAGGGAATGATGGAAAATTGGGGATCTAATTTCTAGATCTAGAATCAATGCAAAAGAGAGAAGAGCCCCCTCTAGTAGTAGCCGGCCCCCTTCCCCCTTTCCCAAGTCACATTTAAATATCCCATATACCCCTCTACTATATATTATAGAGAAATAATTAGGGAGGACTATTTGGGTAGTTTCTAACTAATTATAATTAAACTAATTCTTCTTAATTAATTAGTGAGAATAGGCTTAGGTCCAAGTTAGGCTCACTAGTTGTCATGACAAGTCTAATTGGCTTATAAGTGACAAGTCTAACTATTGGACTAGCCTCCTAACAAAAATAATTGATACAAGTCACAACTAATCTATAACTCATAATAATTAATACAATCATCAAATAATTACTATAACACACTAATATTAATATATTATTCCTAAAATTATTTACCCATGCCAAATTACCAAACTAGCCCTAGTTGGAAAAGTGGGGGTGATAATCCTACCCACCTTAAAAAAAATTGACCTCAAAATTTAAGGAAGAAACTAACTACCAATAGCAATCAATACAAGCAAGAAAGAATTATACCTCACGGCTCAAACAGATAAGGATATCACTCGCGCATCTCGACCTCTCGCTCCCAGGTACTCTCTCCTGGCGAGTGATGCCTCTACGCGACACATACCGAAGGTATTGTCTTGTTTCGCAGCACCTTCTCCCTACGATCCAAAATCTCTACGGGATGCTCTGGGTAGTTGAGGGTCGGACCAACCTCGATCTCCGAGTGATCTAGTATATGGCTAGGATCTGCCACGTACCATCTCAGTTGTGAAACATGAAACATGTTGTGCACTCCCACTAGTACAAGCGACAAGTCTAGTCGATAAGCAACTGCTCCGACCCTCTCTAGAACATTGAAGGGTCTGATGTCGTGGACTAAGATTTCCACATCCACCAAAGCAAATCGTGTCCCTTGTCGGAGAAATCCTCAAGAATACCAGATTGCCAACCTAGCACGAAACACAGTCTTAGCACTCTAACTAAAACAAGCAATCACAAACAATGCAAACAAAATCTATATCTCAAACTCCAATGGTCTCCGGTAGCTATCGTCCCAATGCCTCTGTCTGTCCTACGCCACCTGAAGCCTATCCTTGATGAGCTTCCCCTTCTCAGTTGCATCTACGACTATATCAGGTCCCAATAATCCTCTCTCACCAATATTATCCCATGACAAAGGAGTACGACATCTCCGTCCGTATAATGCCTCAAATGGTGACATCTCGATAATGGCCTGGTAGTTGTTATTATAAGCAAACTCTACCAGGTGATGATGATCCTCCTAATAGCCTCCAAAATCTAATACACAGGTGCGTAGCATATCCTCAAGAGTCTGGATAGTTTTCTTCGATTGTCCGTCTGTCTGGGGGTAATATGCGGTATTAAACTTGAGCTAGGTGCCCAAGCTAGCCTGCAAAATCCTTCAAAAGTGGGACATGAAGCGACTATCTCGATCCGAAACAATGCTCACAGGAACTCCATAAAATTTGACTATCTGACTCATATACATCTCCGCGAGCTTCTCCATAGACGTATCCACTTTGTAAGGTAAAAAGTGGGCCTATTTGATCAACCTGTCTACGATGACCCAAATTGCGTCTTTTTTTTCTGAAGAACGCTGAAGCCCCAATACAAAGTCCATCGTCACATGATCCTACTTCTACTCTGGAATAGGTAAAGGCTGAATCAATCCACCTTGCCTCTGACTCTCTGCATTTACCTGCTGGCATACCAAGCATCTAGATATGAAGTGGGACACCTCTCGCTTCATACCATACCACCAAACGTGCTCACTCATGTCCCTATACATCTTGTTGGCACCTGGATACATAGAGTACTGAGATCGATGTACCTTCTGAAGAACCTCCTCGCGCAACGTTCCACTCGGCACACACAATCTGGTACCGTGTCGCAATGATCTATCCTCTGTAATACTAAAGTCCTCTACCAATCCCATCCAGACCTGCGCTCTGATGATCCTCAGGGACTCATCATCGAACTGTGAGGCTCTGATCCAGTCCATCAACTCTTACTGTACCTAAGTCCCCACATTTGTGTCACAACTCCAGGAACTAACACCTCAATACCAAAGCTATCAAGATTGGCTAATAAATGTCTGTCCCTCGTCAAATAGATAGTAACTAGATACTGGCTCAAGGCATCAGCGACTACGTTGGCCTTTCCTGGATGGTACTGCAAAGAAATATCAAAGTCCTTCATCAACTCCAACCGCCGCCTCTGCCTCATGTTGAGCTCCTTTTTTGTAAACACATATTTCAATCTCTTGTGATCAGTAAAGATCTTCCCTCGCTCTCCATACAAGTTGTGCTTCCACAGCTTAAGAGCAAAAATAATTGTTGCCAACTCCAAGTCATGGGCAGGGTAATTCTTCTCATACGGGCATAATTTCTTAGAAGCATAGGCAATCACCTTCCCATTCTGTTGCAACACACAATCCTAAACCTTACCAGAAATATTACTCTATATAGAAAATCCTCATGTCCCCAATGGCAATATCAAAACTGGAGTTGTAGTCAACCTCTTCTTCAGCTCCTCAAAAGCAGCCTGACACTCCTCAGTCCAGACGAACTCCAGATCCTTCCTGGTTGTAGAAACATAAAAAATATGGTGGGGAATCATACGCGTAAAACCCTCAATATGCAGGAAGCCCGCGTAAAACAGAGCTCCAGCACTGTGTAGCATAAAACATGACTTCAGAGCCATCGGCGTACAGCAGAACTTCAACGCTATTCGGCGTAAAACATAGCTCCTTAACAACCCGCGTAAAGCAATACTTCCAGACTGCTTCGGCGTAAAAAGGTTGCTACATCACCACTTCGGCGTAAAATATGTCTGCTACTTGGCCCAGAATACGCTCGAGACCTCAGTCAAGGAAGGATAATTGGCTATCTTTACGCCGGTTACCTGTTATGTAGCTACTTGGCTTTTACGCCAACGGGACAGCTATTTGGCTTCTACGCCAACAAGATAAATATTTGGCTTTTTACGCCAACGTGACAGTTATTTGGCTTTCATGCCAACCTTCTCTACGCGAGGGGCAGTTACCTACGTGGCTTGCATGCCGTGATCTTCGATGAGCGATTATACGCGTTACCTCATAATGGGACACGCGTCACACGCAGATTCAGGAGATTATTCATACGTGGGTAGCAGTTATTATAACCGCCGCGTAAAAGGTGCAGCTCTCTCCACTGTTCGGTTTCTACGTCGACTATAACTGAACTCTATAAATAGATACCTCCGGCCACGGAGGTCCAAGGTTGAAGCCGAGGGTGGAGAAAAGGTGGAGAGAATTGGGAAGTCACAGACAGAGGTCAAGTTCAAGAAAATACCTATAGAGAGCTTTGGCAACGAGAGTTCAACTTTTCCTGCAGTCTTTGAAGCTTCTTTTTTGTCTTCTACAGCACTTCTTCGTCATAGTGTGGTCCAAGGGACAAAGTGATTGACCGCAGATCAGACTCCTATAGCAATATTTCCCTAGAATCAAATTTTTGTACTTAACATCCTCGTATAGGATTAATTGTACTTTATTTTTTTGTTGGTAAACAAAGAAAGGGTTTCTTATAAAACTAGTTTCAATTTCTTTCGTTTATTATCAAACACATTGGTTAGCCTAGTCATTGGTTTCGCAATCTTGGAAAAATCTTGGACAAATTTTCGATAATAGCCTGCCAATCCAAGAAAACTCCTGATCTCTGCCACTGAACTTCGGGTAGACCACAACTCAAATGCTGAAATCTTCTTCAAGTCTACTGTGATCCCATCTCCTGTAATCACATACCCGTGAAATTCAACCTAATCAAGGAAGAACTCATATATTGAAAGTTTTCCATAAAGCTTCTCTGTCTTGAGGGTTTCTAGAACTATCCTCAGGTGCTTCTCATGCTCCTCCAGGGTCTTTGAATATATCAATATATCATCAATGAAGACCACAATAAACTGATCCAGATACTGATGAAACACCTTATTCATCAGGTTCGTAAATACCATCGGGGCATTGGTCAACCCAAATGGCATTACCAAGAACTCAAACTGCCCATACCGAGTCCTGAAAGCTGTCTTCGGAATGTCTTCCTTCTTTACTTTCACCTGGTGGTACCCTGACCTCAAGTCTATCTTCGATAATACCTCCACTCCGTTCAACTGATCAAATAAATTATCAATCCACAACAACGGGTATTTATTCATAATAGTGAGGTTATTAAGTGCCCTGTAGTCAATACACATATGTACCGATCCATTCTTCTTTGGTACAAATAATATCGGAGTACCCCACGGTGATGAACTGGAGCGGATGAAGCCCTTATCATGTAACTCATCCACCTGCTTCTTCAACTCTACTAGTTAGCTGTTGTTCACCCTATAGACGTGCTGTGATATCGGCTCTGCGCCTGACACTAAATCTATAAAGAACTCCACATCTCTTTCTGGTAGCAACCTCAGCGACTCCTCCGGAAAGATGTTCATATACTCTGCAATCAATGGATGTGGCAGCTCCTGCTCTTCCACCATAGCTCCACAAAAGTCTCCCTCGCCCTGCTTTGCTACTCCTCTGATAAACTCAAACTCTGGCTCTCCTGGAGCCTAACATAAAACTCTACCTCCACGATAATCAATACTAGCATGGTTCCTACTCAACCAAATTATCCCGAGTATTATGTCATAGCTAGAAAGTGGCATTACGAGTAGACACACGCTCAACTCCCGGCCTCCCAAAAAAACTCTCTGATCCTTGCAAATATCTGACAAGGATAATGCCACCCCCGGTCATGATTTTGTAAGTCCTCGCCAATGGTTCAGTCTCAAGATGATGCTTCAAGGCAAAAGATACAGATACAAAACTATGTGAAGCACCAGAATCAAATAAAGTATGAGCTGGAAAACAATCAAGATAGACTGAACCTGAAATAACATCATCGACTGGCTCCTCCTCCTCTATGGTCAAGGCAAAAGCTCGCCCCTACTGAGCACCTCTCTGTTGTTGCTGGTGTTATACGAACCTCTGCTGCTGAGTCAGCAATGGAGGTTCTTTTTGTTGTTCCGCTGGTGGTCTCGTCGGTTCTCTTTATGCCTAGGCCCTGCCATGAGGTGGACAAGCTAGAGCTCTAGGGTAATCCCTCAACTGGTGGTCTCTAGATCCGTAAAATAAATACTGGCCCAATGTCATCCTGCACACTTTCCATCCATGCCCCTGCTTCTTACAGAATGGACAAGAAATAGCTGGCCTCTGGATCTGGTGCGCCTACTGTACTGGTACTCTAGCTGGTACAAGGTACTGCTGCCTCTGTTGTTCAAAGTGTCTCTGATGCTGCTACTAAAAGTGAGGATGCTTCGTTGGGCTCGTGCTAGTACTGGATCCTCCTATGTCCCTCGGCCTCTTGGAGCCAAGCTCTAGACCATCCTCTACCCGCTTTACCTGCCTCAGAATCTCCTTAAAAGCAGTGGTGGGATCTCATTTCGTATGTAATTTGATCTCTAGTTCAGGCCCTTCCTGAACTTCCTGGCCTTCCCTCTAGGGTTCTATCCCTCCACAAATTAGCCTAATCTGCAATACCCTACCACATACTCATCCACTATCATACCTCCCTGAACGAGGTACTGAAACTGCCTCTCTAGAGATGTCAGAGCCACATCTGCAAAGAACTTTTTCTTGAAGATTTCCTTAAAAGCTTCCCAAGTAAGTCCCAATGCAGAGATATTGGGTTCCGTCATAAACTAGATCAATGTGATGTCAAACATCATGCTTCCTGCGGCCTCTACCTGTAACCTCTCTGGAATCTGCGCTAGCCGCAGGTTCCTCTCAAAGTCTTCTATCCAATCATCAGCATAAATAATCCCCTCAGTGTCTTTAAAGTCCTTCGACCATATCCTCTTGAAATCAATGATAGTCCCCAGATTTGGCTACTGCAGGGTGAACTAAGGTGGTGTCGCCTGTGGCTGGACTAAGGTGACTCTCTCGACTACGGCGAAAACAATATGGTGGACATTCTCAATGCCCTGTCGCATAACCTCTGACTGGTACTGCTATGCCTCCATCATCTGCTGAAAGAGCGCAAATATCTGCGTCTGATCGACAATGGGTGGTGGAGGTGAAAGATCCTCTGAGACTATCAGCGATGTCCTCTGTACTGGAGGTGGAGCACCCCCGAAGCTGCTACAGAAATGCCCATCTGGATTGGTGAAGATGACCTCTGAACTGAAGCTGCTGGAACAGTGCCTGCTGGTGCTGCCCTGATAGGCGACGAAGTGACCAACCTCGCTGACACTACGCCTGCACGCTGGGAACACGTCATCGGCGCATCCTGAAGATAGATTGAAACAAGGAATCAATATTGAGTAAAATATAATATCATCAATGAAGGACAGATTTATTCAAAGTAAAGCAAGCATTCAAATGGATAAGATGGCAAAACAGATATTAAGAAATATTCCCTAGTTATGATTGAGAATACTCTCAGCCTATATCCTATATCCTAAAACAGACACGTAGTAGTATCTCAGACTTAGAGTACTACTACGATATCGCACTAATTGTGACTCTGGACCTGCATGGGCTACCAATAAAAATGTTTCATGACCCGCACCCGGAATAAGGGCACGAGTAGTGATCAACGTCCAGCCTATGTCGCAGCATCGGAGGTAGAACGTTATCTGGGTCAACCATACAATCTAACATCTCCTACAACATATATATATGATAATGGTAAACAACACTCAACCACAAAATAAAACTAAAGGAGGATGAAAGCACGATATGGAATAACAGAGAAAAAGAGTCACAATACATTCACAAGTCCGAAATAATATATATATACATGCCAAAAGCCTTAATAAAAGTCTAATACAAGTCTAGACAATAAGTCTATCTCTTCTCGGCATCTGGTACCATGTCCTCCTGCTCTAAAGGACTATCCTCTAATGGTACGCCGTCCTACGACCCGTAGTAGGTGGAACAATGGTCCACGAGCCAATCATCTAAAAAATATATCCAGTCAGGATTTGAGTAAAGTACATACCTCTAAAAGCAGTTCCAAATACACAATCGAGCATATATAACAGATAATAGAAAAGAATACAGGATAACTAGCCATAAGAAATAGAAGAAACTAGAGTGAAAAGGTAATGTACTGGAATGAAGAACATGCAATATGAATAACTGTAATTTAAATAAAAATAGATAAAACTAGCTATTGTGCCATACAGTACAAGTTTATTATGTGATCAATTTGGTTTGAACACGAATATAATATGGTAACTCGATTACAAGTATGATATATAATTGACATATACATGAATACACTTGGGCTTGATCACATAACCAACTCCTACTCTCCCGTCCCAACCAATACTCATGGATCCAATCACGACACGTTACGAACATGAATATGGGCACACTGAACACAGACAATGTGTGAACAAGAAGTACACGATAATCAATATCCGATACACACGATAAAATATATGTGAATGAGTACTCGCTGAACATGGTAGGGGATAACATCCCATAACAGGACAGTACCATCCCATATAACCACTGTGTCAGAATCAAGTATATAGTTCTAGAACATGCGATATATACACTATCATAAAATAAAAACTAACAGAGAGATGTATTCGCCTTTGTTCTGGGCAAAAGGGATATCTCGGTGCCCAAGCTGGTGTCACACAATCCTATATAGAAAAATTAAGTTAAATGGTGTAATAAAAGAGAATTGAGCTAAAAGGATGCACTAGAATGCATTTCTAGGCCAATACTAGGTTATTCTAGCTAAACTAGGTCATACAAGGTCTACACTTGGTTAATTGGTCTATATTAGCTAAAACTAGTCTATATTGGCTATACTAGGTTATACTAAGGTTATTACCTTAAGTCCTAAGTTAATACTAGTTGGTACTAACCAATACCTTAGTTATTTACTTACTAGTACCTACCCCTCTATCTTAAAGGTACTAGTATCATATTATCACTAAGTATTAACTTTGTAGTACTATATCCTGGTAGCAGTAGGTTGACCCATTAACTAGGTATAACAAAATACCAATACCCTTGCTATCTAAGTTAATACTTAATATGTCACTCTTACCCAACCCACTGACACCTACTAAATATCAATTGTAACTCCTTATCTAATACTAACATTTCCTCTAGGACTGACACAACCTTATACTGGCCTACTGTACTTGCCTGGCTACACTTCTCCTTCTCACTAACTTCATACAAGAATATATACCCGTGCACAGAACACCCACATCATTCCCACCACTATCACAGTATACACACTAACATATCACCTTCAGTTTTCCCCCTTGAATTACCAGCTGATGGTTATTTGCATTTCTCCAGATATCCCTCCCAGACACTGAAATCTATAGTGTAAGAACTGACATATGTCAGTTTAAGCACTGATGGCATAAGCAATGTATAAAATGATACTCATCAGTGTAAACACTGATATCTGATACTTGGTTCTTAGATCATACCCAAGCCTCTGCCTAAGTATGCACTCACAATTGTAATCCCAACTTACTCATAATTTTCAATTACCTAACACTACCAATGAGTTATTGTGGTTCCTCGGACCTAGGCTTAAACTGCTCACTCATCCCCTTGATTTACCAATTTCCACATACAAACACACACTCATTAAGTCATAATTAGTTTCCAGCATTCTCCTCCCTGTTACACATGGGTGTAACTCACTGATACACATACAATGTGCAAATACAGATACACACAGTAGTATTTATCCACTAATACATATTAGCTCTCCTCCACACTTCATATTTGTACTTCAAACAGGAACCCTCTTCACAGTTCACTGTAACCACATTGCACTACTCTTCCCACACATTAACCCATATGACACTCGAATACACAAATTTACTAACTCCTCTCACTGCCAAATTTTCGACTGTCTCAATCTCCTACACGAGCCTTACCACCATGAACCAAAGTTCTTCCTAACTTGAGCTCCCACCAGCACTGTGTGCATTGCTGAATGCAACACAGGCTGCTCTGCCTGGCCCGAGTATCACCCTATTGTTGCTACCTAAAACAATGCTCTTCCTATGCTCAACTTCCTTCCCATAGTACAGTGATAAACATACTTCTCAACTGTCATGCCCCGGCCCCGAAGGCCTCCCGACCACCGTTTCCCCCGCTGGACCGGACGCGAATCACCGTGCCTCGACACTCCCGCGAGGCGCGTATGGTCGTTTGATACTGGGACGTGATGCAGTGCGATCTTTGGGTTACGCCTGCACAAGGTGTAAACCCCCTCAACCAACTTAGGGTTTAAATTGAATTAATTCCGAAGACTAGGATTTATTTGAATTTAATTAGAATTAATGTGAGACAATTACATGTACCCCTCTGACCATTGTGTAACCTTAGCTACGCAATGTTCGTAAAATTTTGCCTTGCGCATTAATTATTAATCTAACTAATTTTTGGAGGCCAATTTCACCCTAATCAGAGCTTAACCAAGCCCACATGTACTCTTTCACATGGACCAGACCCACACCAATAAGGTCCAGACAGGCCCAAGTCCCGAGGCCTGCCCATCAAATCCCCCTTATAAATACACATACTCTCTATCATTAAAAACCCTAAAATTCACTATTCATCATCCACCCCCAAACCCTAGCCGACCCCTCTTTCACCCGAGCTACCCATCCCTCTACTTTCGACCAGCCACCTCGCCGCCGGCACTGCCTTTCACGCCGGACCGCCCTTCCCACCGCCAACCGCCACTGTCAGCCGACAGCACCACCACCTTCAACCATCCCTTCCACCATTAACCGAAACTCCATCACCCCGACCCCTTAGTCGCTGCCCCGAGCGCCCCCACCGCCGCAATCACCGCCCACCACCACTTCCAGGCCTACCCCGACCTTCCCCCACACCGTTCTCAGTCGCCCCCGCCACTGCAGATCGGCTGACGCTGCTGCGACTACTACAGTGCAGCCGCTGCCGCTGCTGTCTTATCGCCGGCCGACGACGGAGCCCACCACTCGCCGGAAGACGATCCGTCAGCAAGGAGACCCTCGTCCTGTCGACTAGGTAAACACCTGACTCTTCCCTTCTTGTATCGTATCCACATATGATCGTTGTGTCGTCGTGTCATGACTTGTAGTGTGGGACACAAACTTAGTTAACCCAAAATAAGTATATGATGGTATGTTGATTAACAAGATTTAGAATTGGTTTAGTAACTAACCATTTCCTTAATCCTAAGACTTGTTGTTAGAGACATAAAATTCATCAATAAAACTTAGACATCGCCAAGTATGCTGAATATGGGAATTTAAGGACCAACAATTGTACTAGGCATAATAAAGCTTCGTAAAACCATAGACGTAGTATTTATTGTCTCAAGGCGCACGTTGACCGAGGGCAGAACGCGTGTACACCCTAGCTACGTGCACACGTGATGCTGTATTTGACCAGTCGTGAACTTGCGACAGTACCCAAGAGTAGCGTCGTAATTATGTGTATATATTTCTTAGTGTCTGATGACAGCATTTGCTATATTATATTGTATGTCTAGGGTCTTTGGATCAGCCAGGAGACACCGCAGGAGCAGGCTATTGGCTTTCACAGCTTGAGGACTCAGGCAAGATACCTTGCCATATTTACTGTCTAATTTAAATATTGCATATGTTGTATGATGTTTTCTTGCTTATTTTATATGACCGTGCGCATACGAGATTGCTCGGGTGCAGTCGACGGATGCGTCGATGATTAGTGTACTTGACCTAGTCACTAGCAGACTCATCCCATTGGAGGATACTCTGTTATCTTCTGAGACCCGACACTTTTATACGTTTTACTGTGAGAAATTCATATTGGGATACGGGTCCGCGTACTCGACTAGCCATCGGTGCGTGTGACATGTATCACGGTTTGTACATAACTAAGGATTATTTTATGTGTAGAGACTGGCATATAGATACGTGGTATGCACATCGAGTATTTGACTAGTGTATCTACATTGGGCGGGGAGGACAGCTAGTAGGCGTATGGGATACACACATTGGATTTCGTAGTATTCGGAGCAGCCACGGATCCAGTGACTTCCCTTATTGCAGACACCGCGCTCTTCGGAGTGATACGGACGTATATATATATATATTGCAGATACCTCATTCTTCAGGATGATGGACGTTACAGATACTACGCTCTTCGGAGTGTTAGACGTTATGCCTACGCCTACCCATACGTACCAAAGTTGTTCTCATATTGCATTCACTTAGATGGTTAGCACACCCCTTTATTTATTTTATTCAGTATTTATATATGGCATGCTTCTATGTATCTTGTTACGTCCCTCTGAAGACCTGGTACCTTTCCAGATTTGGACGAGGCATATTAACCCACAGTGCACGGCCCAAGATAGGAGACAAGGTACGCTACAGCTGAGGAGCTAGAGATGCTACCATCAGAGTTTTCGTGATCACTTGGTAGGCCTTCTGCCTAGAAATCGGAGCATCATTATCTAGTCAGCCGATGCCCTAGTCATTACTCTTTTATCTATCATTTTAGTACCTTATTTCGTTATAGTAGTGGGTTTGTCCCCACCAGACATTCTTGGTTGTTCTATGATATTTTGAGACTGGCGTTTATCTTCTAGCATTTATTATTAGTACATTCTTGTGTTTATATTGTGGATGATATTTGTTTAACTGTTGATCATTGATATGGGACATGTTAGTATTTAGGACAGCGTAGCACTCTTCGTTAGAATCCATTAAATTGGGATATCCACGGAGACGTGACAGCTGGCTATTGCCACATGGCCTGGTCCCGTGTACTTTTAGGACTTGGGTGTGCCATAAGGCAATATCCTTAAAGTTTGGCTATCATCACATCAATCGAGTAAGCAATAGAAGAATATGATTGTAAGCATTTATGTATCTGAGTATTCGGGGCAAATCGAGGGAGTGGGTTCTCTGATTTACAAAGGCATCATTCCATACATTATGTCCCTCTATACGAAAGCATGCTCGAGGCAATCGAAACCAGATTTTTGGGTCTTGGGGATGAGGCACGCCTATTGCTCCCTTGGATGATCCAGTACCTACAAGCAAGTAAACTGTTGGTGGGTCAACACTTTTATAAGTACTTGTGAGTATAAAAAACTGAACAGAAGCAAACATTTACTAAAACCAACACTAAATAATCATGTTATAAAATATTACATTACTAGTGATCTTTCTAGTTTTACCTATGTTTGTTACATGCAGCAAAAGAATGGAGTCATATTACTTTGCTTTGGAAACATCTTTAAAAACAGAGTTCATATTCGATATAATCAAGCAGGCAAGACAAGCCGATTGTTTTATTATTAGGGTGTGCGCAACGTGTCTCGTGAGCTATACTCAAGGACTCTAGGGATAAATGCACATCTAGGAACAAATGCATATCTAGGGGCAGTCCTTTATCAAGCCAACACAATGAACTATCTTATATGCAGTACGGTCCCCGAGTAACTCAGGATCGGCAGCATTTGATCCAGCTAACCAGTGACTCATTTATCTGATGCTATTGGCAGCTGTGACTCATGGTTGCTTTCCACTATATCTGTAGCAGCCTTGACCAAGGTTCAGCTCTCCACTAATAGCCATTGTCCGACCGATGCGAATGCATGAAACACTATCAAATAAACACTAAGATACAGACGAGACGAACCATCAGACCATATATCTTTGTTACGGGAAAGCCGCCTTATCTCTGAATAAGTTCAAGCACACGATATGGTTCTCTCGGATCATAGGCGATAGTAGAACATGTTCATGCAAACTCTTAGTGTTAGACAAGCGTTTCAGGTTCTTTTAGTTAAGCAGGCAAGTTCGTTTCAAAGACAAGCTATGTGAGCTCTCTTATTAGCATGCAAGGCAGGTTCTATCATTCTCTTATGAAAACAAGCATTCAAAAACTCAGCTTCATTATTAAGGCATGCAAGAATCGGAGAACGAAGTTCTGCCCACTCACCTTGATACATAGTGCCAACGTGGAACGGGGCACTACATCAACTCCCAATCCATACAACATCATTAATCCACAAATCACCATATCAGCATAGAATTTTATATATATATACATGTACAAATTATTAGGTGCACCAACACCACTCTAATAGCTATTTTATCAAACACAAAGATGGAAGAAAAAGGATACTTATGATATTCATCCAATAGGGATTCCATCTGCAATTAGCAAATATATTTATAATATATCATAATATAATTAAAATAACTTACTACTATGAGAATTGAGAGTTAATTTCACAAATCACCCTAAATGAGCCCCATATCACACCGTATCACAAAATACCGTAATGCGGTCTTCACATATCAATTTATGAACACATATCTAGTCCCACAACTCTGATCTAAGTCTAATACGACTAAATTTGTGCTATGACACACACTTGGTATGTCCACCTCTTAATTCTCCCAAAATTAATATAAAAACCTATGTAGAGACCATAATACTCAACCAAATCAACTAGATTTTTTTTAATAGTAGCCCTATGTCATGTGGTAGTTTCTAGAGGTCCCATGCAAGATTTAGAAGCTAGAAAAAGAGGGAATTCAGAAATTACCAATTGGGAGATGGATTTCTAATAAAAATCAAAGTGGACACGATCAAGACACGATCTCTCCAACCAAGCTCCTTCTCCTTGTGCTCCTTACTTCTTCAAGCTCCATGCTCCTTATGGAATGAGAATGAGAGGGAAAATTAAGGTAAATTGAATAAGAATTCAATGGAGGGAATAATATAAAATTGGGGATCTAATTTCTAGATCTAGATTAAATGCAAAGGAGATGAGAGAGGGAGAGAGAGAGAGAGAAAGGAGAGCACCTTCTAGTAGTGGTCGTCCCCCTTCCCCCTTTCCCAAGTCACATGTAAATGTCCCATCTACCCCTCTATCATGTATTATGGAGAAATAATTAGGGAGGTCTATTTGGGTAGTTTTAACTAATTATAATTAAACTAATTCTTCTTAATTAATTAGTGAGAATGGTCTAATGGGATTGAGTCCAAGTTAGGCTCACTAGTTGTCATGACAAGTCTAATTGGCTTACAAGTGACAAGTCTGACTATTGGACTAGCCTCCTAACAAAAATAATTAATACAAGTCACAACTAATCTATATCACACTAATAATTAAATCATTAATACAATCATCAAATAATTACTATAACACACTAATATTAATATATTATTCCTAAAAATAATTACCCATGCCAAATTACCAAACTATCCCTAGTTGGAAAAGTGGGGGTGACATCGCATAGGGCCATAGCCGCATATGAGGGAACATGTGGCATGGCACATCTGACGAAATTATTAATGCACTGATGTCGCATAGACATGTTGTCACATAGTCAATTCTGCCAGGCTGTCAGATCATTAATTAGTAGATTTGGCTCACTCTTCAAAGATATTTCTTAGTATTTTGCGCCGTCTTTTGGGTTCAGACTCCGAGCTAATAATTTATAGGAGATAAAGTGGCCCAACAAATGAGGAGTCACCATCATCTCTTGCCGCAATATGATTCGAGGTAGATCAGGATTCGAACAACTGCCATCATTAGCCCAAGCCGCATATCTTGGATTATATAAGGGGGTCTGAGGAGAGAGAGAAGTATTTTACAAACCCTCAAGTCTCTCAAACTTTCTTCTCTTTTTTTCTTACTGCAATGGCTCCCAAAGTTTTCTCCTCCGATGCTACTTCCAAGAAGGCCCTAAAGGGCAAGGGCAAGACCAAATGGGAAGGGTCGCACTGCCTAAGCCTGACCCTCCTTTTTTTCTCGATGATGTTCAGCCATTGATTAAGGGTAGGTCATTTGGGGAAGTCGAAGTAGAGTTCTAGACACCGAGACCCATATGCATAGTTGGACTCATGAATGAGTCTATGTGCTAACTTTTCACTGCCGCATGGGCAACCTAGACATATAAAAAATCCTGTCACATGGGTGACTCGGCCGCATGAGTGACCATGCCACATAAACAACTTGTTGCATGGTTTGGTTTTGCCGCATGAGCAAGTCAGCCGCATGAGTATATCACTTTTGAATATTGATACTCCTCTCAATGATTCTAACCAAGATCCTTTGTGGTTTTTTTAGTGACTTTGCCCATAGCACCCTCTGGCGAACTGGTCCTTGGTCACGGTCTGCTTTCTTTGGACATGAACTTCGGGGACTTTTTTACGGCCATTAAAACCCAAACTGACAAAGATCTCTCGCCTGAACGTCAATAAAAGATTGATGAGCATACACCTTTCTTCTTGTTGAGCCAGATAAACTCGAAGGAAATCCCCGCTAACGATGGGAAGCACTTCTTTAAGAAGTTGTACTCCTTATTTGGGGATGCACTAAAGTCTTCTCAATCTGAGCTGGGGACGACCAGGGAGAACTAGCCTTTAACCTTCTATGAGACGGAGATGACATTTCCTTCTTTTGAACATTACCGGCCGTTGTTGGACTTGAAGGTGGTGATGGGTCCACGACGGATGGACTGGAACTTAACCCCTGAGCCACAGGGGGCCCTCCTTGGCAATGTCTGACGTGGGACCGAAAAGGACAAAGGGGAGTTTTATAGCGAAATGGAGTCACCCTCGTACTCCTTGCTTGGATTGAAGCCGAGTCTTGTCGAAAGTGAACTGGGTCCGAACCTTAGCATATATGCGGCGGGTACTTTCCTTCATCAAGTTGCCAAGAAGGGGACCTATACCAAGGGACAGTTGCGGGCTCTTAGCTGGGAATATTATAGCTCCTCCTGGTGTCATTTGACCCTATAGATTCTGAAGAAGTACGAGCGGGAGCTCAGGGCCGCCAACTTATTTTTTGCCGTAAGAGGTACGTGTTATGGTTTGGAGATAAACTGCCCCCTCTTTATAGCCCTGATGGAATTTTAAAACCTTTGCACGAAAACTTTCTTTACGTCCGGCGGCGAGATGGGACTGGCCTTGCATGAGATGCATGCCGTCTCCAAACTCACTTGGGACAAAGAACCCCACGAAGAGTATACCTCGAGTAATGAAAAACTCGAAGAATTAGAAGCAGAAAACCCAAAGATCCTAGTGGTGTACTACGAATTTCTATTCCACCATAACATTTGTCAGCGGATGTCAAAGAAGAAGAAGAAGAAATCTACTGAGGGTTCTTCTTCTCATATCATGACTTGGACTGACTACATATTTCAGGAATCGAAGAAAGCTAATAGAGTTCATGTTCGGGCACCATGATCCAAACAGAATGTGGCTAATTCAATTCAGGTGCAAAGAAAATTGGTTGTTGCCGAGGGTGAGGAAGTTAAGGGTTCCTCGGAGGAAGGGGATGAGCCTCTTGACGAGCTGGTTGACCTTAAAAGGAGCTCAGCTACTTCTATATGGATACCACAAGTTATTCGCTAATATCGTGTTGGCAAGATACTTGGTGTTCTGGTTGCACAACTGCGTAGTCCCTAGAGGGTCTCGGACATTAGAGAGGATCAGTCGCACCTTCATCCTTCCGGCCGTGAAATTGGTTTTCGGCCATAAATTGGCCCTTTTATCGGCCATGGTATGCTGCATCCATCGGGTTCTCCACAAGTTTGCTATGAAGGTGGAGGACCACCCTAGTAAAGGGTATTTCAACAGGGTCAATCTCCCTTACCCTTATTTGATGGGTTGGCTTCTCCTGCATCACGGGTCCTTGATAATCCCTTGGAGTGATGAAGACATGGTGGTTGTCGATGCCCTGATCCGTAGGTATTGAGGGATGAAATGGATGTGTGACACAATTCTCGTTAGTCGGAGAGAGATCTCCTTCATGACTGGCTGGACTTTTTTTTACATCCGAGTCAGAGTTTATCGATGACGAAAGAAAAATCGTTCACCAAGATGAAGGGGGTGCCTCACAATTTTTTTGATAGGCTCTTTCGCTGGATCCAAGCTATCCATCCATCCTATTTAGTGTATCAAAATAAAGATGCTATTTTCGTGGAGCTTTATCTGCCCAGCCGATTCGCTTGTCAGTTTGGCTACACACATATCTTGTTGGGTCACCCGAGTGCTTTTCTCGGATACAATGACTGCTTACTCAATGGGGCCCGAGAATGGTGTTACTATAGTACCACTGACACTTGAGTTCGATTTCAGTTGCCAACGGCCGACGTCATGCACAAAATATTGTACACAATGATGAAGTATTATTACACGACCAATATCCCACCGGCTGACATTGATCTAGAAAGGAGCCTTATTTGAAGGCACCATACTGATGCCTCTAGAAGCAAAGGCGCGTAGGACACCTAAGTACGGTAAGGGAGTTGCCAGATATTTGATCGTGGATCTGGACCCGTCGACTGGGGAAGAGGAAATATCTCCTTCTGATGATCCTCTGCTTGCTAAACAAAAAACAAAGGTCGAGACACATCATGCTTTCTATTCCAAGAAGGCGAGGACTGAGGTTGTCCCAGAGATGGGACCTGCACCTAAGTCAAAGTCCCTTGCGAAGGGGAACGTGAGCAAGGAGGTAGGACCCTTTGCATTAGCGCCTTCTGAACCAGACCCCCATCTAGATGCGATGGAGGTACCCATAGAACCTCTCATCTTAGTCCTCTTTATAAATACCTTATTTTTGTTTTATTTGATAATGTGCAGACACTATCGAAGAGGGACCATCCCCAGCAGGCTGTTGTCTCGTTGGTCACTTACACCGATAAGGAAGAGGAGACCAACTCTCCTAAGGCTGATGCTGAACCTGCACCTGAGACTTCGGAAGCAACGGGTTTGGATGCGGCCTCAGTGGAGCCTCATACCCCTTTGGAGCACATATCTACTGATGACCTAGATGCCATGGGGAAGTCTCTAATGACACTGGATGAGTCACAACCTACAACGCTTCCCTCTGGTATGTTGTTTCATAATTTCACAAAAGATGGGATTTGATGGCTTCAACTCTCAATCCTTCGGGTAAAATTAATTACTGGTTGTTTAGGCTCTATAAACCTTGCCTCTCCCTTGAGAACGGTGGACGTAGTTGCTGAAGAAGGTGTATAGGAAGAAGGAGACGACGGGCTCATTGGAAGAGGTTTGAGTCTCTCCCTTGCTCCTCTGGGGGTGGAGAATGCCCCGTGGGACCTGCTGTGAATCCCTCTGGTGCTGGACATTCTTCTATTGTAGCCTCTTTGGATGTTGTAGCGAGCCGTTCCGAGGAGGCAATCTCCGATGTTCCCATAACTCCGGCTGCTGGGTCATCCTCCAAGGTTGCCTTGATACTATTTGATGTTGGCATACAGGCAAGTGTAGACGATGTAGGATGCCATGGTACTCATATTCTTGGTCGCAATGCTACTCAGATGTATGCTACAGAGTTGTCCGATATGCAGGCACTCCGTACGACCCTGAAAGACTTGGTAGCAAGCAGGATCGCCAGTCGCATTTCCGCTACTCCTTCACCTCTTTGACGGTTGGGGCCATCGTGTAACTTGTTGTTCCCAATGCTACTCCTTCAGTTGTACCACCTTTTACCCCTGCTATACTGGAGGAGATCGATGAAACCATCAAGTTCTCCCTACAGAGCTTGTATACGTTTCTAAAGTAGGGGGTCCAGAGTGTGTTGGAGCAAAATAGATCCTTCGCCTGGGCTAAGGCACTTTGCTGATCCTAAGGTCAAATCTATAAGGGCCCTCTCCAGTTTTGAGCAAATGGTTGACCTCCTGGATCAGAAAATGATCAAAGTGGAGCAATGTCTGACGGAGTTAAAGCAGTACCAACAGGCGAACAAGGAAGGCTGATATCCCATGAGTATGGCAAGTTTTCAAAGTTTGTTGAGAAGGAGAAGGCATTATATGATTCATCTAAAGAGGGATTGCAGCATGACCTCCATGGTTTACAGGAGAGGCACAACAATCTGGGTGATCTTCGAGAGGGTCACCTCTCGAGGCAGAAGGACTTGACCCAGGAAGTGACTGACGTAATCAGAAAAATCTAGGTCAAGCTCGACATGTTGGGTAATAGTCTCTGAGGACCAAAGAGAGGAGGAGGCCATGATGCAGAAACAGTGGCAAAGAATAAGGTTGGTGTTGAGGTCATGAGGCAGAAGTAGGAGGACAAGCATGAGTCTTATGCCCGCTATGAGGATCCTGAGGCCTTTGCTTTAGAATTTGAGCGTTGGGCCAAGGCGCGCTTAGATAACCATATCGCCCGACTTCGTGGGCAAATAGAAGAGTTTTGCTCAGACTAAAAGTATTAGTAGTATTTGTTTTATATTTCCAAAACTACCTTTTTTCTTAATTTTGTGGTTGGGGCAATAGTAGTCCCTTGAATGTAGCTTGCTTTTTTTTCCTTATGCAAAAGAAATAAAAAGCTTCCCTTTTAATGAGATTATCTGGGAGAATCTTAGATATAGTACTAAAGGTAATAGGGACATAGTACAACACCGCAGTTGTCAAGGATATCCCACATTAGAATCTTTCGTGGATCTATTACTTCTTAATCATTTGGATGCAAGTAATAGATTCGAGACAAACCCTAACAGAGGTGATATGGACGTGGCAGGTTTTATGGACTTAACAACACTGGCGTACTTAGAGTTAAGTACGGATGATAAGTTTAGCTGACGATAGACATCAAAGGTATTGTGGATGTGATAATCGGTAGTCATACATGGCAAACCCAACTGGGAAGAACGGTTTGGATAGTAGTTCAAAGATGAAGTGGACGTAAACTAATGCCCAAGGGAACTAATTATCAGTAGTTGACCCGAAGGTGGCTCCGCTGGGGAGATTTTGAAGATCCATGGTCTATTGCGTATTCAGGATTCCTGAATACAAACAATGGCTTTTATCAAGATTTTGTGGAAAGAGGGTACGTGTTGTGCGTAGGTACCTGCTGGAAAAATAACATATATCTTGATTGTCCCGCTGATAATAAGGGGAGTATAAGCCTTGCTTAGACCTAATAATTTTTAAGGAACTTGCCATATATAGACATTATGAGCAAGTCGCCATTGGATTTTGCGAGCTGGTAGGCGCCGTTGGAGAACACGGATTCCAAGATGAATGACCCCTCCCATTTAGGTTGGAATTTACCAACTATCTTGTGGGTCATAACCATCGGCATTCTTACTGTCAAGATGAGGTCACACACTTGATAAGTTCTCTCCTTGACCCATTTATTGAAGGCTCCTGATCTAAGAGATATTTCTCTTCGAGTACTTCTAACTCTTGTAGCCGTTAGCGGTGATTGTCTTCAATGGTCAATCGGTTAAAAAGAACCACTTTGAGCGACAAAATTTAGATCTCGAGTAGGAGGACTACTTCAATTCCTTAAACCATAGAGAATGGCATACCGCCAGTAGGTGGCCTAACTGTTGTACGATAGGCCCAGAGACATTCACCCAGCTTCTCATTCCAGTTGCATTTATTGGAGGACATAAACTTCTTGAGTAGCTTTATAATAGTTTTGTTGAATGCTTCCGCCATACCATTTATCACAAAATCGATAAAAAATATGACTTATAAACTGTGGACCATTATCGTTGATATCCTCTATGGCAGGCAAGCGCTATATGACGTAATCCTTGACAAAGCTGACCACGTTTAAGGTCTTTATTTCAGTGAGTGGAACAACTTCCGTCCACTTGGAGAGTAGTCGGTGATAGAAAGATGAATCGATGTTCCTTAAAAGAAAGTGGACTAATTGGTCAAATAATATCCATTCCCCATGCTTCAAACAACCAAGATGCTACCATTGGTTGTAAAAATTCTAAGGACTGGTGGATAAAGTCTGCGTAGATTTGGTATGCTTGGAAATTCCTTGCATAGTTAACAGCATCTGCTACTATTGTTGGCCAATAGTAACGCATTCTCTGGAGACTGTCCTGTAGCTTGGGTCTAGCTGATGGGCACCACAAACCCCATCGTGAGCCTCGTGGAGGGTCTGCTTCGCTTCTGCATTAGATAGGTATTGTAGAATAAGACTATCGTAGGAACGACGATGCAGCATTTTGGCAGTCGTATCGTAATAGAAGCGGAGGGAACTTCTTCTGATGGAAGTGGCTTCCTTTAGGTTCTCGAGAAGAATTCCATAGACTGCGTAATTGATGAATGGGAGCCTCCAGTCTTGGATGCCGGTGTCTACTTCCGCTGTGTAGCTTAGACACATGTAGAGGTTATTTTTTGGGCATACCAGCTTTTGACCAACCACTGTGATCAGCTGATAGGTTTTGACCAGGACTGCCAGGGAGGCAGGGAGGTCGGCCAGGGCATCAACATCGATGGTTTGCAGCCGAGGGATGTGCTCTATAAAGAACTCCTAGAAGGTAAAGATTATTCTAAGCACGACTAGGTGGTAGGAAAATAAGTCTTCGTTCCATAACTCGTACGTACGTCGGACCTGACTGACTATCAGCTTGGAATCACTGTAAACCCTCCAGATAGTCTACCTACTTGTTTAGCGAGTTGGAGCCCAATGACGAGAGCGTTGTACTCTACCACATTGTTGGAGAATGGCTCTATGAGAAAGTAAGTATGGTTGATGACCAGATCATATTGGGAGATAAATACTATTCTGACTCCAACGACGATATCGCCTTTGGGTCCTATTCTTGAAGCACCGTCAAAGAACATTCGCCAAATGGCCTCCGAGAACGTCATGTTGGAGACTGCTACTTCGTTTGGGATCTCCTTGTAGAGCTTCGAGGTTTTCGGTACAGGATGGACTACCAGAAAATCTGCTAATGCTTGTCATTTGACAAACTTTGTGGGACAAATACCATGTTATACAGCGACAACAATATTGCCCATGTGGCTAGGCGTGAGTTGAGCGTTCCGGGTTTAGTCATAAGGATCCTGAGAGGATTAACTAGCGAGATCACATGCATGGTTTGCCCTATTACATAATGTCGAGTCTTCTGAATGGCAAAGACCGGAGTGATGCACTCCTTCTCAATGGGGTTGTATATTTGCTTCGTGTCGGCCATTATTCTGCTAAGATAGTAGATGGCATGTTCATGACCAGTTTCACTTTTCTCGGCTAGTAGAGCTCCGAGGGAATGATCCATTGCCCGCACATATAGCAAGAAGGGTCTTCCCACAATGGGGGCCACCAATAATTTTGGGTTCATGAGATTCAACTTGAGCTGAGTGAACGGCTGATAACATCCAGAGAGGTTTGATATGAAACTCCTGATGTATGTCAGTCTTCCTTGAAGTCCACAAAGTTCTCTGAGGTTCTTCAGTGGGTGCATTTCAGGGATTTCTTTAGTCTTGTAAGCGTCTACGTGGATAGCCTTTGAAGTTATGACAAAAACCAAAAATTTACCACTGGAGACTCCTAAGATTTGGTAAGATTCATCTTGAGCTGGTGCGCACGCATCAGATCGAACACAGTCATTAAGTCTCAGAGGTGATCATCTTTAGAGCAACTCTTGACAGCAATATCATCAACATAATACACCACTGTCTTGCGTAGATGTTCACGAAAGATGGTATATAGCACCTGCGTTCTTTAGACCGAAGGGCATGACTGTTTAGTAGTACACTCCTATTGGTGTTCAAAATGATATACGCTTCTCATTTTCAGGAAAGATCTTGATTTGATTGTAGCCTAAGAATCCATCCATGAAGGACATACGCTCAAAGCCACAAGTGATTTAGATCATTATATCTGTGATTGTAAGGGAAAACTCGTCCTTAGGGTATGCCGCATTTATATCACGAAAGTCAATGCAGATTCAAATCTTTTCATTCTTTTTTATAATGGTTATGATGTTTGCTACCCAATATGGATGTTGTTCCTCGCGAATAAAGCTACTAGCTATCAGCTTATTGACTTCAGCTACGATGGCATTCATGATGTCTGGTCAGAAATGCCATTACTGTTGCTTGACCGGCTTAGCGTTTGGCAAGATATTAAGTTTGTGGACCACGATTTGGGGTCCAGTCCTGGCATGTCTTCATAACTCCAAGCAAAGACATCGATGTACTCCCTAATGAGCTATAGTAGGGATTCCTAATCCTCATCAGACTGACTTTTACTGACGAAGATTGGTTTAAGGGAGGATTTATCGCCCAGATCAATTTGTATGACTTCGTCCACAGAGGGATATTTCTGTTGCTCGAACCGTATCCTCCATTGTGAGTCTAGGCGTTGGGCCCACGGTTATACTTCAAAGAGTTCAGGAGGATCCTCGTCGTCTTCCGCAGGGTCAACTGACACCATGTTGGCAGACAATGTTTGTTTAAGCATATCCCGATATTAATATCAAAGTCCCAAGAAGATAATTCTGCAGAGTGAGAGTATAACTCATCTTTTTCATCCGAGCCTTCGGGGGGGTGTAGGAGGCGTGATATACCCTATGCCATGCTTGGTCTTATGTTAGTAATCCTCGGACTTGCCTGCAGAAGCATGAAGATGTTGAGGCAGTCGTTGGCCTTTGTCGTAGTTCAAGACCTTAGCGGCTTTCAGGTCGTATCCCATCTTCTAGATAAGGTGCTTGGTTTAAAAGTTGTACCGGTGAAGTAATATTTTGTTGGTGTCAAGTTTTGGCTCCAGTTCCTCTGGGACGAAGGATTGGGGACTTTTTACTCTGCCGAAGATGATGAGTTTTTTTACCCCTCTACTTTGTTGGAACTATAAAGTAAGAGTTTTTACTAGGGAGAACTCGGTTCACTACATAGGTGGTAGTCACTTGTGTATGCAGGTGCAGGCCTATATCGTGCTTAATTGAATACAATGTGCTTAGATGTGTAGTATCCGAGTAGTTCAAATATAACCCATTATTCATAAAATAAGGTATCTTATCCTCAGAAATTACATCGTCAAGAGAAGGGACGTTAGCATGAGCGGCTACGTACTCCTCTAGTTCATCCTTCCCGAGATCTACCCCCAGTGCGAGCGATGGATTCGGAGGTCTTTTGTGCAGCTTTACCACTAGAGGTTCGAAAGTTGTAGTAGGTGTCGGATCTGTAATCCCCCTGATTTTTATAAATTTATAATTTGGATTTTTCTGAATTTTCTGGAAATTTTCTGAAATTAAATTCAGGTGTTTTAATTTTTTAAGTGATTTTTAATTGATAATTAATAATATTAAAATATTATAAAAATAATATTTTATGGTGTAAAATAGAAAACCAGACATATGGTAATTTTTCGGGAATTTATTGGACCCCGGATGAATTTTAAAAGCCCTAAATACTAATTTAATTATTTAACCCAAATAAACCGGGTTTTTATTAATAAAACCAAACCCAATTCCTTATCGGGTCGGACCCGGGTCTAACCCAGACCCGACCCGATAGCCCGAACCCGACCCGCATATCTGAATTCGGATCGGGTCGGATCCGCCGCTGACCCGACCCGACCCGGCCACCCGCAAACCCTCTCTTCCCCAAACCGCTGCCTGTTCCGATTCATCTCCTCCGGCCGCCGGCAACGCATCCCCTTCGCCTTCCCGAACGGCCGGACCGCCTCCTCTTCCTTTCCCACCACCGGCCGCCCCACCAGCTCTCCCTCGTACCTCTATTTAAGCTCTCCTCCTTCCCTCCGTTTCCCCGCTGCCCATTCCGTCGATCTCGCCGGAAACCCTAGACGCCGCCCGACTCCGGCCTCCCGCAGCTGCCCCGAGCACCGGACCAGACTCGACGACCGCCTCCGCCGTTCCCCTATCCCCTCTTCCTCCTTCTCCCTCCTTCCTTAGCCGTAGCCGACCTCCAGCTCTCTCCTCCGGCCGACGCTGTACACCACCTGCACCGCCTCCCGCGTGTCGTCTCCACCTCTGGATCTCGCCGCCCGGCCGCCCCACAGTCCCTGGCCGCCTCCGCCGTGTCTGACAGCAGATCCCTAGGTCAAGACACGGCCTGGACACGACACAGAGCTGTGTCGAGGACACAGTAAACCCTAGCTTCTGTGTTTTGTGTCGGACACTGTTCAGGACACAGTAGACCGACTCAGGACACTTTTCAGACACGAGTAAAACCCAGTTTCCCGGAGCCAGTTCAGGTACTCGTAACTCACTCCTCGTAACTCTGATTTCGATTCCGTAAATTGCGTTGCGAAGCCTGTATGACCCTCTCGGTGCCCGGACAAACCGCTCGGGGCATCGCGTCCTGTGATGATAGTACACTGCGATCCAAAAATAGGAAAACCCAGACCCTGTTTCACCCCGGAACTGAGTACGCCCCGCCAAACGGGACGACTTGGTCGTGTGCGGTCTTCACAGATACGTGCGCGTCATTGATACGGACGTGCGGGATTTCGCAGAAGCTGATTCGGATGTGCGTGCACACCGGAATCAGTACGTATCCGCGGACACCGCCCCGTATCCGTACTTTCTGTTTCTTGCTGTAACTTAGTGTACACAAGTCAGATCGAGACGAAACTTGTGCCATTGGACTCGTAGCAATACGCTGGTCATGTGAGTCAAGTTTGGTTCGATTCTGAGAACGTTGACAAAATCGTGTGTCGTGGGCCCCACAGGCTCCATCCGATGGGTGATTTTGAGAACGGCTCATCGGAATCCAATTCTGGAAGTTCCGTTGGGTTCGTATCATCGTTCCTGACCTGTTGACACTAAGTTTGGTGAATTTGAAGACCTTTGACCCTGACACATTTTTTGGTGCAAAGTGGGCCCACATTTGGACCCCGTCTTGACCCGAAAATGACGTTTTTGCCCTTGTCTCCAAATTGGACTCAAGGACAGGCGATCCTAGCTGATTAATATTTTTTGGATTTGATGGTGATGTTTGTTTCAGCAGCCGGAGTACTGCCTGCAAATCCAGCTATTGCCAGAGCTACACTTGGAGCTGAAAACCCAGGCAAGTGTACCTTGCCATAAATGCAGTTTAATGATTCATTTCTCTTGATTTATTTTCCTGTGATTATTGTACTTGCTCAACCCTAGGGCCGTGTGACTTGCTTAGCGTCCGATCATAGTCGGGTGCCAACACCGTACGCGGGGTTGGGCAATGTCATTTAGAGATGGATATCGTGACATTTATAATCTTGTACTTGCCCTATCAAGTACTTATTACCCAGGACACCTGACACAGAGCATGAGACAGAATCTTCCTAAAATATTCAAGGTGATTCTGTGTAGGTTCCAGGATTTATGACTTAGACATTACATTCCTAGACATTATGTTCATAGACATAGTATGACTTACTGCATTAGATATGATCGTGCGTGACGTGGACATGAGGCATCGTGGACATGATATGTATAATTACATTGGGTGGGGAGAGACACACAGGCTAAAGGCTGATTATATATATATATATAATTCATAGTAAACACATAGTAAAATTCATAGTATAACTGCTACCGGCTCCCCGACACAGAGCTTGTAGTGGTATCAGCCTAAGTTCTAGTGATGCTCTCAACTTGCATTTCGCATAGAAGGTTATATAGTTGACCCTGTTGTTTCATTATTTACTTTACTGCAATTATTTTGGCTTGTGTTTTTCTATACCTTGCTATGTCCCCTGAGGACCTGGATCCGGATTATGTCCCCAGGATTTGCAGACGAGGTTTATCCAGAGGTCTATGGAACAGGTGCTCTTCACGGAACAGTACCCGTAGCTGAAGATGAGGTGATCGCTGAGGACTTCTCCTGAACCATTGCTTCACCATGCTCAGTCGTTATTTCCTGTTTAATTAAACTCTTTAATTTCTGTTTATGAGATCATTGTACCAGACTTATATCGGGTTGTTCCCCGAATACTTTGCTGAGACTGGATGTTTAATTTACTTTCCTTATTGCTGTTGATTTATATTCTTTTCTGTGGATGAGATTAGTTCTGACTTATTGTTATAGACCTTATATACAGCTTAAGTATGCCCGATGGATCCATTAAATTGGGTTTGTCCATCGGTGCATGCTGCTGGCCATAATCACGCATCCGGTCCCTCGGTATTTTGGGACTGGGGCGTGACATGGTTTTTGTGGTGGCCCATGCAGGTCAACGACTAAATTGTTCGGTTTCAACTTAGGGACCGAACAGGCCTGCAATAAGATAGGATAAGTTTTTAGGATCTCATCCACTTGCTTGAAAACGTTCCTGATATCTGTATCTTACTCGAATTAATTTTTGCTTTGCATCCTGCCTTGAATCTTGTGCGCTTCTTATATTTTATTTTGGATGTAGAAAGATGGATCCAAGAATTGAAGATGAAATTCCTTTGAGTACGCCACAAGACGCTGTGGTTACCTATGGAGATGGAGTTACACCAGAGAACAGAGGGCAATCCTCTCAATGTGGCCAAGCTGAACAGCATAACTCAAGGTTCAGGCGCGATGATATCCCACCTTCGCCGCAGTTCCCTCCACAGATGCCTGTCTTTCCACCAGGGCAAGCAATGGACGGGCAGCAGATGTTCCAGATATTTTACGCCATGATGCAAGCTCAACAACAAGTTCAACAGGAGGCACATCGTCAGGAGGCAGAGAACCTAAGAACCAGCCTAGTAAACGCATTGGAGCAAGTGAACCCACAAGCTAGGCGACCAGCGACGGGATCTATCACTGATTTTCGTCAACTCAAGCCCCGTACCTTTTCGGGCAAAGAAGGACCAACCGAAGTTCATGAGTGGCTCACCAACATACAACACCAGTTGGAAGCAGCTGAACTTCCAAGAGAACGTTGGATGACCGCCGTCAGGATGCAGTTGACGGACAATGCCCATCACTGGTGGATATCTGAAGAGACCAGACTCGGACCAGACCGAGTCACTTGAGAAGAGTTCTCCAGACTCTTTCAAGAGATGTATATTTCGGCCATCGCTCGATCAGAACTGAGGGACAAGTTCAATCGCCTCACCCAGGAAGCTATGACTGTGGAAGAATACAATGCCGAGTTCATTCGTCTGAGTCGCTTCGCACCTACCTTGATCCCTACAGAAGTAGAGAAGGCTGAGAAGTTTTTCGACGGACTCAACATCGAGCTACAGAAATTGATTGGATCAGTCGCACCTACTTCATACTCGGACGTTCTCGCTGCATCCCGACGCATGGAGCGCGTCACCAGGAGAGAAACCAGTCTAAAGCGGCCTATCCCATCAGCAACATCCAAAGCACCACAAGAAGAAGCTGCAAAGAGGCCTCATATACACCAGTTTCCCAGAGCCTCTCCGCAGACATTACCTACATGTCAATACTGTGGCAAGGTCGGTCATGCTGAGAAGGACTGCAGACGCAAGTTGGGATTATGCTTGATTTGTGGGACCAACCAACACCTAGCCAAGGACTGTCCTTATCATCGAGGAGGAGCACCAAGAGCAAACCAACAAGCTCTACCAGCATCAGGAGGGTATCAACCGAGGCCACCATTGGCACCACAAGCAACACTCTTCCAACAAGCCCAGCAACATCAGAGAGCACCACCTCAAGGACGCGGCCAAGTTTTCGCGATGACTGTGGGAGACGCGCAGAACCATGGAGTTGCAACTGCGCGTAAGTCTTTATAGTTCTGTTTCTGGTATTGCTTTAGTTGTGCCTGCTGGTTCGTGTCCCCAGACTTGACCTGATAACCTTGACTTGATAACTTTAACCTGTTAATAATGGATAACTTAGTATTTATTTAGTAATTTTGAACTTGATAATAACCTAGAATTGTTAACCTAATATGTTTTTGAAAGATAACCTGATTTTCTAAAACTGTAATTTTCTAAATTTCCCACATTTGGGAAATTGTATAACTTTTAATGCTTAGGAAAATAATTTTTCCTAGGTGCTTCTTGATTTTGATGTGCTTTGAATAATGGTTGCAACCGTGTCATCTCTGTTGACCGGTTAATCTTTGATTGTGAGAACGCAATCCTTTTAAGGGGGGTAGATTGTAATCCCCCTGATTTTCATAAATTTATAATTTGGATTTTTCTGAATTTTCTGGAAATTTTCTGAAATTAAATTCAGGTGTTTTAATTTTTTAAGTGATTTTTAATTGATAATTAATAATATTAAAATATTATGAAAATAATATTTTATGGTGTAAAATAGAAAACCAGACATAGGGTAATTTTCCGGGAATTTATTGGACCCCGGATTAATTTTAAAAGCCCTAAATACTAATTTAATTATTTAACCCAAATAAACCGGGTTTTTATTAATAAAACCAAACCCAATTCCTTATCGGGTCGGACCCGGGTCTAACCCAGACCCGACCCGATAGCCCGAACCCGACCTGCATATCTGAATTCGGATCGGGTCGGATCCGCCGCTGACCCGACCCGACCCGGCCACCCGCAAACCCTCTCTTCCCCAAACCGCTGCCTGTTCCGATTCATCTCCTCCGGCCGCCGGCGACGCATCCCCTTCGCCTTCCCGAACGGCCGGACCGCCTCCTCTTCCTTTCCCACCACCGGCCGCCCCACCAGCTCTCCCTCGTCCCTCTATTTAAGCTCTCCTCCTTCCCTCCGTTTCCCCGCTGCCCATTCCGTCGATCTCGCCGGAAACCCTAGACGCCGCCCGACTCCGGCCTCCCGCAGCTGCCCCGAGCACCGGACCAGACTCGACGACCACGCCTCCGCCGTTCCCCTATCCCCTCTTCCTCCTTCTCCCTCCTTCCTTAGCCGTAGCCGACCTCCAGCTCTCTCCTCCGGCCGACGCTGTACACCGCCTGCACCGCCTCTCGCGTGTCGTCTCCACCTCTGGATCTCGCCGCCCGGCCGCCCCACAGTCCCTGGCCGCCTCCGCCGTGTCTGACAGCAGATCCCTAGGTCAAGACACGGCCTGGACACGACACAGAGCTGTGTCGAGGACACAGTAAACCCTAGCTTCTGTGTTTTGTGTCGGACACTGTTCAGGACACAGTAGACCGACTCAGGACACTTCTCAGACACGAGTAAAATCCAGTTTCCCGGAGCCAGTTCAGGTACTCGTAACTCACTCCTCGTAACTCTGATTTCGATTCCGTAAATTGCGTTGCAAAGCCTGTATGACCCTCTCGGTGCCCGGACAAACCGCTCGGGGCATCGCGTCCTGTGGTGATCGTACACTGCGATCCAAAAACAGGAAAACCCAGACCCTGTTTCACCCCGGAACTGAGTACGCCCCACCAAACGGGATGACTTGGTCGCGTGCGATCTTCACAGATACGTGCGCGTCATTGATACGGACGTGCGGGATTTCGCAGAAGCTGATTCGGATGTACGTGCACACCGGAATCAGTGCGTATCCGCGGACACCGCCCCGTATCCGTACTTTTTGTTTCTTGCTGTAACTTAGTGTACACAAGTCAGATAGAGACGAAACTTGCGCCATTGGACTCGTAGCAATACGCTGGTCCTGTGAGTCAAGTTTGGTTCGATTCTGAGAACGTTGACAAAATCGTGTGTCGTGGGCCCCACAGGCTCCATCCGACGGGTGATTTTGAGAACGGCTCATCGGAATCCAATTCTGGAAGTTTCGTTGGGTTCGTATCATCGTTCCTGACCTGTTGACACTAAGTTTGGTGAATTTGGAGACCTTTGACCCTGACACATTTTTCGGTGCAAAGTGGGCCCACATTTGGACCCCGTCTTGACCCGAAAATGACGTTTTTGCCCTTGTCTCCAAATTGGACTCAAGGACAGGCGATCCTAGCTGATTAATATTTTTTGGATCTGATGGTGATGTTTGTTTCAGCAGCCAGAGTACTGCCTGCAAATCTAGCTATTGCCAGAGCTACACTTGGAGCTGAAAACCCAGGCAAGTGTACCTTGCCATAAATGCAGTTTAATGATTCATTTCTCTTGATTTATTTTCCTGTGATTATTGTACTTGCTCAACCCTAGGGCCGTGTGACTTGCTTAGCGTCCGATCATAGTCGGGTGCCAACACCGTACGCGGGGTTGGGCAATGTCATTTAGAGATGGATATCGTGACATTTATAATCTTGTACTTGCCCTATCAAGTACTTATTACCCAGGACACCTGACACAGAGCATGAGACAGAATCTTCCTGAAATATTCCAGGTGATTCTGTGTAGGTTCCAGGATTTATGACTTAGACATTACATTCCTAGACATTATGTTCATAGACATAGTATGACTTACTGCATTAGATATGATCGTACGTGACGTGGACATGAGGCATCGTGGACATGATATGTATGATTACATTGGGTGGGGAGAGACACACAGGCTAAAGGCTGATTATATATATATATAATTCATAGTAAACACATAGTAAAATTCATAGTATAACTGCTACCGGCTCCCCGACACAGAGCTTCTAGTGGTATCAGCCTAAGTTCTAGTGATGCTCTCAACTTGTATTTCACATAGAAGGTTATATAGTTGACCCTGTTGTTTTATTATTTACTTTACTGCAATTATTTTGGCTTGTGTTTTTCTATACCTTGCTATGTACCCTGAGGACCTGGATCCGGATTATGTCCCCAGGATTTACAGACGAGGTTTATCCAGAGGTCTACGGAACAGGTGCTCTTCACGGAACAGTACCCGTAGCTGAAGACGAGGTGATCGCTGAGGACTTCTCCTGAACCATTGCTTCGCCATGCTCAGTCGTTATTTCCTGTTTAATTAAACTCTTTAATTTCTGTTTATGAGATCATTGTACCAGACTTATATCGGGTTGTTCTCCGAATACTTTGCTGAGACTGGATGTTTAATTTACTTTCCTTATTGCTGTTGATTTATATTCTTTTCTGTGGATGAGATTAGTTCTGACTTATTGTTATAGACCTTATATACAGCTTAAGTATGCCCGATGGATCCATTAAATTGGGTTTGTCCATCGGTGCATGCTGCTGGCCATAATCACGCATCCGGTCCCTCGGTATTTTGGGACTGGGGCGTGACAGGATCTTCCTTCAGGGGTCGACTTGGTCTACGAAGACGAACGACCATGGTTTCAGGTGCTTTTCTGTGTCATTTCACCATGAAGGGAGGGGCTATGTCGGGAGCGCGTGCTTTGAGATGGACTCCCAAGGGATCATCCGATGTTGTTCCAGTCTCCGCCTCATCATCGGCATCATTGCCACCTTTATCTTGGTGGACTTGCTTGTAGAGGATCGAGTCAGACACCGGTGCAGGATCGATAGGAAAATTATGTACTGATGTATCCACGGACGTCCCAACATGACATTATAGGATACGTATAAGTCTATGACGTAGCAGGTGCCCTATGTTTTCAAATCACCGACCTAACATTTTAAGTGAATCTTGTCCAGAGGGTAGCTCCTTCCTGTGTTAAAGCTATTGATGGCAGTATTGGTTGTTGCCAGGCGACGCATTGGGATGTCCAAATTCTGAAGAAGACTCTGCGGGATGATGTTAATCGACGAACTGGGGTCGGTGTGCATCCGGTCTACCATGATGGCACTAATGTACCCTATATAAAATAGAGGTTGATCGTGCTTATTGTTCTTTAGAAACATATATTATTGTGAGAATATGATGTTGGGTATCGCCTCCATCACATTATTGCACTGGAGGCATGCGGCATAATTCTTAACTGGCGGCTTGACCTATACCAAGTAGGATTTGGCATTCTGCAATGTCTCACTCAGAGCAACTAGAGTATCTTTGGAAAGTTGGAGAATATTGAATAGTGACAACATCACTGGAGTATTGGCCAGTTGTGCCAAGATGTCGAAGTTGTAGGACTTCTCCAGCCACTGAGCTGTATCTTTGTGTAGTGGTTTATCAAAGCGAGTTTCTTTCTTCTTGGACTTGTTCGCTGTCAGAGGATGGGATGGACCCGGATCGAATATTATAGGTACAGCAATTGGGAGCGCACTATTGTCAGGGATGTCGTATTCTTATTGGTATGCTAGGCCTGACCTCATTGTTCCTACTATAGCTTCTTCGGATGGAAGTGTCACGCCCCAGTCCCAAAATACCGAGGGACCGAACGCGTGATAATGGCCAGCAGCACACACCGATGGACAAACCCAATTTAATGGATCCATCGGGCATACTTAAGCTGTAATACAACAATAAGTAGGTCCAATGATACAAGTCACAGTCTATACTAATCTCATCCACAACAGATAATCACAGATCATATGCCAGAATAATACAAATAAAATAAACTGACATATCTCAATAAAAGTGTTTCGGAGAACAATCCGAGAATAAGTCTGATACATCAATGCAATAGGCTGGAAATAAAATAACCAGAAACAGAAATAAATGAGTATCTCAAACTAATACTCCGGAGAAGTCCTCTGGCACAATCTCGTCCTCGGGTGTCGGTACAGCTCCTGTATCAGCTCCTACTGTGGTCCCGTATACCTCGGGATAGATCTCGTCTGCAAATCCTGGGGACATAATCCGGATCCAGGTCCTCAGGGGACATAACAAGGTACAGATAATACAAGCCAAAATAAATCCAGTGCAGCAAATAATACAATAAATAGGGTAAGTATGTAACCATCTATGTGAAAATGAAAGTGAGAGTATCACGAGTACTCAGGCTGAGCTACTACAAGCTCTGTGTCGGGGAGCCGGTAGCAGTAATAATGAGTAATGGGCCAAGCTCGGGCTTCAGAGTCTTGTGCCTCACAATAATAGGGGGTTTATATATATAATCAGCATGTAGCCTATGTGTCTCTCCCCACCCCATGTAATCACATGTCTCATATCTACGATGCATCATGTCCATGTCACGCACAATCATCTCTAATGCAGCAAGTCATAATAAGATTTAAGAATATAATGTCTATGTCATGTAACCTGTATCCTATATAGAATCACCATGAATATCTCAGAAAGATCATGTCTCATGAATAGTGTCAAGTGTCCTGGGTTATAGTGTACTTGATAAGACAAGTACAAGAATGCAAAGGGTCACTAATGTCCATCTCTAGATGACAATACACAATACCGCATACAGTGTTGGCACCCGACTAATAATCGGACGCTAAGTAAGTCACACGGTCCTAGGTCAAGCATGCACAGCAATATAAATAAAGCAAGGAAATATGCAACAAGAACTGCAAAGTTGGCAAGGTATACTTGCACAACGATGTATAAATAAGTCAAGGAAATAAGTAGCAAAACTGCAGGGTTTGGCAAGGTACACTTGCCTGGGGTTCTGGCTCCAACTGTAGCTCTGGTCTCAGTGTGATCTGCAGGTACTACTCCGGTTGCTGAAATAAATATCACCATTAGATTCAGAAAATATTAAATAGCTAGAAACACATGTCCTTGACTCCAATTTAGACACAGGGGCAAAAACGACAGTTCTGGGTCAAAGCGGGGTCCACAAGTGGGCCACTTTGCACCAAAAATCGTGTCAGGGTCAAAGGTCTCCAAATTTATCAAACTTAGTGTCAACAGGTCAGGAACGATGATACGAACCCAACGGAACTTCCAGAATTGGATTCCGATGAGCCGATCACAAAATCGCCCGTTAAGTGGAGCCTGTGGGCCCACGATACGCGATTTTGTCAACTTTCTCAGAATCGAACCAAACTTGGGTCACAGGACCAGCGTATTGCTATGAGTCCGATGGCGCAAGTTTCGTCTCGATTCGACGTGTGTACACAAAGTTACAACGTATTCCAGAATGGGCGGATACGGGGCGTTGTCGGCGTATACTCGTTGATTCCGGTGTGCACGCACATCCAAATCAACTTCTACGAAATCCCACACGTCCGTATCAACGGCGCGCACGTTTCGATAAAGACCGCGTGCGACAAAGTTGTCCCGTTTGGCGGGGCGCACTCAGTTCTGAGGTGAAACAGGGCGTTGGTTTTCCTATTTTTGGATCGCGGTTCACGATCACCACAGAATGCGACGCACCGAGCGGGTTGCACGGGCATCAAGGGGGTCACACGGTCTACGCGTCACAACTGACGGAAAGAAAAACGGAATAACGAGGAGAGGGAAAACGCTACCTGAACAGGGCTCCGTGAAGACTGATTCTTCGTGTCCGAGTGTCTGCTTCGTGTCCTGCGTCAACCGTGTCCGGGATGCTGCTGTGTCTGTGTCCACTGCTGTGTCCATGCTAGGGTTTAGGATTCGAGGGCTGCCGGAGACTCGTCGGAGGGTAGCTGTGCTCGGGGCGGCCGGGGTGTGGCTGCTCTGGAGGAGGACGGCGACAAGCGAGGGTTCTGTTGCTGCGGGCCGGAGTCGTCGAGGGGAATGGTGGCTGGAGATTAGGGTTCCGATCGTGGGGAGAGGTGAGAGCGGGTCGTAGGCTTAGTCGCGGGGAGAGATGGAGGGAGGCGGCAGGTCAAGGGCGGCTAGGGCGTCTGTGGGTTGGCGTCGAGGCGAGGGGAGTCGTTGAGGGCTGCGAGGCTGGGAGGATGATGTCGAGTCGTCGACTGAGGGGCTGAGAGGGGAGAGGGTGGAGGACGTCGGCTGGCCGCGGGGAACGGGGTGGCTGCTGAGCTTCTATGGCAGAGGAGAGGTCGGTCGATGGTCGAGCGGAGAGGTAGCTGTGGAGGCGGAGGGATAGGGACGGCGAAGCAGTCGGGGTGGAAGAAGATGGCTAGGGCAGCAGTCGAGGAAGACGAGGGTGCAGGGGAGCTAGGGTTCCTGTGAGGCGAGTGGCGCTGGGGGCGGCGGAGGAGGGCAGAAGGAGAAGAGAGAGAGGGATTAGGGTTCCGGCTAGGCGGCGGGGATTAAATAGCCTTGTCGGAACAGTGTTCCAACTAGAATTAGGATTTGGGTTTGGGTTACGGGTCCGCGGGTGGGTTCAACGTGAATCCGGCCCGACCCGCTAGAGTTTAGGTGCGGGTTTGGGACTACGGGTTTCGGGTCGGGTTTAGATCCGACCCGACCCGATAAGTCTGGGTTCGGTTCAACTGAACCAGGTCTGGGTTGGTTTGGTTTATTTCAAATAAACCCTGTTTATTTCAGGGTTTAATTGGTTTATTTATTTAATAGTTTTTAGGGTTTTAAAAATGCTTCCGGAGTCCAATAAATTCACAGAAAATTATCCAATGTCCAGTTTTCCATTTTATACCATAAAATATTATTCCCATAATATTTTAATATTAATTAACAGTAATTAAAAATCATTTAATTACCAAAAGTCTAGATTTTAATTACAGAAAAATCCTAAAAATTTACGAAAAATTGTGAAAAATCTAAATTAATAATTACTGAAAATCAGGGGGCTTACAGGAAGAGAAACTATGTAGCAGGACTTGGACTTCTTGCCCTTGGACTTGGTGGCAGAAGGTACTGCCTGTTGTATCAAGTCTGGAGCAAGATCTAGATGGACCCACATGACCTTCCTCTGTGATGTGGTGAGAGGTATCAGCCCTGATATTTGATCATGAGCTAGCAGGAGATTGATAACCTCCATTATTGCCCTGGGGATCAGGATAACCCCGTCTTGGGCTTCAATTGCCGGAAAGTTACTGAACTAGAGAGATACCATATTAGCAGCAATTATTTTGTCATCGAAGTCCAAGGTAAGGGCCTTGGTGTCAAGCAGACACTGGATGTACTGCTTCAGTGTATAGCAATCCTGCGTTACATGGTGGACGTATCGATAGTAGTGGCAGTACTTCAGATTATTCGCATTTACTTCCTCATCAGGGCACTTGACGTAGGGGAACCAAAGCTTGTTTCCCTTCATTAATACATCAAAGATTTCTATGACATCATCATCTTCGAAATAATAAGTTTTCTTTGGTTTCAGAGCCTCTGTAGGCTTTTGCTCGGGCTTCTTGGTTATATTGCAGACAAGGGCTTACTTCCCCTTGCCATCCCGGGCATTATTATCGCTGTTATTGTTTTTGTTCTAAGGACATTTTTTCCTATCATCAGCGATGGGGATCTGTATTACCAAGAAGCGGGCATCCTTTACTTTCTTCTCAGCACCAACAACATTTATGATGAATGTCGTCCAATCTTTAAATTGATAGTCGTCCATCCAGAGTCTGACCATAGAAAAGAGATTTCTTCAGCAGGTGTCCATCAGCGTGGATGCATAATTACCGGGAGCTAACTTCATCGTTGTTTATCTGTACTGCTAAATGTACTCCCATAAAGACTATTTATTTTTTTACGTAATGTCCATTAGAGAGGATATCATCATGTCATTTTCCCGTCGTAGAATTTAGCAAGGAAAAGACCTTTTAGATGGTCAAACGATAAAATACAGTTGTCTTGGAGGCTGCAGAACCAATCGAAGGCTATGCTAGATAATTTCCCAATATAGAGCTTTCTTAGGAGGGCATCGTTGTGAGGCAGATGCCCCATTGTTGTTTCGAAGTAACTTATGAATTGACGAGAAGATTTCTTTCGATCAAATAGAGTCATGTTAAAGGGCTCGTACTTGGGCGGGTATGATACATCTCTCCACTCGAAGGGATACGGTTGTCAAATCCCGAGCTTGCGTAGTGAGTCCCGATTGCCCATTGAGTCTATGCGGGCTCGGAGTTCTCATACCTCCCGTATTGCTTCCCGGGCTTCATCGACTACAAAGGGAGCAGACGATCTGAACAAGAGATGATTACCGCTAGCGGGTGGAGCATTTGCATTTGAATTCCCGTTGGTCTCGGAGTCTAGGCTTGCTTGACCAGAGGTCCATGCTGGTTGGGAGGTCATGTTTGCTTTGATCTCCAGCATCACCTGGGTCAAGGCTTGTATTAACGCACTCATCGTCTGTATCATGGCCTCGAGAGTCTCGAGACGCTGTCGATTGTTGGGGCCTTCATGCTCGTCTCCTATCATATATACAGTTCTCTCATTGGGAGAAGTAGATGGGAATGTAGATGTTGCACTTTCTGCCTTGGACTCTTGTAGTGAGTGATCCTCAGGTAAAGTTGGCAGTGTTACATCCTCTTCAGAATCAGAGGGAACACTACCCCCAACGTAGGAAGCTGCTTCTTCTGGATGAGAGTGTCTACCCCCTGGGTTCACAACGTTTGTTCTTAAAGGATCGTTGTCTCTTCGGAATATGGTTGTTGCAGAGCCCTGGAGGATTGCTACCCCCATCTTGAAATGTTGTTTGGGATCCCGAGGAAGAACTACCTCCAGCCACTGACAATTTCTTCTTTGAGCGGGTGCCTAGAAAAACTCCTTCTGTAGGTACTGTTATTCGTGTTCCCTGGACCCGTCTTCTCGACTCATAGGCCGAGTGTGGAGGGTTGGAGGTGCTAGATTTCTGGCCTCTCCTTATTGAGGGGGAATTCTAGGAAGAATAACACGAGGCAAAGAGGAGATCCTCCTCCTCTAGTGGTTGTACTTGTTCTCCGGAAGGCTGTCGGATGGGTACTCTTGGTTGAAGTCGATAAAATACCGATTGCCTATCTGCAGGTACTGCTACCTTGGCACAGCAGTAGTCGATGACGATATTGGCATAGTAATATCCTGGAGAGGACACCTCCCACGCCGTAGTTATTCCTCTAGTTTTGCACTTGTGATTGATAATGTTGCGTAAGTCGACCGAGGGATGCTTTATCTTTACACCCTCATTATGAGCATGGGTAGACAGAGCACATGGGTTTATAGGTGTTTCCTTTACTCCTTGTCTTGGGGTTCGGACAAGAACTTTCATGGGTCGTTAGTGGAAGACTTTCGAGAACGGCCATAGAGGTTTCCCTCTGCAGGCTAGATACATGGGATGATTTTGTACAACTTCCTGTCAGGGGCATGTATAAGACGGTCTGCTGGATGAGCAGTCTCATGAGCTTGGCGATCTCGCACTGCCCTAGACTTCCTCGTTCTAGCATGTACTGGTGCATAGTATGAAGAGTCAAAGTTTGAATGTTTCCCCTTTCTCAGCATGGCGCAAGGAGTCACAGCTGTGTGAGATTCGATCAAGAACCGAGCTTCTATTGTTGTCCTAGTAGCATGCGGCCATCTTCCTGCGGATGCCGACCGACGCAGCATAGTCCTTTTATGCGGCCTTTGACATGGCCGCATAGAATGTGCATCAGCACCCGAACTTCTAGCATCGTAGTATTTTCCTTTGCCAGAGTTTGGTGCTAATGTCACGACCCGCACCCGGAATTTGGGCATGAGTCGTGGGTACGTCCAGCCTACGCCGCAGCATCGGCGGTAGAACGCTGTCTAGGTCACAAACATAGTATATCCTGTCAATAGTCTCAACTCCGTACGGAGGACAATGATAAATAAACCACAGTTCTATAATATACTCAATCACAACTATAAACATAATGGCACGATGAGAATTGAAAAGAGTTCTATTTAAAACCAACCACAATAAATCTAACTCAATCCTGGTCCAAATGACCTCACAAAGTCACAAATAAAAATAAATACATCTCAGTCTCAGTCTCAGTCTAAAATAGTAAATGCAGAAAAATAATCTAAGCATGGGCAGGCAAGTTCTCCTCTAAGATAGGCACCTCCTCTGGGATTTCTGGGGTGAAATCCTCCTCTATTCCTGGACCGTAATGAGTAGGGCAAAAGTCCTCCAGGTCCTCTGAAAAATGTTGGTTATCCAGTCAGGATTGGAGCGAAGCACAAGCACTAACAGCAGTTTCATTAAATTGACAAAATCTATAAACAGTGTAAGAGATACAAGATGGAAATAAAAGCTGAACATGTGAAGTACTGGAGAAATGAAATAGACAATAAAGCATCTAGCAATGAGCAATAAATAGTGAATGCTAGAACAGGTAAATCTGAATAAAATAGACATCTAGCTAAGTGATTGAAATATCAGTTTATTATGTGATCGGCTTGGGACTGGATCAGGCTGGTTATATATGATTAGCTATGATTCTTTTAGGTCAGGCTAACCACATGGTTAGCTATGGTGCATATAATGGTCAGGCTAATCATATATAACAGCTATGGAGCATATAAGTGGTCAGGCTGCACCCGACGTGAGAAGTGGGGTGAGCTATGGTGCATATAATGTTTGGATATGATCACATAATCTACTAATAGTTCCCCATCCCCCAGCTAGCACAATGGATTCCAACCACGACTCCTCGTGATGGGGATCTAGGGTGCTAACCCGTGTATCCATGGTGTCGGAATCAAGTATGAAATACACTACAATTTATAGAAGTAATCAAACATGAAAACTGTCAGAGAATGTACTCGCCTGTGGTCCTGAGCAAAATGTGAGGATCGAGGTCCAAAGTAGGATCACAAGGACCTATATATATAAGATAACAATATTAAAATGATGTTTGGAATAATAAAAGCGATTAGCTAATTTGAAATGGGGTGTTAGGCCATTTCTAGGTCTATACTAGGTGTTACTAAGTCAACTCTAGGTTTTTGGTCAAAACTAGTTAATACCTTGCTTCTAGGTTCATACTAGCTATTGTTAACTAATACTAGTTAAACTAGGTTGTGACTAGGTTTCTAGGTCCATCTCATGAGTATCTAGATACTAGGTATCATATAGCTATATAGACTATATAGTGAGTCGTAATAATATATATATGGCTTATAAATATACTTGCCCAATATATATATAGGATAGTGTTTATTTAGTGACTTGACTTATACCTTACTCATATGCTTAATACCATTAACCCACAGTACCCCATATCAACATCTACACTAAATTACCAACTCACTCACACTGCTAACTGATGCATTTCTTCCTAACACTAATACTGAAACCCCAATGCCCACACACTGGACAGGAAATACACAGTCACACATAGACAGGTATGGCACTGATACACACATATCCTACTGATACTAACCCACTGCACATGTCCACATTTAACCTAGATAATTCACTCTCAAAAAGGGACACACACACAGATACAAATTTCTGCACACAGCATACCTGGCCCAAACCCCCTCCTTACTGCTGATACACATATACTGACACACAAACTTCTGCCTCTTAATTACCTACACACACACAGGTCCTGAACTGTTTGCTCACTGCTCACTGAACACTAGCACATGGACATAGGTAACCACACAATACAAAACACACACAGCCACAATAATACACTGCAGAAATTTATAACACAATACACACTTAACTGCATTGCATAGTCCAACAGCTACACATCTACCCATAGTTAGACACATACTGACACTAAGTATTCACAATAGACACTTGCACACACAGACATCTAACATAAACCTAACTCACTGGCTCACTGATACCCAGTATCAGTTAACTGATACTTTATTCACTACCCCCAATTCACTCAGCACACTGTGATACACATGACACTCACACACACTATTGAACCTGGGACAACTCTATTCACACACAGACCTATAATCTAATACACATGACTTACCCTCAATGCACAGCCACATACACAGGATCCTGGGTAAATTTCTGAGGCACACACCAATACTTAGACACCTAGGTATCTAACACAGTACACTGAACACACACACATACATAATTTAACTAACTACTGACACTAGTTCCTAACTCACAAGTTCCTGAGACCCATATAGGTTCTACATATTCACATAGTATACAATTTCTGCACACAATACTAAAGCATCCTCACACACATATATATATATACTGATACTTACACACACACACACACACATGTGCACACAGCACAGAAATCAAACCCCTCCCTACCATCTCACTGATACCTACTGCACATAATGAATTCTGCTCACAGTTCTGATACTGAACTCACACACAGGTATGCATCTAACACCTAGGTAATACCCTGTCTACCCATACACTGGAGTTCTTGATGCATAACTCACAGTTCTGCACACAGCCACAAGCCTCTCCATATCTGATATATATCCCTGTGTGACTGTACAACTCAAATCAACAACAACACCTCTACACATATGCATATATATATATCAATAACAAAACAGATTAAAAATAGATTTAAAACTAACACAGATCCTACACTAAAACCCAACCCGAATATGCTCCAAAAGAACCCAAAATACACAGTACACAAATCACCCGACTGTGTACAAGAGTCTCAACACAGTTTCCCCCAAATACTCATACCCGATTGTACAGAACTCACTTCTAAACATATGAAAACCAACAAATAACTAGAACACAGGCAATGGTAATATATATATATAGTCTATAAACCAAGATATGCATACATCCACTACCTTAGATGGATGAACCCTAAATGAACATTCCATCGAACACATGCAGTGCAAGAAACCAATATACATACAACCCATAAATTCCTAATCCAAAAACCCTACAAATCGGGTTCAACTTACACAGAGGAGATGAAATCAGTCCACATACCAAAATCTAGGGTTAGGGTTCTTAATAATTGGGGAAAACCCCATGTGGGTCACCAAAACCTAATCCAAAGCCCTAGAATCGAATTACACACAGATTTGGGGGTTCCTAATGGCCATTATCATCTGTACACAGAATTTAAATGAGTAGAACTAGGGTTTTACCTGCAGGGGAAGGTTTCTTCAACGAGGCTCTTCTTCTCCAAGGCTCCCTGACCCACGTTCTTTGCTTCTCTTGCTTTGGAGGTGGAGAAAATGGAACCTAGGGTTAGGGTTTCGAATTTTTGGAGTGGGGAGATGGTTTCTCTTGTGGAGGCTAGGGTTTCTCCTGTCTATAAGAAGGATGGCTTTGTGAGAAGCTTCCTATATATATAAACCTAGTTCTAGGGTTTCCTTGCACAGCTTTAGGTTTAAACCTTTATGTTAAGTCATGTAGGACCTAATAGTCTCAGGTTAAGTCAGTCTAGGGTTTTGAGGGTTCACCCTAATCTTAAAATTCTAGGGTTTTGCTAGAATAGGGTTTACACAATTAGGGTTTGGTCATTAGGGTTTGCCCTAATGCGTTCTAGGGTTTACCTTAAACCAAATATCACTAATAATAATATAATTAGTTTATAAAACTCAGCAATTAATTAAATACATAAATTTTTAAAAATAGTTAAATTACAGAAATGCCCTTATATGGAAAAGTGGTAGTGACAGCTAAGCATCTTTCTTCTCAGCCAAAGTTGCCACATAACCAGGGGCATCCTGGGTAGATTCGTGATATGCGTCTTCAACAACAGGGAGAGAGATGGGGAGTGTATGCTCCGCAGTTGGGTGAGGCATATCGGCCTTTATAACCCATGTCCTGCGGGTCTTCTTAGGCTTTGCCAGCCGAGGTGAAGCGCCTTCCTCAGAGAGCATTTCCTCAAAGGATTTCTAGTCGAAGCGTACAACCAGCAACTTCTGGGTTGAACCCAACTTGGATGCGTCAGACTGCGTCACGACCTTCTCATTAAAGGAGAAGGATGTCCCCAGTAGAGTCGCTATCTTGTTTGCCGTTAATGTAAATTTAAGAAACTTTTGCTTAATAACCAAAAAAAGTACAAAGAAATCCTAGACAGAAAATCTAAGTACAATATTTTTGATCTAGGGAACGTGACGATGGAGATTGAGTATTGCATCGACTCCATTACTCTGTTGACTGTCTGATAAGGGAGTGAAGATGCTCTTTTCTCTTTCGTGAGCCTGTATGCACGTACGTGGCTAGCTAGGGCATTGTAGGGTATGCTACCCTTGCTATTAATAGCCATCCTGCTGACAGGCTATAGGTGCCGTATATGCCTCTGTTTGGTGGCTGCATGGGGGTCCTGAAACAGAATATGGTTGTAATTCTAGCTGCATATAACGGGCGGGCTGCCACATAGCCTCGGTTGGGATATGTTGTTGATATGATCTCGGGATTGTTTTCAACTCCGTTATATACGTGACTCGGTCAGCGGGACAAGTAGTAAATACTGAATGTTTGAAGATTTTTCGGTTGCAACAAATAGATCGTGTCACGACCCGCACCCGGTGTAGGGATGCAAGTCGGAAACAATGTACAGCCTATGCCGCAGAATAGACGGTAGAACATTGTTTGGATAATCTATCTAACAATATAATGAGCCACCAACAATATCAATATACTCAAACACAGATCTAAGATGGAAATGAGCACGAATATGATAAAAGAATAGAATAGTCACAATACAACTCATGAGTCAAAAATAATAACATCAATGAGTCTGAGAAAATACTAAACAATAAAATGGAGATAAATCCAATACAAGAGAATAGCTAAGATACTATAAGTTCCTGGTCCTCTGTCTTAGTCAGGATGAGTCCCTCCTGAGCCAAGGTCTCTGACTCTAAGCCCACAAAATCCTGAGGCCCGTAATGAGTAGGGTACCACAACTCAGTGTCATCTGGAAAAAATATATCCAGTCAGGAAAGAAGCAGAGTACATCTCTAACAACAGTTCTAATCAATGATATAAATTATGTAATAGTAAATACATGTGAATATACAAGATACAATAATACATATAAGAGATATACAATAAAGAAAATACTAAAAATAAATACAAGAATGAACAATATGGCAATGAATAAGAATACTAATAACTAAGTGAGTGAGTACCAGCTTAACATGTGATCGGCTTGGGAACTTGATACAAGATATATGGCCTGGCTAATCATACGTATGGTGTATGATTAATATTATTGAATGAACAAGACTTGATACAAGGAGGGTATAATCACATATCTACACTACATACTCCCCAACCCCGACTGGCATAGTGGATCCAACTACGGTATGCTATGGCATGAGATTCTCTCGAAAGGTAGCAAGTCTTCCCGAGAATCAGTGTTTGTACATGAACAAATAGAAGAATGAAGCAAGGCTTGCACAAGATACACCATATATACCAAAAAATAATATCTCATGATGAGATCCGGATATACCAATCCGTGTAACTCGTGTCAAGAAATCAAGGATATCTATACTAGATACAATGAACATAGAGAATATCATAAATAAGAAACTATCAGAGAATGTACTCACCTGAAGTTCAGTGAATAGTATCACAGATGTCTGGTATGGTGCCTCAAAGACCTAGATATGGAATATAACATCAATATAAGGTTTCAAAATGAAAATAAGTTAAACTAGTTAACTTCTAGGTCAAAGAGCCATTTCTAAGTCAAAATAGTCAAAATAGGTCAACTCTAAGTCAAATCGGTCATACTTGGTCAAACTACCTGTTTCTAGGTTGCATGAGTCTATCTCTAGGGTATTGGGTCCATATATTATGAAACTAGGCCACACTAGCTAAATCTAAGATACTAAGAACACATTAAGATATCGTATCTTAGGATATGCAAACTAGAGACATGGAAATAGCATATATGCATATTCAATCAATAATATATATACTAGTCCTAAGTACAATTACTAAATGGATACCTTGGTTTTGAACCAACTCGGTATCGTACCACTAAATATCCATTTTGATACTCGAACCCAAATACCTTGAATATCCCCAATACCTTGACACTTACCTTGGTATCTCAAGGTAAATGTGATTCTAATATATAGTAGCTACCCCACTAGCTACATATACTAAGACATGTATATATCAACCCAAAATAGTTTCTAGTATATACTAACATGAATATTAAATACCAACTACCAAACTAATCACTAACTACTAATATGTATACACATGTACACATAACTATATATAACTAGAATGCATAAGAGATATATATATTTATCACTAAATAGCTACATATCTACCAATTATCAAACTAACAATGCATATTTAACTAACTATCAAGTTAATTACCCATCTACCTAGCTATACATACTGTTGATGCTGCTGCTCGTAGACTCTGCTGAAACGCTACGGCTACTGTCGTTGTTTTGCTCTTACTATCGCTGGTTGCTGTCGTTGTTGGCTGCTGCTGTCGCTGTTGGCTGCTGCTGTTGCTATTTCCGTCGTTGTTGTTGTCGTTGTTGGCTGTTGTTGTCGCTGTTGGCTGCTGTTGTCGCTGTTTTCGTTGTTGTTGCTATCATTGTTGGCTGTCGTTGTCGCTGTTTCCGCCGCTGTTTTATGTCCGAGTCCCCATCTCTTATACACACATAACCTTTACATCTATATACATACATATATAACTAGATACATATATATATATATAACCACTTACCCACATAACACCTATGTACATATAGATACCAATATAGATCAATTTATCTATATAACACTCATCTCCACTATACATATAAGTAAATATATATATATATATATATATATATATATATATATACACACACATATATACATAAGTACATATATATAATACACCTTTACATATATATGTATATGAACATAACACATATACACTACTAGATTCCATACATATATATACACATATACATATATATTCCACTTACATATATACATATATCATACTATTCAATTAACTATATATATAGAAGTATATCTACATATATATATAAACACATATGCATATATATACTAATGCACAAGTACATATAAATACAAATATAGACATAACAATATATATATATATATATATATATATATATATATATATATATATATATATATATATATATATATATTATAATAGCTAAGAACAATGGAAATTGGTTCTAGAATGCAATACAACAAACACGTGGAGTGTATCGCACCCGTATCACACTAGATCTACGATATGCTTGCGATACGAGTCCACCACACAACCAAACGTACCCCAAAGGACACGAGCAAGTCTAAGTTACTATATATGAACAATACAAAGAGTCAAACACATATCTACGTGTCCGTGTCAAAATATGACATGCACAAAGTCCCGTGTCGGAGAAAAAATCTCCAAATCAACACGTATCACAAAATTATTGGGATACGACCCAGAGTATCCAATTGTAAACATGACACTAGCCACAAACAAGCAAACACATGCCAATTTAGTTTATATGATCAATTGACAAATATAACAAGTGTTAATCTCGGAATTCTCCCAAAATTGACACAAAAAGCACCATAACTTTCTCCATAGGCCTCCTATGAACTAAATTCCAATTCCTATGGGTAGCCTATGCATATGGAGTAATTTTTTATGGTTAAATCTCAGATTTAGAACCTAATTAAAGGGGAAAAAACTGAATTGTACCTATTGGGAGATGGATTCCTAATGCAGCCTCCAAATTTGATAAAATTGGCCTTCAACTTGTAGATCCTTACTCCTCTTTGTAGATCCTTGATTCCTCCTTCTAGATCCATGCTGTACTACCCTCCAATAGTAATTTGGGAGGGAATTAGGATAAAATTTGGTAGAGAATTGATGTGGGAATGAAGGAATTCGGTTGAGGGAAATTCCAGATCTAGATTTGAAATAAAAAGAGGAGAGAAACTTCCCCCCCCTCTTTATATAGGCCGGCCACTTGACCCCCACCCCAAGTCACTATGTAATATCCATTATACCCCTTGGGGCCTCTCATGAAGAAATAATTAAGGAGGGAAGGTTCTAGTCTAATGGTTTTAATTAAACTAATCATCCTCCTAATGAATGGGCTTCTATTTGGGCTCAATTCTAACTAATTACAAATGTTGGTCCATGAGTCTAAACTAAACTAGTTAGGTCCACTAACACAAGTCCAAAACAATAAACTAACATCTAATAATAATTAAATAATATAATAAATAATTCTTCATCATGCACAATATTTAATTAATTATAAAATTACTAAAATACCCTTTCCTAGAAAATGAGGTAGTGACAAGTCTACCCCCCTTAAAATAATTTCATCCTCGAAATTCAAAGACGAAAACTACCCACAGAAAATAAACAAAACATAACATAAAGAACAGAACAACCTAGGAAAGAACATATCAGAATATACCTCAAGGCACAAACAAATATGGATAACGCTCTCGTATTTTATCCTCTCTCTCCCAAGTAGACTGCCCCGGAGAGTGATGCCTCCATGCGACGTGTACCAAGGGAATATTCTAGTTCCTCAGTACCTTCTCACTCCAATCCAGAATCTCAACTGGCTGCTCTGGATAGCTAAGAGTAGGGCCCACCTCTATCTCTAAGTGGTCCAACACGTGACTAGGATCTGCCACGTACTGTCTCAACTGTGACACGTAAAACACATTATGTACTCCCTCCAATGCAGATAGCAAGTCTAGCCTATAAGCAACTGCACTGACCCTCTCTAGAATAGTAAAAGGTTCGATGAATCACGGACTAAGCTTCCCGCCTCCACCGAAGCGAATCGTGCCTCGTGTCAGAGAAATCCTCAGAAACACCAAACCACCAACCTAGAACAAAATACAACCTTAAGAACTTTATCTATAGCAAACAACCAATAACAAGCACATAACAAAAATCTAAAATTATACCTCAAACTCCAAAGGTCTCCGGTGGCTATCGGCCCAATGCCGCTGTCTGTCCTGCGCCACTCGAAGTTTGTCTCTGATCAGCTTAACCTTCTCCGCTACATCCACAACCATCTCTGGCCCCAGAAAAACTCTCTCTCCAACATCATCCCATGACAAGGGAGTACGACATCTCCGACCGTACAGAGCCTCAAATGGTGACATCTTTATACTAGCCTGGTAGCTGTTGTTGTAAGAAAACTCTACCAAATGGAGATGGTCCTCCCAAGAACCCCCGAAATCTAGTACACAAGTATGCAACATATCCTTGAGAGTATGAATAGTCCTCTCTGACTGCCTATCTTTCTGGGGATGATATGCAGTACTGAACTTGAGCTGGGTGCCCAAACTCGCATGTAAACTCCTCCAGAAATGAGAAGTGAAACAACTATCCCGATCCGAGACAATGCTGACGTTAAATCCATGTATCCTGACGATCTGCCTCACATACATCTCTGTCAGCTTCTCCGTAGACAAATCCAACTTAAAAGGCAAAGAGTGGGCGGACTTGGTCAACATGTCAATGATGACCCAAATCGCGTCTTTCCCTCCTAGAGATCGTGGAAGTCCGGATACAAAATCCATAGTAATGTACTCCCACTTCCAATCTGGAATGGGTAATGGCTGAAGTAAACCACCTCGCCTCTGTCTCTCAGCTTTCACCTGCTGGCACACTAAGCATCTGGATACAAATTGTGCCACTTTCCTTTTTATTCTATACCACCACACACTCTTTCGTATAACCCAATACATCTTGTTCGCACCTGGATATATGGAATACTGAGAGCAATGCACTTTCTATAACACCTCCTCACGTAGCTCCCCACTAGGCACACACAATCTAACACCATACCGCAAAGATCCATCCTCATCAATGGTAAAATCATCCTCCAATCCTGCTTCCACCTGAGCACTGATGCTCCTCAGAGATACGTCCTCATACTGTGCTTCCTTGATCCTGTCCATCAACTATGAGTGTATCTGCAACCCCCACATCTGCATAGCAAAACCAGAAACTATCACCTCAATGCCTAAGCTCTCTAATTCCTCCAACAAATATCGATCCTGCGTCAAGAACATAGCTACCGGATACCTGCTCAAGGCATCGGCAACTAGATTAGCTTTCACAGGATGATATTGAAAGGATATGTCAAAATCCTTCATCAGTTCCAACCATCGACGATGCCTCATGTTCAACTCCTTCTGCGTGAAAACGTACTTCAAGCTCTTGTGGTCTGTGAAGGTCTCCATACGCTCTCCGTATAAATAGTGTTTCCATAACTTCAGGGCAAAGATGACTGGTGCCAACTCCAAATCGTGGGTAGTATAGTTCTTCTCATGAGGACGCAATTGCCTAGATGCATAGGCAATTACTTTCTTATTATGCTGAAGAACACAACCCAAACCTTTCCCTGATGCATCCCTATAAATAGTAAAACCTTCAGACCCTGATGGCAATGTCAAAATAGGAGCAGACGTCAACCTCTTCTTCAATTCCTTAAAAGCAACCTGGCACTCCTCCGTCCAAACAAAATCTACATCCTTCCTGGTGAGTCTGGTCATTGGCTCGACAATCCTCAAAAAATCTTGCACAAACTTCCTGTAGTAGCCAGCCAATCCCAAGAAACTTATGATCTCTGATACTGAACTCGGGGTCGTCTAAGACTTCACTGCTACGATCTTTTTCGGATCCACTAAAATTCTATCACCAGTCACAACATGTCCCAAGAACTCCACCTTGTCCAGGAAGAACTCGCACTTGGACAGCTTTCCATACAGCTTCTTCTTCCTCAGCATATCCAACACAACCCGCAAATGCTCCTCGTGCTCCTCCGGTGTCTTTGAGTATATGAGTATGTCATCGATGAACACCACCATGAACTTATCAAGGTACTGATGGAACACCTTGTTCATCAAATTCATAAATACCGTCGGGTCATTAGTCAACCCAAACGGTATCACCATAAACTCATACTGACCATACCGAGTCCTAAAAGAAGTCTTCGGTATGTCCTTCGGCTTCAATTTTATCTGGTGGTAGCCTGATCTCAAATCTATCTTAGAAAATACCTTGGCACCACTCAACTGATCGAACAAGTCATCAATCTGTGGCAAAAGGTATTTATTCTTGATAGTGAGATATTCAATACCCTATAATCAATGCACATGCGCACGGATCCATCCTTCTTTGGTATAAACAATATCCGGGCTCCCCAAGGTGAAGAACTCGATCTAATAAACCCCTTATCCTGTAATTCGTCCATATGCTTCTTCAGCTCGACCAGCTCACTGTTGTTTACTCTAGACACATGCTGTAAAATTGGTTCTGCGCCTGGCACCAAGTCTATAGAGAATTCAACATCTCGATCTGGCGGCAATCCCAATAATTTCTTAGGAAATACATCCAAGAACTCTGTTATCAACGGATGCGGCAACTCCTTGTCTTCCACCATAGCTTCACAAGATAATGCCTTCTTCCTACTTTGCAGCTCCTCTAGCAAACTCGAACTCTGGCTCTCCTAGCGGACCAAACAAAACTCTACCTCCTATATAATCTATATGTCACGCCCCAGTCCCAAAATACCGAGGGACTAGCCACTTGGCAATGGCCGACAGCACAACTCTAATAGGCAGACCCAATTTAATGGACCAGTTAGACTGTACTTAAGCTATAAAATAAATACAATAGTCTATGATATATGTCACAGTCTAATTCTAATCTCATCCACAGAAACTAAACAAATATGATAGACTAATCAATATAAAGAAATATAGTCCATCAACTAGTCTCAATAAAAATTATCTCGGGGAACAAGCCGATAATAATTTAATACAATAATCCAAGAGTCAAGATATATAATAACTGGAAGTAGAAATAACTAAGTATATATAACAAAATATTCTGGAGAAATCCCCTGGCACAACCTCGTCCTCTGGTGCCAGTACTGCTCCAACGTCAGCTCATGTCCCGTATATCTTGGGGTAAACCTCCTCTGTTGTACCTGGGGACATAATCCGGATCCAGGTCCTCGGGGGACATAGCAAGGTACAAGAATAACTCAAGCCAAATAAATAAAGTAAATAAAAATAGATCCTCAGAGCAAGCTATATAACCAGCTATGTGAAATGCAAGTGAGAGTTTTACTATTACTCAGGCTGAGATCACTACAAGCTCTGTGTCGGAGAGCCAGTAGCAGTAATATCACGTAATGGGCCAAGATCTGGAACAGAGACTAAAGCACCACAATAATAAATATATATGTATGTAAATAGCCTGTAGCCTGTGTGTCTCTCCCCACCTAATGTAATCATACGTCCCATGTCCACGATGTCTCATGTCCATAACACGCAAGATCATGACCTCTAGCTAGTACAACGAGTCATAATAATATTTATGTATATGCAAGTCGTATGTCATGAATCCTGTAATCCTATACAGAATCACCATGAATAACTCAAAAAAGATTATGTCTCATGAATAGTATCAAGTGTCCTATGGTATGACGTACTTGGTAAAGCAAGCACGAAAAATATAGGATCGTGTTATCAAATCTCTAAGTGACGTTACATGACTCCGCGTACGGCGTCGATATCCGAATATTATTCGGACAATAAGCAACGTATCACGGTCCTAGGTTGAACAAGTATAATATAGAAGTATATATATAAATAGCTTAAGCAATTAATATCAAAGGAATTACTACAAGTTTGGCAAGGTACACTCGCCTGGGATTTGAACTCCTTCAGTTGGTCATGTAACAGCGAAATCTCCAGGTATGTCTCCGGATGCTAAAATAAAAATTACCATCATTCTCATAATATGTAAAATAGCTAGGATTGACTACCCATAAGTCCAAATTGGACACAAGGGCATAATTGATAGTTTATGGTCAAAGTAGGGTCCACATGTGGCCTACTTCGTACCGAAAAATATGTCAGAGATAAAGTTCTTCAAATTCATCAAACTTAGTGTCTACGAGTATAGGTCGATGATACAAACCCAATAGAACGTCCAAAACTAGATTTCGTTGAGCCGGTCACGAAATCGCCCGTCAAGTGGAGCCGTGGGGCCCAAGAAACAGGATTTCGTCAACGTTCTCATAATGGAACCAAACTTGGGTCACAGGACCAGCGTAATACTACGAATCTGATGGCGCAAGTTTTATTTTAAAATGACAAGCACACACGAAATTATGACAAGTGTCAGAATGGGCCGATACGGAATTTTTTGAAGAATACGCGTTGATTCCGGTGTGCACGCACATCTAAATCAACTTCTGTGAAATTCCACACGTCCGCGTTGACGATACGCATCTTTCGATTAATTTGCACACGATGAAGTAGACTCGTTTAGTGGAACGCACCCCGTTTCAGAAATTTTTAGTTTTAGAAAACCAAATTTTTGGTTAACTTCAACCGTGAATAAAACACAACTTACAATAAATTAAAATAAACTAATTAAAGGGGTTTAATCTCGGTTATGTTGTCTAATTTACTGTTCAAGTAAAATTTAAAAATATTAACTAGGTTGGAAAAAAAAGGCCATGAACATGGGGGTTTGGGACAGTTTTCTGAATTATAAATTGGGTTATTTTTTCCTGTTTTGTGTGGTAATTTGCGTCTGACACAGGACACAATACCCCAAACTAATTATACAGGATTCGAGAGGGTCATATTGTGAACACAACATAATATGCCATTCGTGAATCGATATATCATAGAGAAAGATAACTCTCTGGAAACAGAGGGGGTCGAATCCTTGCTGTGCTGCGCGTGAACGAATGCAGGCGGCGGTACATGATCTTCGGTGGCGGTGCACGTTCGTCGGCAGCAGATTGTTGCAGCTACTGCCTGTCACCCGCGCTGTGCTCTTGCGCGTTTAGTTGCGGCCGCTCGGGGAAGTTTTTGTCGGAGCCGGAGTCATCGTCGAGGCCAGAGTCGTCGGAGTGAGAGAGGTTGTGATGGTGGTGGGTTCGGCTCACTGGGGCTTTATAGGGGCGAGGTACGACGGTTACGGGGAGATGAATAGATGGGTCGCCGGAGTGTAGGGGAGGTGAACAGATTGGTCGCTGGAGTGCAGGGGAGGTGAACGGATGGGTCACCGGAGAGGTACTGTAGTGGTCAGGGAAGAGAATAGGTTTCAGTTACTGTAGACAAAGGGTTTTGGGTTAGCGGATCGAGTACGGGTCGCGGGTTAGCGGGTTGTGGGTCAGGTAGGATCCAGTAGTTGGTTTAGCTCGGTTTGGTTCGGTTTGGTTTGGTTCGGGTTGGTTTAAGTTGGTTTATTTAAAAATAATATATTTTAGCAATTTAAAAATAGTTTTTGAGCCCAATAAATTCCAAAAAAATTACACAATATCCTATTATTAATTATACACTCAAAAATATAATTTTGTAATATTTTAATAATTAATTTAATACACAAAAATATAAATCCCTGAAGAACATTTATTATAATTAATTAAAAATTACAGAAAAATCTCAAAATTCATAATTAAAATTCTAAAAATCTGGGTGTTTACAATCTATCCACCTTAAAAGGATTGCATCCTCGCAATTAAGAATTTACTACTCTAGAAAAAATAATCATGGTAACCTATAGGTAGTTCTTAGGTCATACCTGCATCTTCGACTATGTGAGGATAACGTTGGCATATGATATCCTCTCGTTCCCAAGTAGATTCGTCAGGGGAGTGATGTTTCCAGGCTACCCAGACCAATCTAATCGTCTGACCCCGTAATATCTTCTCACTAATGTCAAGTATCCCAACTGGATCTCTTCATACCTCAAGCTAGGTCCTACTGAAATCTCAGAATGATCGACTGCGTAACTTGGGTCAGTCTCGTACCTTCTCAGCTGTGAGACATGGAATATATCATGCACTCCCTCTGGAGATGTGGATAATACAAGACGATACGCCACCTCCCCAATATGCTCCAAAATATCAAATGGCCCAATATACCTCGGGCTCAGCTTGCCTCTACTCCCAAATCGAATAGTACCTCGAGTAGGTGAGATTCTCAAGAATACATGTTCTCCTTCAAAGGTCGGTGGTGTGTGTCAGCCTTATGCTTTTGTCTGTCCTGAGCTGCACGAAGATGACTCTGAATTTGCTTCACTATCTCAACTTTTATATCACTAACTCTGGACCGAGTATCTGATGCTCGCTAATATCACTCCAATATATTGGTGACCTGTACTTCCTGTCATACAACGCCTCAAAAGGTGCCATCTGGATGCTCGCCTGGTAGATGTTATTGTAAGAGAACTCCACCAAGTGCAAATGGTTTTCCCAAGACCCTCCGAAGTCTAACATACACGACCTCAGCTTATCCTCCAGGATTTGAATCGTGCGCTCCGACTGACTGTCTGTCTGTGGATGGTAAGCACTGTTGAACTTGAGTCGGGTGCCAAGACTCTCTTGCATGTTTCGCAAAAAATGGGATATGAATCTTGAGTCACGATCTGACACAATACTAACCGGTACTCTATGTAATCTTACGATCTGTCGTATATAAATGTTATCTAAAAACTCTGTGGACTGTCCAACTCTGAACGGCAAGAAATGTGCCGATTTGGTGAGTCGATCCACAATAACCCAGACTGTATCCTTCCTACTGGGGCTTCTTAGAAATCCTGTAATAAAATCCATAGTGATATATTACCACTTCCATTCGAGTATGGGAAGCGGTTGTAACATACCAGCAGTTCTCTGATGCTCGGCCTTAACTTGATGACAGACCAAATATTTTGCCACAAATCGTGCAATCTCTCTCTCTTAATCCCATGCCACCAATAGTACTACATCAAATCTCGGTACATCTTCGTACCTCCCGGATGAACAGAGTACATAGAGCTATGTGCTTCAGACATCAACTCATCTCTCAACTCCTCATTAGGAACATATAGGCGATTTACGCACCTTAATGTCCTATCCTTAAGGATTCGAAGTCTCGTCTGCATGTCGGCTTCCGTCTTCTCTTTAAGTCTCCGGAACCTAGCATCTGTGGGCAATATTGCCTTAATCCTCTCCACTAGTGATGACTTAACTTCAAGATTCGCCAACAACCCACTCCGCCTTGGCAAAATAACCTCTATTCCAAGATCTTGTAGATCCTCTAATAGTTAGGGCTGCATTATAAAAAAAATAAGTTTTGGGCTTCCTGCTGAGTGTGTCTGCTACGATATTCGCCTTTTCCGGATGGTACTGTAAATCTATATCAAAATCTACCATCAACTCTAGCCAATGTCTCTGTCTCATATTGAGCTCTTTCTGAGTATAGACATACTTTAGACTCTTGTGATCAGTGAATTAGTGAAGATTTTGACCTTCTCTCCATAAAGATAGTGCCTCCATATCTTTAATGCAAATATTACTGCAGCTAGCTCAAGATCGTGTGTCGGATAGTTCTTCTCATGAACCTTCAACTGTCTCGATGTATAAGCGATAACTTTGCCATGTTGTATCAAAATACATCCTAGTCCACTGCCTGACGCATCACTATAAACAACGAAGCCTCCTGATCCTGAAGGAAGAGTTAAGACCGATGTTGTCGTCAATCGCGTCATAGGCTCCCGATCCTAGTCCACTGCCTTATGACAATCTTCCGTCCATGCAAACTCCTGGTCCTCACACGTCAACTACATCATAGGCTCCACAATCCTTGAAAAATTCTCCATGAACCTCCGATAGTATCCAGCAAGTCCAAGAAAACTTCTCACTTTCGCAACTGATGTAGGTCTAGGCCAAGTTTCTATTGTAACAACCTTCTTCGGATCAACTGAAAGTCCTTCTCCTGAGATGATATATCCTAGGAAAGGCACCCTATCCATACAAAACTCACATTTACTGAGTTTGGCGTACAGCTTCTCCTGTCTCAGCGTCTCTAGCACAATTCTGAGATGCTCCTCGTGCTCTTTGTGGCTCTTAGAATATATCAATATGTCATCAATAAACACAACCATGAACTTGTCCAAGTACTAATAAAAAAGTCTGTTCATCAAGCTCATGAACACAGCTGGCGCATTGGTTAAACCAAATGGCATAACTAAGAACTCATAGTGTCCATACATGGTCCTGAAGGATGTCTTTGGTATATCATCTTTCTGCACTCTACTCTGGTGATAACCGGATCTAAGATCGATCTTTGAGAATACACTAGCACCACTCAACTGATCGAATAGATCATCAATGTGTGGTAAGGAATATCGGTTCTTGATGGTTACATTGTTTAGTGCCCTGTAGTCAATACACAGGTGTACCGTCCCATCCTTCTTTGGCATAAATAGTATGGGTGCTCCCCATAGTGAAATACTGGGTCGAATAAAATCCTTCTCTAGAAGATCATCAACTTGCGCCTTCAATTCCACCAACTCCTTAGGTGCTAGCCGGTACACTGATGAAGTGATAGGCTCCGCTCCTGGAGTCAAGTCTATTGGAAATTCTATTTTCCGATCAGGTGGTAATCCTGGAAGATCATCGAAAAATACATGCACAAACTCAGATACAACCTTTGGGTACTCGGACTCCCCTTGTACAGAGAGTACCCTAAGTATAGGATGAACACCTTGCTCTATGGTTCCCCAAAGAAACTTAAACTCTGGATGTCCAGGTGGTCTAAATATAACCCGTCCAAGCCGACAATCTAGAGTAGAATGGTACTGACTCATCCAGTCCATACCAGGTACAACATTATAAACTGACATGGAAAAGATTAAAATTTGAGCTCACATCTCTCTCCCACAGACTACTACCGAACAAGATCAATAAATGCCTCTAACTAGGATAATTTTACCTCCCGTAAGAATTCTCTTAGTCTTCGGAAGGGGTGAGGTAGCTACTCTATGTGTGGCTACGAAGCTAACAACTATGAATGAATGCGATGCTCCAAAATCGAATAAAGCTACAATAGGTAATGAAGCTACTAATATAGTACCTGCTATGACCTCTCTTGCAATAGTTTCCTCTTCAATAGCCAATATAAATGCCTGTCCTCGTCCCTGAGATGGACCTCTCGACAGTCGAGCCTGCTGGAATAGTGCTGCCTGTGGTGCCAAAGGTGGACTTGTCCGATACCCTTCTGGAGCTGGTGGTCTGACTCCTCCAACTCCCGTCTGTGGTGCTCCCAATGCTGGATAAGCTGGCATCGGTGCTGGTAAAGCTGGTAGATCTACCATTGGTGATCCCTCTCGAAGCTCAGGGCAGTCCTTGGCTGGATGTTGGTTAGATCCGCAAATCAAGCATAGTCCAACTTACGTCTGCACTCCCTCTCAATATGGCCTACCTTTCCACAGTAGTGACAAGTAAGAAGGGATGTGGTTCTTGGTACTGCTCTCTTTGGTGGATTCCTCTAGGGTCACTTTGCAGACTCCCCTTGTGGTGCTCTGGCTGGTGCTGATGTGAACAGTCATTTCAGGCTAGACTCTCTCCTGGTGACGCGCTTCATACGTCGTGCTGCAGCAAGGACGTCCGTATATGAAGTAGGTGCAACGGATCCGATCAATCTCTGTATCTCAAAGCTAAGTTCGTTGAAGAACTTCTTCACCTTCTTCTCTTATGTCAGAATCAGAGTAGGGGAGAAGCGACCAAATAGATTAACTCTGTATTGTACTTCTCTACTATCATATTACCTTGAATGAGGCGGTTAAACTTATCTCTAACTTATGCTCTGGTAATAGCTGGAATATACATCTCCTGGAAGAGACTAGAAAACTCCTCACAAGTGACTCGGTCCGGTCTGAGCCGTCTCTTCTCAGATAGCCACTAATGATGTGCATTTTCCGTCAACTGCATCCTGACGGCAGTTATCCATCGCTCCCTCGGAAGCTCGGCTGCTTCCAATTGGTGTTGAGTGTTTGTGAGCCACTCATGAACTTCAGTGGGCTCCTTCTTGCAAAAAAATATACGGGGCTTCATCTGGCAAAAATTAGTGATAGATCCCGTCGATGGTCGCCTAGTTGGTGGATTCGCCTGCTATAGTGTGATTACTAGGCTGTTCCTCAAGTTCTCCGCCTTGTGACGCTGAGCCTCTTGATAATCCTGCTATTGGGATTGCATCATTGTGTAGAACATTTGGAATATCTGTTGTCCGTCCATAGCCTATCCTTGTAGAAAAATGGGCATTGGTGGAGCAAACCGCGGCGGTGTAGAATATTATCTCGCCAGAATCTTGAGGCATGCTGACCTGCTTGACTATTTTGTTGAGCGGATGAACCTCCACCCACTGGTGTCACTCAATCATCATAGGTAACCACAGCACCCTGTGGTATACCTATGAGAGTCTCGTCTCCGGCTTGTGGGTCCATTACTCTACATTAAAAGTAAACTATGAGAATCGCACAGAGGAATCAAGATATGATGCAAATCAAGAAAATAATTTGAATCCGATATAGAGGTCAAGAACATATCAACAAGTGGATGAGATCCTACAATTTATCCTAATTGCAAGCTAGCTCGGTTCCTTAGTTGAAACAAAAGTAATATAGTCGTGGACCTGCATGGGCCACCACAAAAACCATGTCATGCCCCAGTCCCAAAATACCGATGGACTAGCCACGTGGCAATGGCCAGCAGCACAACTCCAATGGGCAGACCCAATTTAATAGACCCATTAGAGTATACTTAAGCTGTAAAACAAATACAATGGTCTACGATACATGTCACAGTCTAACTCTAATCTCATCTACAGAAAGTAACCAAATATGATAGACTAATCAATATAAAGAAATATAATCCATCAACAAATCTCAATAAAAATTGTCTCGGAGAACAACCCGATAATAAGTCAATACAATAATCTAAGAGTCAAGATATAGAATAACTGGAAGTAGAAATAACTGAGTATATATAACAAAATACTCAGGAGAAATCCTCTGGCATAACCACGTCCTCTGGTGCCAGTACTGCTCCAACGTCAGCTCTTATCCCGTATATCTCGGGGTAAACCTCCTCTGTTGTACTTGAGGACATAATCAGGATCCAGGTCCTCAGAGGATATAGCAAGGTACAAGAATAACTCAAGCCAAATAAATACAGTAAATAAAAATAGATCCTTAGGGTAAGCTATGAAACCAGCTATGTGAAATGCAAGTGAGAGCATCACTAGTACTCAGGCTGAGACCACTACAAGCTCTGTATTGGGGAGCCGGTAGCAGTAATATCACGTAATAGGCCAAGCTCTGGAACAGAGACTAAAGTACCATAATAATAAATATATATATATAATCAGCCTATAGCATGTGTGTCTTTTTCCATCTAATGAAATCATACGTCTCATGTCCACGACGTCTCATATCCATAACACGTAAGATCATGACCTCTAACTAGTACAACGAGTCATAATGATATATATATATATGCAAGTCTTATGTCACGAATCCTGTAAGCCTATACAGAATCACCATGAATAACTCAGAAAAAATTATATCTTATGAATAGTATCAAGTGTCCTATGTTATGACGTACTTCGTAAAGCCAGCACGAAAAATATAGGATCGTGTTATCAACTCTCTAAGTGGCGTTACACGACTCTGCGTACGGCGTCGACACCCGAATATTGTTCGGACGCTAAGCAACATCTCACGGTCCTAGGTTGAACAGGTACAATACAGAAGTATATATATATATATATATAAATAACTCAAGCAATTAATATCAAATGAACTACTGCATGTTTGGCAAGGTACACTTGTCTGGGTTTTGAACTCCTTTAGTTGCTCTTATAACAGCAAAATCTCCAGGTACGCCTCCGGATACTGAAATAAATATTACCATCATTCTCAGAAAATGTAAAATAGCTAGGATTGACTACCCATAATTCCAATTTGGACACAGGAGCAGAATTGACAGTTTTTGGTCAAAGTGGGGTCCACTTGTGGCCCACTTCGCGCCAAAAAATGTGCCAAAGATAAAGTTCTCCAAATTCATTAAACTTAGTGTCTACGAGTCCAGAATGATGATACAAACCCAACAGAACATCCAGAACTGGATTTTGATAAGCCAGTCACGAAATCGCCCGTCAAGTATAGCTATGGGGCCCACGAAACATGGTTTCGTCAATGTTCTCAGAATCAAACCAAACTTGGTTCACAGGACCAACGTAACGCTACGAATCCGATGGCACAAGTTTCATTACGAAACGGCAAGCACACACAAAATTATAACGAGTGTCAGAACGGGCCGATACGGAATTTTTCGACGAATATGCGTTGATTCTGGTGTGCACGTACATCCAAATCAACTTTCGTACAATTTTATATGTCCGTATTGACGATACGCGCCTTTTGATACCATTTGAACACAACAAAGTTACCTCGTTTAGTGGGATGCACCCTGTTTCAGAAAATTTTGGTTTTAAAAAACCAATTTTTTTGTCAATTCAACCGCGAATAATATACAGCATACAACAAATTAAAATAAACTAATTAAAGGGGTTTAATCTCATTTATGATGTCTAATTTTATGTTCAAGTAAAATTTAAAAATATTAACTAGGTTGGAAGTAAAATAGCCATGAACATGGGAGTTTGGGACAGTTTTCTGAACTATAAATTAGGTTATATTTTTCTGTTTTGTATCACAATTTACGACTGACACAGGAACGATATCCCAAACTAATTATACAGGGTTCGAGAGGGTCATATTGTGAACACAACGCAACAGGCCGTTCGAGAATCGATACATCGTGGAGGAAGATAACTCACTGGAAACAGAGGGGATCAAATTCGCGTCGTGCTGTGCGTGAACGAATGCGGGCGGTGGTGTATGATCGTCGGTAGTGGTGCACGTTCTTCGGCGGCGGATTGCTGTGGCTGTTGTATGTCACCCGCGTTGTGCTCTTGCGCGTTTAGTCGTGGCCGCTCGGGAAAGTTTCAATCGGAGCCGGAGTCATCATCGAGGCCGGAGTCGTCGGAGTGAGAGTGGATGTGATGGTGGTGGGTTGGCTCACTGGGGTTTTATAGGGTCAAGGTGCGGCTGTTACGGGAAGATGAACGGATAGGTCACCGAAGTGTAAGGGAGTTGAACGGATGGGTCGTCGGAGTGGTACTGTAGCGGTCGGGGAAGATAATAGGTTTTAGTTACTGTAGAAAAAAGGTTTCGGGTTAGCAGCTCGGGTATGGGTCACGGGTTAGCGGGTTGTCGGTCAGGTAGGATCCAGTAGTTGGTTTAGCTCGGTTTGGTTTGGTTTGGTTCAGTTTGGTTTGGTTTGGTTCAGGTTGGTTTAAGTTGGTTCATTAAAAATAATGCATTTTAGAAATTTAAAAATAGTTTTTGAGCCCAATAAATTCCAGAAATATTACACAATATCCTATTATTAATTATACACTCAAAAATATAATTTGTGCAATATTTTAATAATTAATTTAGTACACAAAAATATAAATCCATGAAGAACATTTATTATAATAAATTAAAAATTATAGAAAAATCTCAAAAATTCATAATTAAAATTCTAAAAACCTGGGTGTTTACACTATACTAGCACGGTGCCTACTTAACCAATCTATTCCATTACAATATCGTAACTCGGAAGTGGCATTACAAGTAGACACGCACTCAACTCCCGGCCTCCCAGAGTAACTCTTCGATCCTTGCAAATATCATTAACCAGGATAATGCCTCCCCCGGTCATGATCTTGTAAGTCCTAAGCAAAGACTCAGCTACCAAACCATGCTTCAGAGCAAAAGAAACAGATACAAAACTATGGAAAGTACCACTATCAAACAAAGCTAAAGCTGGAATGAAATAGAATCAATATGGCACATGATATAATGCATTCAAAGAAGGACAGTAAAAGATCAAATATCAATATCAAGGAAGAATAGTTGAATGAATCAAAAAAAAAATTCTAGATGTGACTGGGTATTCTCAGCCTATAGCCTATATCCTATATCCTGAAACAGGCTCGTAATAGCACTCAATTCAGAGCACTACCATGAATAACACTAATTGTGACCTCGAAGACCTGCATGGGCCACCACTAAAAATGTGTCACGACCCGCACCCGGTGTAGGGATGCAAGTCGGGAACAACGCCCAGCCTACATCGCAGAATCGATGGTAGAATATTGTTTGGGTAATATATCTAACAATATAATGAGCCACTAACAATATCAATATACTCAAACACAGATCTAAGATAGAAATGAGCACGAATATGATAAAAGAATAGAATAGTCACAATACAACTCATGAGTCAAAAATAATAACATCAATGAGTCTGAGAAAATACTAAACAATAAGCTGGAGACAAATCCAGTACAAGAGAATAGTTAAGATACTATAAGTACCGGGTCCTCTGTCTCAGTCTAGATGAGTCCCTCTTGAGCCAGGGTCTCTGACTCTAAGCCGACAATATCCTGAGGCCCGTAATGAGTAAGGTACCACTCCTCAGTGTCATCTGGAAAAAATATATCCAGTCAGGAAAGGAGCAGAGTACATCTCTAATAGCAGTTCTAATTAATGATATAAACTATGTAACAGTAAATACATATGGAGAAAAATGTATCCAGTCAGGAAAGGAGCAGAGTACATCTCCAAAGGACACGAGCAAGTCTAAATTACTATATATGAACAATACGAAGAGTCAAACACATATCTACGTGTCTGTATCAAAATATGACATGCACAAAGTTTTGTATTAGAGGAAAAACTCTCAAATTAACACGTATCACCAAATTATTGGGATACGACCCACACGTATCCAATTATGGATACCACACTAGCCACAAACAAGCAAACACATGCCAATTTGGTTTATATGACCAATTAACAAACACAACAAGTGTTAATCTCGGAATTCACAAACAGATATGAATCATGAACATGAACTGTACCTATGACTTATGAGCCGACCTAGCGGTTAGGCAGAAGACCCTATGCCCAATGAAAGAACTTATTTGACTGACTTTAGAGTATTGCTTGGGCAAGCCAAAGATCTGGGGCAACAACTTAGAGTTAAACATGGAACGATAAGTGTGCGATAGTGAAGTTATGTTTGATACGAACAGAATGGACGGTAGGACTTAGACGCTAGTCAGTAGATTGGATAGATCATACTTGATAGGAGCGCAATGCTTGGTTTTGAGTTGGATTGGAAATAACTTAGATTTTGATTGAATGCGCTCGAGGTATCATTGTGATTCGTAAGACGCGAATACTTGAGATTTTGGGAGTAGCTTGTCCGACCTAGCTATCGCTAAGTTTTGTTGAAATACATATGTTTGGGGGACGCCTTGAACGTGTGCATGATCCAGACTCAGTGATATGCTTAACTCGAGTGCAAATACTGTGTTATCGCTGAGCTTGGTTGAAATATATGTGTTTCAGGGATGCCTTAAACATGTGTACTATCCAGACTCAGTGATATGTTAAAATTGAATACAGTTGTAAGTAAATATATTTAGATTCGCATGAATGAGTATAACATTTGGATAAGATAGCCTCCGCCTAAGATCATCGTACACGGTAGATTATAACGTACGCCACGCTAAGCGATATATGTTCTGCGCTAAGGTGTAGTAGAGATTGATTCAGATAACACAACGATCAAATAGATATAGTCAGCTCGAATTGGGTGATAGAGTCATTCAATAAAATAGGTTAAGCATGCATGTGACACGGAATAAAAAATCTAGTAGAAAGTTGTGTTCAAACGGATCTAAGGATACGAAGTGATATGCTTGGGTTAGATTCGATACCGTGTGATATAATGGTTTGCACTCAGGAAGTCTCGAGGAAGAAACTTGTTCTGAGTGGTGTATAATATAAAGACCCGTTCCACTCAGCCCAGAGAACCGATTCAAATGGTGCAAGTGCAACGACCCGACCCGTCTTGCTCAGCGATATGACTCGTTTGAGGCATAGAATTAAGACTAGTCCCTTCAAAAGTTTTGACTTAGACTTTCAAAGACGCGCTCGGAGTAATGCTCGACCAACGCAAATTATCGCTAAGGTGGGTGGCTACGATGAACTTGTCTTTGCTTAGCCTACACAACCAAAAATACGGACGATACATGCTAGTTGCTAGATGAATCACCATTGCATGCTAATAAAAGAGTTCAACGAACCTAGATAAGAGAATAATACCATCTTGTATTACTTTTATAGAATGTGGAAGATAAACCTGCTGCTAGAGATAGAAGTACTCGTATACCTTAATAGAGTTTTCCTTGTTCGTTTCACTGTTAAAGTAGAGATCGTTCCGTATGCCTCAGTAGTACTATCCTGCGCACTATTGCGATGCATTTCACTTAGATTATGGCACGAGTTAAAGTACTTCATTTAAAATAATTTACTCGGTTAAGGTAGGAAGACTATCAAAATAGTCATTCTTAACCAAGTAATAAAAAATATAGAATGACTTCGGGACCGTTGGGTCACCAAGACAGTTCCCGTACCGGAAGCTACAAAATGATAAGAAAACATAAAAATAAGATGTATGTAAAGAATGGCTCTGGGAGCCCGTTAATGAATTACACTAAGGAATGGCATCAAATAATGGCACTAAAAGAATGGCTCGAGGAGCCCGTAATAAAGGATGCAAAATTTTAAGTAAAAAAAATAGAACAAATAAAAGATACTCGTATGGTTATGGACTCTTGTGCACAATCTTGATTCCTACGGATGGGGCGTAGGGGCACCGGGACCGATCCGGCCTAGGAAAAATTCGGTAGTCGCGCTAGTTGTAGCTAGCATGGATAAATTTGGTCTATTATCGGGGCACCGGGACCACTGTCTTATTACAACTATGTCTATAATGGCGTATAGGCCAACGACCCGTTCATATAGATTAAGTCAGGCTCGATTGCGGCAATCCGCGTGCGAGTTATTGCAATAAAATAAGTAGAATCTGAGTATAACTCATCTGAATCAATCTGAATCTGAGTATAACTCATCTGAATCAATCTGAGTATAACACATTTGAGTAAACTGAGTAATTCATTCATCTGATTCAAAAATACGCTCATAATAAACTTAAGTTTTCCTAAATGGTTCTTTAATTTGTGTTATATACTGGCAAACTTGATTCATTCTTGGACAGGGTTGGACATTTGGGTAAGCTGGTAAGTCATGCTGTGTTACTCATTCTTATGTGACCCTCTGCATTTGCACACGAGTTAGGCTTTATAATATTGCCATGAAACTAATTCTAAGGCATGACTAAAAAGATAATCGAAATAGTTTGTGCACTTAACTAATTCAATGTATTTGGTTTTGTTGAGTTGGGCAAGAAACCTCACCACTAGTGCATTTAATGTACTGATAATCCACCAGATTGTGTGCAGGATACGGGAGAATCTCGTTTGGTGCAGAATATTCTCTCGTGTGCGTTAAGTCACAGAGCTAACTCTGGAGCCTTGGAGCGTTGGGGCAGGAGCTGAAGCACCCTATATAGGATGTAATATATTAGAATATCGCCTATGTATCATCCCATATTGTAAGCCGCTTGGCACGTCTTTACTGTTTCGAGAGAGAGCATGAACGATTTGTAATCTCGGTCTAGCACCGCCTGTAATATTTATTCAATATCAATAAAGAGTTTAATTTTATTCCATACTTGTGTTTATTCAATATTTTCGCTATGATGACTCTACGAACTAGTTATCTAATGCCAGTTCGAACCTGGCCTTGCGTGGGCGCAACTTAGGCTCGCGCGACATCATGCCCAAGCGAGGACGTTCCGGCCGTACCGAGCCGAGGGCATGACAGAAACCCTCTGGCTGCTCCATGTAGATTTTCTCTTCAATCTTTCCATGAAGGAATACAGTCTTCATATCTAGTTGTTCATCTTCTAGATTTAGACTTGCAGCCAAGCTAACCACTACTCTGATGGATGTCATCTTCACCGCTGGTGAGAAAATCTCTTCATAGTTAATTATTTGCTTTTGACTAAAACCTTTCACAACTAGCCTCGTCTTGTATCTTGGTTGTTATTTATTTTCTTATGTCTTCAACTTATACACCCGTTTGTTCTTGAGTGCTCTCTTTTCTTTTGATAATTTTACCAAATCATAAGTGTGGTTCTCATGCAAGGACTTCATCTCATCTTGCATGGATTTCAGTTACTCCACATTTTTTTGTGTGTCACGGCTTCTTGATAGCATTCAGGTTCTCCTGCATCGGTTTGCAATACATATTATTGTGGACTATAGAGATTATTAGGCTTTGGTTGCCTGATTGACCTTCTAAGTTGAGGTTCTTCAGGAGCTTACTCTTCTTGAATATTTTCTGGTATAATGTCATCATCATGATTGTTCTCGACGTGATCATGGATTTCTGCTTCATTCTTCTTGGCCGCATCCCCCCTTTCATCATATACATAGGGCTGAGAAACTAGATCTAGGTCGACTAGATATTCCTTTGAGCTGTCAAACTTTTATCTCTTCTAAATATCTTCAATGGTTTAATCTTCAAAGAAGACCATATCTCTGCTTCTTACAATCTTCTTATTGACAGGATCCCATAATCTGTAGCCGAATGCTTCATCTTCGAAGCCCAGGAAAATAAATTCCTTTGATTTGATACCAAGCTTAGATCTATCTTTGTTGGGGATGTGCACAAACACTCTACATCCAAACACCTTCAAGTAACTATAGGACACATTTTTTTCTTTCTAGATATTGTTTGGTACATCACCATTGAGTGGAGCTAATGGAGATAAGTTGATTAAGTGAACTGTTGTCATCAATGCTTCACCCAAGAAACTCTTTCACAGTTTCGAGTAAGATTCAACGATCGTTCTGTTCATCCTCTCCGCCAACCCATTGTGCTAAAGGGTCTTTGGAACCGATCTTTCATGTCTGATCCTATTATTCTTGAAATAAATTCTGAAGTCTCATATGTACTCTCCACCATTGTCAGTTCGGATGTACTTCAGAGTTGTGGTAGTCTCATGTTCAATGCTGGCATGGAACAACTTGAATACATTAAAGACTTGATCTTTTGTGTTGATTGCATATGCCCACACCTTCCTGTAATGATCATCAATGAAGGTGACAAAGTACCTTGCACAGCCAAGAGTGTTAGTAGTCATAGGTCCACAAACATCAGAGTAAACAACATCCAGTACATTAGATTTTCTAGTTGCAGCCTTGTAATAAAATGAAACTTTATGTTATTTTTCCGCCAAACAATCAGTACATGGTTCAAGAGGTGTGCCTTTCGATTTCAACCCGATCAATACCTCAATTTTGGCTAGAATTTGTAATCCCTTCTTACTCATATGACCCAGTCATTTGTTCCATGACCCAATCGTTGATCCTGATTGGTCGATTGCTGCATTAACATGTTGATTGCTAATCTTAGCATATGTCATATAGATTATACTCTTCTTTTCTCTAGCTAATACTAGGGAGCCTTTGTTGTGTTTCCATTTGCCTCCACTAAACACATTGGTCTAGCCTTTATCCTCCAGCAAGCCGATAGATATCAAGTTGAGATGCATGTTTGGAACATGTCTTACATTCTTGAGAATTAAAGGGCATCTAATGTTGGTCACAAGAGATATTTCTCCTTTTTCACTATCTGAGAAACTTTTTCATTTTCCATCCTCACATTTTTGAAGTCTCCACATGTGTAGGATGTGAAGAATTCTTTTCTGAAAGTAACATGGAATGATGCACCAGAGTCTACAAAAAATCGTGAGAGGTAAGATTAATAAGACCATCATCACAAATGATGATTATCTTATCGCCTTTTGAAGTAGTGACGGTTGTGTCTTTTGTTTTTTTCTTCTCATTTGATTCAATTTTGAGTTTTCTGTATTCTCTTTTCATATGACCCTTAAGGCCACAATGATAATATTATATCTCCTTTCTTGGTTCAGAAGTGCCTTTGGAATGATCTCTAGGCCTGCCTTTGGAGTTGTCATAGTTGTGGAATTTTCTTTGATGGTTTCTTCCACGATTCTCAGAAATAAGGGCCTCAGACTCGGTTGATATGCCTTGTTCTTTTCGTCTTGCTTCTTCATTCAATAAACTATCCTTCACTAAGGTTGAGGTGAGAACGTCTTGAGCAGCGGAGTAGCTTAAGGAAAGCACAAGTGTGTTCCAAGTTTCGACAACGAACTGAGTAAGAAAAGTGCCAACAATTCATCTAGCACCAACTTCATGGTTGAGAGTTAATTTACCAATTCTTGAAAATCACGCAAGTGTTCAGAAATACTTCTTCTGTCTCTGTATTTCAGATTCACCAAACGTCTAATGAGTGATGCTTTGTTTTGAAGAGTCTCTCGCTCGTACATCGATGCTAATTTATTCAATATTTGATGGACACCGGTTTCTTTAGAAACATGGTGAAAGACGCTTTGGTCAATCCATAGACGAATCTCTCCAATAGCTTTTCGATTTAGAATGGTATAATCTTTGTCAGATTTTTCTTCTGGCTTCTGTCCATCGTAGAGTAGTACTTCATATAGATCCTTGCAATAGAGGATATCCTCCATCCGTGGTCGCCATATGGAATAGTTTGAAAATGTGAGCTTGATCATGGTTGAGGAGGTAGAAGACAATTTCACCATCACGATCAACAAGCTTGTGTGGCTCTGATACCACTTGTTGGGATGGAGATATCTTCAACACAGAGTGCGAAAGTAATATCTTACAATCGAGCTCTCACGCAGAATGCGGATGCTATGGATTGTCAAGAGAGTCCTCACATAATTGAGCTCTCACGCAGAATGCGAAAGCTATTTATTGTAAGCGAGTAATACAGAACACAAAATAATTAATATGGTTCGGCAATGTGCCTACGTCATCGAAAAACTATAGTTATTTTCTTTCTCCAATAAGAATAGTGTGATAACAAATTATACGCTCTCTCTCTCTCTCTCTCTCTCTCTCTCTCTCTCTCTCTCTCTCGGATTCACCCAAGAGGCTCACAAACTCCCATACAAAAGTATGGACTACAATCTCCCTCTTGGTTTCACTCAAGAGGCTCACAAACTCTCATACAAAAGTAATATGGATACACTTTGGTGATGTAGCACCCGAGGAAGAAGCACCGCCCTAATGAACACCACTAGCAAGAAGAAACATTACTAGCAAGGAGCAAAAAGAGCACCAAAAATATCCCTCATTCACCTCCTTATATAGCATCAAGAGATAGTAGCTTCTCCCCCAAGATTGAATTCTCCAAGGTTCATTAACCTTGAGAACTCCAAAAGTCATTAGACTTTCTCCAAGGTGAATGAACCTTGAGAACACCAATATTTTTCCTCCACTTATGAAGGGACCACCTATCAATTTCTTCCTTCCCGACTTAAGTGGAAGGCTATGTCATACCAGCTGCAGTTCTATAAAAGATGTGCTTGTCTTTTGGTAAAGACTTTGTCATCATGTTTGAACCGTTGTCATTAGTATGAATCTTCTCGATCTGAAGTTGCTTGGATTCCACCACGTTACGAATCCAATGATATCTCACATCAATATGCTTTAACCTTGAGTGAAAACTCGATTTTTTGCTCAAATGGATAGCACTCTGGCTATCACAATAAAGAACGTATTCTCGTTGTTATTGACCTAACAACTGCATGAATCTTTTCATCTACAGTAGTTTATTGCATGCTTCTGTAGCTGCGATATATTCTGGTTCTGTAGTCGACAAAGCAACATACTTTTGTAACTTAGATTGCCAAGAAATAGCTCTCCTGGAAAGAGTAATTAAATAGCCTGAAGTAGATTTTCTATAGTCAAGATCTATAGCCATATTTGTATATGTGTACCCAATCAAGTCGTGCTTGCTATTTCCAAAGCACAATCTTATTTTGGAAGTACCTCTGAGATATCTCAAAATTAACTTCACCGCTTTTCAATGCTCTTTATCCGGATTGGATAAGAATCTACTATCAACACCAACTGCATGTGGTATATCAGGTCTGGTGCACACCATCATGTACATAAGACTGCCAACTAATGAGGCGTATGGCACCGATATCATCTTTTATTTTTCTTTGTTGCTTGTAGGACACTGTTTTGAGCTGAGCAAATTAAAAATAATTAGCAAGTAGAGTCGCTACTGGTTTTGCTTTGTCCATGTTGAATTTTCTCAACACCTTCTCGATATAGCGCTCTTGTGATAACCACATCTTCTCATTCTTTCGATCACGGAAGAGATGCATATCGAGAATTTGCTTTATTGAGCGCTTTTTAATTTAAAACTAACAAAAATAGTAAACTGATGTCATCAATGCTTTATTGTAAGGAAGCATAATTGATCTGGATAGTAAATGTTTTAGTTGTTTTAATGTAATAGTTGCAGTTTCATAAGTTTTACTGTAAGGAAGTAGAAGCAGCAGCAAAGGAAAGTAGGAGAAGGAGGACAATGATAAAGATTTCGGTTTTCAAGATTACAAATTTAAAGGGCAAGCCCCATTCTAATTCTCTCTTTGAATTTCAATTAACATTTCCATTGGTAGTCTCATTTCATACTTTGGGGTTAATCCTTTAAAGTTATGCCTAAATTCTTGTATGCTAATTTTGAATATCATGTAGCATATCGTTATAGGTTTGGGGGTTTGAAAATGGATTGTGTGTGGATTAGTTGTATGTGTAGAATAATAAACTTTGTCATGATTATATAATAGCACTAAATTGGTTTATCTTAGGTTATGGTATTAATTGAGAATTGATGTTTGTGTTAGTATGGTTAAATATCGCATTCTTCTATGTACTCACTAGTTAGCTTATTATCAATCGAAGGGAGAAATATCCCAAACCAAATGTTTATCCTATATCACTTTTTGATCCCGTGTCGAACAATTTTTGAATTGAATTTGGGATGATATTCTATTGTCCAGAAAATTAAATTTTTTATTAGATACTCTTTAACTACTAATTAGGCCTAATAACCATTATTTGGTATCTAGGTGGTATTACGTACCTCCATTAAGGTTTTCGGGCTGGTCTGATTCTGTATTAGAACCTATAGATATCCTATTTTAAATTCCGACTTAAATTTCGTCCAGGACATACGTGCATTAGTATATGTCCTACAGAGTAACACAGTGTGAGAGAAGCGTACCGTGATTTCGGTAACAATTAGTATGGATAGGCCGAGTCGAGGTTAAATCTTAGCCTTTGACTACTCCGAGACTTAAAAATATGTAGGGTGACCAAGATAAGGATTTGATGTCGAATCTTCATATTTCCAAGTATGTACAACCTAGTGTTATAACTGAAATTTGGTTTACCAGGCGTATAAGTGTGTCGTGTTTGAATGGTGGATTTTGATTGATTTAGGCTAAATTAAATCCTAAATTCAATATGTGCTTCTCGAACAAGTCTCAAATGTTTGTTCCAGAATGCAAGAATAGGTTAGATAAATTAGATTTAATTTAAGCAAGCTCTACATGTTATGTCGGGCTTAAAAGTAGGCGACATAATCAATTTTTACCATTTAGAATTTTTACCATTTAGATCAAACTCCAGTCAATAACTACAGTAACTAATTCAAGTTTACATCGTAATACTTACAACTTCATTTGGATACTAAAGGGAACGTATCATAGGGTCCGGACGAAATCCAGAGTCCAAAAAATTAAGTTTGAACCCATTTTGGGTATATTTCTTATAATCGAACCAATGACCTATTTAATAAGGCGTAATTTCAAACTTAGAGTTGGCCTAAAGCTTTACTATCATTAGTAACATTCACGTGCTATATGTATAAAAAAAACTATATTATTATTAAAAAATTTAATTTAAATTTAAATTATGTTAAAATATTTTAAATATACTTTGAATATGTTTTAATTATAATTTATTATAAATATATTATTTTGAATTTTTTATATGTTTTAATTAGATAATATCATATATTTAGTTTAGATATAATTTAAATCTTAAATATATTTTATCATTTCTTATATATTTTATCATTTATCATTACTTATGAGAATCGTATCATAAGTTCTAGGTAAATCTACTAACTTTGAAGCTTTCTAGTCCTTATTGTTCTCAAAAAATTAATATTCTTAGCTCAAACCCAATGCGAATTGCTCGAGTATATTATTTTGGGTAAGAGTTTTTCCTACCTTTACTTTAAATTCATAATATAGTTGTTGTATTTTTACTACTTTTTGCTAGACAGACTTTGTATATATGACTAGACTTTATTTGGACTTAGTACCACACGTTGTGTGATGTATCTTATATATGTTCGATATAATACTACATGATGTATTTTATATATGTTTTGGATATATTGATGTATGATGTATCTTTATTACTGTGGATATATTGCTTCATATTTGTAACAGAAAATTTACTGTAGCAAAATAAATTTATATTAAATTTATGCAAACGAAACAAGTTTGCTAATTTTTGAAATACAAACTTTGTCCGCCAACAGTGTTGGCGGAAAACACAATAAACGTACACGTAGGCAAAAAAAATTAAAAAAAATTAAAGTGGACCCCACAACCCAAATTCTGCCAACACTGTTGGCCGAAATTGTGGGGGGGAGGGGCAATTTCCGCCAACAGTGTTGGCGTAAATTGGCCTATGGGACCCCCACGGGTTCAGTTTGGTTTAGTTGGTTTGGTTTTATTTGGTTTGTTTTATTAGTTTTTTCAATTAGTTATTTTTTTTCTATATAGTTTTTAGTTTTTTTTCAATTAGTTTTTTTCTATTTAGTTTAGTTTTTTTAATTAGTTTATATTTTTTTTATTTTCTGTTAATTTATTTTGTTAATTGGTGGGGTGTTAATGGGGTGTTAATTTTCTGTTTTATTTAAGAAAATATATTTTAACGAAATAAAATTAAAATAAATTAAGAAAAAATTTACTGTATCAAAATTTCAAAATTAACCAAAAATTAAAATAAATTAACTCAGTTGTCGATATGTATCAAAAATTTTAAATATCCCAAATTTCTATCATTAAAATTTGTTAAAGTATTATCTTATTTTAAAATAGTAAATTTTATTATAGGTACAGCAAATATTTTGTAAAAAAAATTACAAAAAGTAAAATTTGGAGTTCGAAACATCGTTTTTTTACGATTCTAAAAATTTGGGAAGTCTGTCAAACGTTGAAACAGTTTATCCCGAAGTACTTTTCTATACGGTCATTTTAGCAAAAACTGGGCCTTGTTTCGATCTTCCAGTCAAAAGTTATGATACTTTAAAGTTTTATATTTTATATTTTTGTCTGTAATATATACGTCTTACTTCGGATGAAAATTCTCTCTACATGAATTGTGTTACTCTCGTCGAAAACATACAAATCGACCTATTGTGTGACGAAAAACGATTTGAAAACAAATAGTTATGGCCGTTCGAAGTCTGATCGATGGCAGACGTAATATTCGTACGGTAGATTTTTTTTTTTTGGTTTCAATGATAACATATTTTATTTTGGACGTTAAACTAAATAAAAAAACAAAATCTAAAACTAAACTAAATAGAAAAAAACTAAATAGAAAAAAATATAACTAATTGAAAAAACTAATAAAACAAACCAAATAAAACCAAACCAACTAAACCAAACTGAACCCGTAGGGGGGGCCACAGCCCAATTTCTGTCAACACTGTTGGCTGAAATTGTCCCCCCCCCCCATTTTGCGGAATTTGGGCTGTGGGGTCCACTTTAATTTTTTTAATTTTTTTTTGTGTACATGTACGTTTATTATGTTTTCTGCCAACACTGTTGGCGGACAATGTTTGTATTTCAAAAATTAGCAAACTTGTTTCGTTTGCATGAATTTAATATAAATTTATTTCGCTACAGTAAATTTTCTGTATTTGTAATTGTTAATTGCATTACAAAAAATTAAAAATATAATATACAAAACATTAAAAGTATCTACGCTTACCGAAGAATACTGACGGACTAGCGACAGAAATATCCGTTATTGGAGATAAATTTTATCCCCAGCGACATATCCGTGACGGATATATCAACAGATCAACGATGACCATTTTCGTCGCTGAGGATAAATTTTATGTTCCAGAACGAAAAATTTATCTCCACGGACGGAACCATCCGTCGCTGAGACACCAATTGTCACGCCCCAATCTCCCGCAAGCTCGATAGTCCCTGCTGAACGTGAATCACCACATTGCAGCTCTCCCGCAGGACAATCGTTCCCATCGGGACGTGATGCCGTACGAGCCTGGAGTTGCGCTCGTACAAGGCGATGTTGTCAAACACCAAATATTATCATTGAAACAACCAAGTTGCAGCGGAAGTCAAGTATTGTGTACCAAGCACACATCAGAGTAATACGCAACGAAGCTCACGATAGGGTCCAAATGAAATGCCCCGAAGGCAATGCCACGAAGGCGATGCCACGAAGACGATGAAATACTCTTGCTCTTTCTCTAGCCCACAAAGGTACTTACAGTTCATACATCATGCCTCGTATATCCAAGCAGCGCCACTACGCCTACGTACCTGAAATATTGCCCACAAACGTGGGTCAGTACACAACCGTACTGGTGAGCGGGGTAACCCACTCGCCTAAGCCGACACTAAGTAAAATAGTGAATGCAAAAAGTTATATGGTGATCTTTCTAGTTGAATCCTAGATTCATTTCATGGCATAGAGATGACATGTTAAGGAAAGCTATAAATCAGTTTAAGCATGCAAGCATTCAACTCAAACCAATCGACAAGCAAATATATAAATCCAACCCGAAGGAAACTAGCATGCAAACCGTCCTACTCAATGCCATCGCTTGCACGATAACATAACGAACCATTCCCAAGCCTCAAATATCCATCCTCAACCAAAGTTTATATTCCCAATCTCGTTAGTGCACACTCTTGCCGAGGCAAAGTGGCCGCGCGTACACGAAAGCCAAACCAACAAAAGAAAAGCAAGCCAACTCTTATCTATATGAAGTCACTGGCAAAGCCATAAAGAACATATTCCAAGCATTAACGGTGCGCCCTATCAGCCCAGGTAGCAAGCCCCGCTGGAGGTCCCGCAATGCATCGTGACTAGCACGAATCAATATTTCCCTCCGGATCGATACGGTTCCAGTGCCCCAGAATGCCGTTTCGAGGAAATGTCAAACCCTGTGTACACAGGTTGTCCGTGACATGCAGAAAGTAGGTATGACGAGAGGATCGAACATTCTCGCCCCACCAAGCGATCCTAGACTCGTTCCATGAATTATCCAACCAAAATACCCATAACCAAATATCCAACCGAAACATCCATAACCATTCATCAACATTAGCCCAAGGCACCAAATATTAAGTTATCCCATATTCACAATGTCGCTTCTCAGCAATGTATTTTAAATTGGTGCAACACCCATGCTCAAAGCAATCCCATGGCACAATGCCGTTTCAGTGGCACAATGCCCCATTCGTGGCACAATGCCCCATCAAGCGGCACAACACCCTCGCCGATGCAGTTGTTCGGTTTCGAATCACAACTGCTCGCTTTGCTAGACAAAGCGACTAAGTGATACTCATGCACGGATGCACGCTCGCTCGCCCAAATTTCCGATATTCTTAACGCCTCAAATGTATCATTCCAACTCGTCCAAGCATAATCCCAATCAATCAACCAGCTGCCTCAAATATAATATTCTAACTCTAGCTCCGACTATCCAACACGTAAATCAATTCAAGCCACAATCCTACCAAGCAAACGACATACACTCTATGCACGCCTCAGTGCAGTGTTTCCCAATATTTCAGCCCAAGTGTTTCAAGCCTTTTACGTGTTTCCATATTATTAGGCATGAAGGAGTATAGGAGAAGGAAAAGAGCCCACTCAAAATGTTTGATCCCGTTAGGCATCCTGTCCTGCCGATACGGCCAATCCCTTAAACCCGTGGTCCGATGCAAGCGCGATCTAATCAACTGGTATGACCGTGCGAGCAGGCCGTGCTCTCTAAATCATCCGACCGATCGGACTAAGGAAGATGGCATTATTATTCCAACTCAGCTATCTCAGTACTGCTCTGAACGAACACCTGATTTCCATCGAACCCGCTAGCCATCTGCACATGAAACAACTCAATCAATACTTCTTCCCAAAATCCAACAAATCAAATGTAACCAGCATTTGTTTCATTAAATCCGACTCAGCGTAACGCACCGTGCGGTTGCGGGCGTTACATAATATACCACTTAGAATCAGGTTCGTCCATGAACCGTGCTGGTACTCATTCCTATCACATGCCGCTATCCAATTCCATAGATCTGCTCCATGTAACTCTCATATTCATAATCCGGACTCCGTCTCTCGTATGCTGAACGCTCGTACAAGTTCCCGAATTCCCACATCCTCCTTGCAGCTCAATACGAATTCCTCATATCGCTTTGTTTTGGATCGTACACATATTTAAGGCGTCCCTAAAATACATGTATTTCAGCCGAGCTTTGCGATAGCAAATTTGCAAGTTACAAGGGTATCTTTATGTTCGAGGCATCCATTCGCTTTGCTCCCAATTGAACCAAATCACAATTTCTGTTCCAAACAGTTCGATTGAGCACTATTCTCAAATATGAAGATTTTCCACCGACTCAATCAGTTCGTGTTCCAACTCAATCCATCCAACTATTTCTGAGATCAGCACTAGCAACATTTCCAAATATTATCTCGTTCACCGAACGATCATCTCAACTGATCTACCCCAGCTATGCGGCTTACCCAAATTTCAACTTTGCTTAGATCAGCTCAGTCCAACACATTTTCCTGCCATCTTAAATATCTCACTGGGTGATCATCTATATCGAGGTTCGTGTGATCCACGAAGATCTCGCCGCCACGCCAAAAGGATAGTGTTGCCACGATTTCAACGTGGACACACTCGCCACAATTCTTAGGTTGCGCATGGAATAGTCCTTCGCGCTGCTTCCACTGTCTCGAAGCATAGGATATCACCTTTGCCTTCCTAACGAGCACGCTTCCCATACTAAGTTCTGAGGCATCTTGTAAATCTGAGACAAATCTGTCCCTTCCAGTATTCGCAAGGATTTGATCTGAATGAGCCGTTGCTTTAACTTCACGAGCTAGTTTCACAGTCGTCAATTCATATGAATGTTATTCCCTTCCAGGGCACGATGAGTCAGAGGCGATGCCATCGATAAAAATCTGCGACTCTAAATCTCATCAGTTAACTAGGCTATTTCCACCATCGCTCCGATCTTCCAGCTGTATCTTCAGCTGAAGACTATCCCAAGGGTCTCTCAAATCCAACACACAGTCAATAAGCCAAATCTCATTGCTCACATCTGCCCTCGACGCATTCCCAAATACGCCGCCTCAAGGGTCGTTCTATGGGTCTACCATATTTATTCTCTGATTCAGCGGACAAGTCGCTAGGGTCAGCTATCCCGAAGCTACGCTCGATAATTGTAAGTTATCACAATGGACAGTTACTATGAACCATGCTATATCTCATCTGCAAATCCGAATCAAAATCCAACCATTCCATCCGAGCGAACTTTCGAATCTGAGCACCGCGCTCGTTGAAACCGTCTTCCATCAATCCGTCGTTCTGCCCTGAATCTATCAAATTTCCGGAGTCGAGCTGAGGGGGATGCGGCCTCGTGGTCGGAGTTCGACGGGTCTGTAACGCCCGCAACCGCTCGGAGCGTTACGCTGAGTCGGACTGAATGAATCAAATGCTGGTTACATTTGAAATATCGGATTTCGGGAAGAAGGATTGATTGAGTTATTTCATGTGCAGATGGCTAGCGGGTTCAATGGAAATCAGGTGTTCGTTCAGAGCAGTACTGAGATAGCTGAGTTGGAATGATAATGCCATCTTCCTTAGTCCGATCGGTCGGATGATTTGTAGAGCACGGCCTGCTCGCACGGTCATACCAGTTGAGTAGATCGCGCTTGCATTGGACCACGGGTTCAAGGGATTGGCCGTATCGGCAGGACAGGATGCCTAACGGAATCAATCATGTGAGTGGGCTCTTTCCCTTCTCCTCTACTCCTTCATGCCTAATAATATGGAAAACACGTAAAGGCTTGGACACTTGGGCTGAAACATCGGGAAGCACTACACTGAGGCGTGCATAGAGTGTGCGTCCTTGGCTTGGTAGGACTGTGGCTTGAATGGTTTAAGCGTTGGATAGTTGGATACGATAGCTGGATTATTCATTTGAGGCGATCGGTTGGATTACTTGGGATTATGCTTGGACGGTTGGAAATATACAAGTTGGAATGATACAATTGAGGCAATGGAAACATTGAGAATATCGGGAATCTGGGCGAGCGAGCGTGCATCCGTGCACGAGTATCACTTGGTCGCTTTGTCTTGCAAAGCGAGCAGTTGTGGTTCGAAACCGAACAACTGCATCGGCGCGGGCATTGTGCCTCTTTTGGGGCGTTGTGCCATGGGTTAGCTTTGAGCATAGGTGTTGCACCAATTTGGATTGTATTGAGAAGAGGCTTCGTGCCTATGAAACACTTGATATTTTGATGCCTCGGGCTATGTTTTGAGGACGAGATTTGGGTTCTTGGAAGGACATATTGGAAGAATGGTTATGGATGTGTTGGTTGGATTATTGGTGGAACGAGTCTAGGATCGCTTGGTGGGGCGAGAATGTTCGATCCTCTCGTCATACCTACGTGTCTGCATAGTCACGGACAACCTGGGTGGCACAGGGTTTGGTTTTCTCGAACGGGTGCTCCGGGGCACCGGGACCGTTCGGCCATGGAGGAGACAATTGGGTAACGCGTCTTGGGCGCGGTGCCAGCGGTTGGATGCGATTCAGGTGGGTTAGCTACTTAGCGCTGTTTCGAATAGAACCGCATTGATCTGTCCGATCAACGTCCTTTATGGCCTTTGGCCAGTGACTTCATATAAGAATAGATGTTGGCTTGCTTTACTTTGGTTGGTTTGTGCATCGTGTAGGCGCGGCCACCTTGCCTCGGCAAGAGTGTGCACTCGAGAGTGGGATATATAAACTTTGGTTGAGATTGGATATTGAGGCGAGACTGATGGTCCGATATGTTATCGTGCAAGCGATGACATTGAGTTAGACGGGTCGGCTATATATAACTGCTTGTCGTTTGGTTTGAGATTGAATGCTAGCATGCTTTAACTGCTTTACTGCTTTTCTTAACATGTCATCCATATGCCATGAAATGAATCTAGGATTCAACTAGAAAGATCACCATATAACTGTTTGCATTCACTATTTTACTTAGTGTCGGCTTAGGCGAGTGGGTTACCCCACTCACCAGTACGGTTGTGTACTGACCCACGTTTGTGGGCAATATTTCAGGTACACAGACGTAGTGGCGCTGCTTGGATATACGGGACAAGATGTATGAACTGTAAGTACCTTTGTGGGCTAGAGAAAGAGCAAGAGTTATTTCATTGTCTCCGTGGCATCGCCTTTGTGGCATTGACTCGGGGCATCTCATTTGGACCCTATCGTGAGCTTCGTTGCGTATACTCTGATTGTGTGCTTGGTACATAATACTTGACTTCCGCTGCAACTTGGTTGTTTCAATGATAACATTTGGTGTTTGACAACATCGCCTTGTACGAGCGCAACTCCAGGCTCGTACGGCATCACGTCCCGATGAGAACGATTGTCCTGCGGGAGATTGGGGCGTGACAAATTGGTATCAGAGCGCCTGGTTTATTTTCTCGGACTTGGTCCTTCGCTTCATCACAAACTCTAAATAGCTTCCGCGTGTCGTCTAGCTCTTGACTCTACTCGGTGCCGCATCGGATGTTTCATGCAATAAGTCTATTTATTGCTGGTTTTGGCTGTATTTTATTCCTTGTTGGGTTGCCTTGGTTGATTTTCGTAGGATCGCTTAGTCTCGTTAGGCGTTGTTGCATTCGTGCAGCAAGTTGGTTGGCGTTGTTGCATTTGTGCAACAAGTGTGGGCTTTCGTTGGGTTGGCTTGGCTTATCATTTGGGAGTTTCTGATTGCATCAGTGGATCAGTTGGTTGGCTAACGAGATTTGGTTATGCAGCATGTTTTGAGTAGAAACATTCGAAGAGAATAGATCCTTGCACGAGTTGCTCGTCTAGCGATTGTGTTGGATAGAAGTTGGAATTTTGGCTGTGGCGCATCGGTTGAGCAGGTTTGAGTTTGGCTCGGGAATATATGGATAAGTTGGTACGAGTTGCTCGTACAACAAAAGTGTGAAACCGTTGGGTATTGGGTTGGACTATTTGGAAGACAATCATTGCACGATTGCTCGTGTTGAGAAGGTATCAGACGGTTTGAGAATAGCTGCAAGCATTGAGAATAGAACATAGCACGAGTTGCATAATAAGATTGATGGAAACAGTTGGATAATTCAAGCGTTGCCTGAGTTTTGTGTCAAACTCGGATTGGAAAAGGCATGATCATGCATGGAGAATGGTTCGAACGGATCTTGGATTCGTGCAGGAAATTGTAATGCGAGTAGCGACTTGATTCAGAGTGGTATATGGGATACCACATATTGAGCAAGGCACTGAAAATATTTTGGGTTGGACATCTATGGGAATTGCCTGAACGGACTCGTGAAACGAGAATACAAGCTGGTGAGTGGAAGTCGGTATAGTGGGAAGAATGAAAATGGAGCAAGCGAATATTGAGTTGAGCATATCGTGAACAGACTGGTGCAAATGGAAAGCATCGTTGGGCTTAAGAGATGGATCGAATCGGAACGAACATTTGGGTTACGCTTGAGCAAAGCGATGGGATTATCGGAATGATAGCGAGCAAGGACTACGATTTTGGGCAACACATTTGAGATGTTGGTTGAGCAATGAAACACGATATTGGTCTGGAGGGACAATGAGATGGATTCACACAAACTTGAAAGATTTTAGATGTTGCTGCTCGTGAAGTTGACTCAGGTCTAGCGGAAATGGAATTTTGGACAGGATGGTGCAACGATAGTAAACGGATTCTTCGGAAGACGTGGACGGACGTTTGAAGATAGCTAAATGTGATAGCAACGTCGGAACAAATCACTGCGTTGCTCGAGTAAGTTGGAAGTGCATTGTGGGACGCAGCAAATGGATAAGAATTGGAGCAAGTCTTGGGTTTTGAGAATCATTGCAATTTGTAGTGCGAGAATCGAATATGCAATTCGGAAATTTGATGGATTCAGGACAGAACGGCGGATTGATGGAATAAGGTTTCAACGAGCGCGGTTCTCGGATTCGGAAACTTCGCTCGGATGAATGGTTGGATTTTGAGTCAGATTTTCAGATGAGATATAGCATGGTTTATAGTAACTGTCCATCGTGATGATTACAATTATCAAGCGTAGCTTCGGGACAGCTGACCCTAAGCGACCTTGCCCGCTGAATCGGATATGAATATGGTAGACCCATAGAACGACCATTGAGGCGGCGTATTTGGGAATGCGTCGAGGGCAGATGTGAGCAATGTGAATTGGCTTATTGACTGAGTGTTGGATTTGAGAGATCCTTGGGATAGCCTTCAGCTGAAGATACAGCCGGAAGATCGAAGCAATGGTGGAAGTAGCCTAGTCAACTGATGAGATTCAGAGTCGCAGATTTTTATCGATGGCATCGCCTCTGACTCATCGTGCCCTGGAAGGGAATAGCATTCATATGAATTGACGACTGTGAAACTAGCTCGTGAAGTTAAAGCAGCGGCTCATTCAGATCAAATCCTTGCGAATACTGGAAGGGACAGATTTGCTTCAGATTTACAAGATGTCTCGGAACTTAGTCTGGGAAGCGTGCTCATTCGGAAGGCGAAGGTGATATTCTATGATTCGAGGCAGTGGAAGCAGCGCGAAGAACTATTTCATGCGCAACCTAAGAATTGTGGCGAGTGTGTCCACGTCGAAATCGTGGCGACACAATCCCTTTGGCGTGGCGGCGAGATCTTCGTGGATCACACGAACCTCAATATAGATGTTCACCCTGTGAGATATTGAGATGGCAGGAAATGTGTTGGACTGAGCTGATCTAAGCAAGTTGATATTTGGGTAAGTCGCATAGCTGGGGTAGATCAGTTGTGAGAATCGTTCGGTACACGAGATAATATTTGGAGATGTTGCTAGTACTGATTTCAGAAATAGTGGGATGGATTGAGCTGGAACTCGGACTGATTGAGTCAGTGGAAAATCTGCATAATTGAGAATAGTTCTCAAGCGAATGTGTTGGAATGGAAATCGTGATTTGGTCCAATTGGGAGCAAAGCAAATGGATGCCTCGAACATAAAGATACCCTTGTAACTTGTTCAAATTTGCTATCGCAAAGCTCGGCTGAAATGCATGTATTTTAGGGACGCCTTAAATATATGTACGATCCAAAACTAAGCGATACGAGAAATTCGGGTTGAGCTGCAAGGAGGATGTGGGAATTCGTGAAATTTATTCGAGCGTTCAGCAGAACGAGATGTTGTGTCAGAAATAGTGAATATGATAAGTTGCATAGAGCAGATCTATAGAATTGGATTGTGGCATGCTAGTAAGGAATGAGTACCAGCACGGTTCGTGGACGAACCTGATTCTAAGTGGTATATTATGTAACGCCCGCAACCGCTCGGAGCGTTACGCTGAGTCGGACTGAATGAATCAAATGCTGGTTACATTTGAAATATCGGATTTCGGGAAGAAGGATTGATTGAGTTGTTTTATGTGCAGATGGCTAGCGGGTTCAATGGAAATCAGGTGTTCGTTCAGAGCAGTACTGAGATAGCTGAGTTGGAATGATAATGCCATCTTCCTTAGTCCGATCGGTCGGATGATTTGTAGAGCACGGCCTGCTCGCACGGTCATACCAGTTGAGTAGATCGCGCTTGCATCGGACCACGGGTTCAAGGGATTGGCCGTATCGGCAGGACAGGATGCCTAACGGAATCAATCATGTGAGTGGGCTCTTTCCCTTCTCCTCTACTCCTTCATGCCTAATAATATGGAAAACACGTAAAGGCTTGGACACTTGGGCTGAAATATCGGGAAGCACTACACTGAGGCGTGCATAGAGTGTGCGTCCTTGGCTTGGTAGGATTGTGGCTTGAATGGTTTAAGCGTTGGATAGTTGGATACGATAGCTGGATTATTCATTTGAGGCGATCGGTTGGATTACTTGGGATTATGCTTGGACGGTTGGAAATATACAAGTTGGAATGATACAATTGAGGCAATGGGAACATTGAGAATATCGGGAATCTGGGCGAGCGAGCGTGCATCCGTGCACGAGTATCACTTGGTCGCTTTGTCTTGCAAAGCGAGCAGTTGTGGTTCGAAACCGAACAACTGCATCGGCGCAGGCATTGTGCCTCTTTTGGGGCGTTGTGCCATGGGTTAGCTTTGAGCATAGGTGTTGCACCAATTTGGATTGTGTTGAGAAGAGGCTTCGTGCCTATGAAACACTTGATATTTTGATGCCTCGGGCTATGTTTTGAGGTCGAGATTTGGGTTCTTGGAAGGACATGTTGGAAGAATGGTTATGGATGTGTTGGTTGGATTATTGGTGGAACGAGTCTAGGATCGCTTGGTGGGGCGAGAATGTTCGATCCTCTCGTCATACCTACGTGTCTGCATAGTCACGGACAACCTGGGTGGCACAGGGTTTGGTTTCCTCGAACGGGTGCTCCGGGGCACCGGGACCGTTCGGCCATGGAGGAGACAATTGGGTAACGCGTCTTGGGCGCGGTGCCAGCGGTTGGATGCGATTCAGGTGGGTTAGCTACTTAGCGCTGTTTCGAATAGAACCGCATTGATCTGTCCGATCAACGTCCTTTATGGCCTTTGGCCAGTGACTTCATATAAGAATAGATGTTGGCTTGCTTTACTTTGGTTGGTTTGTGCATCGTGTAGGCTCGGCCACCTTGCCTCGGCAAGAGTGTGCACTCGAGAGTGGGATATATAAACTTTGGTTGAGATTGGATATTGAGGCGAGACTGATGGTTCGATATGTTATCGTGCAAGCGATGACATTGAGTTAGACGGGTCGGCTATATATAACTGCTTGTCGTTTGGTTTGAGATTGAATGCTAGCATGCTTTAACTGCTTTACTGCTTTCCTTAACATGTCATCCATATGCCATGAAATGAATCTAGGATTCAACTAGAAAGATCACCATATAACTGTTTGCATTCACTATTTTACTTAGTGTCGGCTTAGGCGAGTGGGTTACCCCGCTCACCAGTACGGTTGTGTACTGACCCACGTTTGTGGGCAATATTTCAGGTACACAGACGTAGTGGCGCTGCTTGGATATACGGGACAAGATGTATGAACTGTAAGTACCTTTGTGGGCTAGAGAAAGAGCAAGAGTTATTTCATTGTCTCCGTGGCATCGCCTTTGTGACATTGACTCGGGGCATCTCATTTGGACCCTATCGTGAGCTTCGTTGCGTATACTCTGATTGTGTGCTTGGTACACAATACTTGACTTCCGCTGCAACTTGGTTGTTTCAATGATAACATTTGGTGTTTGACAACATCGTCTTGTACGAGCGCAACTCCAGGCTCGTACGGCATCACGTCCCGATGAGAACGATTGTCCTGCGGGAGATTGGGGCGTGACAGGTCAGGGTGCTATCGCTGATAAGGAGATGACGGCGGGATGGATTGCTAGGGTTGCGGCTGGGCACGCATGCCAAGGAGCGACATTTTATACTGCTACAGTAAAATCCGGTAGCTAGGGTTCCCTAGTGGGTTTTGGGTCGGGTTTGACTCAGATCCTACCCGACCCAATAGGCTGGGTTCGGTTCTGGCAGGGTGGGTTTATTTTGGTTTGGTTTATCAATCCCAAAAGTTTATAGGTCCTAAAACTCGTTTTCGGAGTCCAAATAATTCACCGAAAAATACTACATGTCCGGTTCTCCATTTTATATCATAAAATATTATTTCCATAATATTTTAACACCAATAAACTGCATTTAAAAATCTTTAACTCACAATCACCTTGGTTCTTCTTCCAGAAAAATACCGAAAATTCCGGAGAAAATTATATTAAAATTACTCTGAAAATTAGGGTATTTACAATCTTCCCTCCTTAAAAGGATTGCGTCCTCACAATAAAAGAATAAGCTATCAAAGGAAGAACTATAAAAATACAAGGTTGCTCAGGTACTAACTGCCTCCGCGAACAAGTGGGGGTAACGCTGGCGCATACTATCTTCTCGTTCCCAGGTCGATTCTCCAGGAGAATGATGTTTCCATGCTACACGAACCAGTCTGATTGTCTGTCCCCGTAATGTCTTCTCACTGACGTCGAGGATGCCAACTGGTTGTTCTTCGTATCTCAAGCTTGGGCCCACTGCGATCTCTGAATGATCAACTACGTGACTTGGGTCGGTCACGTACCTTCGCAGCTGGGAGACGTGGAATACATCATGCACTCCCTCTAAGGATGGAGGTAATGCAAGACGATAAGCCACCTCACCAACGCGCTCTAGAATGTCAAATGGCCCAATATACCTTGGGCTCAACTTGCCTCTGCTTCCGAATCTGATAGTACCACGAGTGGGCAAAATCCTCAAGAATACGTACTCTCCTTCTTTAAACTCTAGGGGACGTCTGTGTGTATCTGCCCAATGCTTATGTCTGTCCTGAGCTGCTCGAAGATGATTCTGAATCTGTTTTACCTTTTCCACTGTCTGCGTTACCAATTCTGGACCCAGTATTTGACGTTCACCAACGTCACTCCAACATATTGGCGATCTGCACTTTCTTCCGTATAATGCCTCGAATGGTGCCATCTGAATGCTGGCCTGATAACTGTTGTTGTAGGAGAACTCCACCAAGTACAAATGATCTTCCCAAGATCCTCCAAAGTCAAGCATACATGATCGCAACATGTCCTCCAAGATCTGAATGGTGCGCTCCGATTGGCCATCTGTCTGCGGGTGGTAAGCCATGATAAATTTGAGTCTGGTGCCCAGACTCTCTTGCATGCTTCTCCAGAAATAAGATATAAATCTCGAATCTCGATCCGATACAATACTAACCGGCACTCCATGTAATTTAACGATTTGTCGCATATACATGTCGGCTAGTACCTCTGTGGACTGTCCAACTCTAAATGGCAAGAAGTGTGCTGATTTAGTGAGTCTATCCACGATAACCCATACTGCATCTCTTCCGCTGGGGCTCCTTGGAAATCCTGTGACAAAATCCATCGTGATATATTTCCACTTCCATTCTGGTATAGGAAGCGGCTGTAGCATACCTGCAGTCCTCTGATGCTCGGCCTTTACTTGCTGGCAGACCAAGCATTTGGCCACAAATCTTGCAATCTCCCTTTTCATTCCATGCCACCAGTAATACTGCCTCAAGTCTCGGTACATCTTGGTTCCTCCTGGGTGAACAGAGTACATAGAGCTATGTGCTTCAGTCATTAACTCCTGTCTCAATTCTCCATTTGGAACATACAGGCAATTTCCAAACCTCAATGTCCCGTCTTCGTGTATGCGAAGTCCTGTCTGTATGCCTGCTTTTGTCCTCTCCTTCAGTCTTCGAAATCTAGCATCGGTGGGCAATGCCTCTTTAATTCTTTCCACAAGTGATGACTTAATTTCAAAATTAGCCAGCAAGCCATTCTGTCCTGGTAAAACAACCTCTATCTGAAGCTCCTGTAGATCTCTCAATAACTCGGGCTACATCGTCAAGAAATAAGCCGTAGGCTTCCTGCTGAGTGCGTCTGCTACAACATTCACCTTTTCTGGATGATACTGCAGATCTATGTCAATATCTACCATCAGTTCAAGCCAACGTCTCTGCCTCATGTTAAGCTCCTTCTGAGTATATGTATACTTCAGACTCTTGTGATCTGTAAAGATGTCTACTTTCTCCCCATAAAGGTAGTGCCTCCATATCTTCAATGCAAATATAACTGCTGCTAACTCCAGATCGTGTGTGGGGTAGTTCTTCTCGTAAACCTTCAACTGTCTCGATGCATAAGCAATAACTTTGCCATATTGCATCAAAACACATCCTAGTCCACTACCTGATGCATCACTATAAACAACAAATCCTCCTGACCCTGAAGGAAGAGTCAAGACAGGTGCTGTTGTTAATCTCCTTTTCAATTCTTCAAAAGCCTTCTGGCAGTCTTCTGTCCATGTAAACTCCTGGTCTTTACGTGTCAACTTCGTCATCGGCTCTGCGATCCTTAAGAAATTTTCAACAAACATTCGGTAATATCCCGCAAGTCCGAGAAAACTTCTATGGGTGGCTACAAAACTAGCTGGTACTGACTTAACCAGTCCATACCAAGTACGACATCATAATCCGGCATGGAAAAGATCAGAAATTGAGCTCGCATTTCTCTGCCACAAACTACTACAGAACATGATCTACAGACGTCACTAACCGGAATAATTCTACCTCCCGTAAGAATCCTCTTCATCTTCGGAAGGGGTGCTGTAGCTACTCTATGGGTGGCTACAAAACTAGCTGCTATAAATGAATGCGATATTCCAGAATCAAATAATGCTACAGCTGGTAATGAAGCTACTAAAATAGTACCTGCGATGACCTCGCCTGCTGTAGCCTCCTCCTCAACAGCTAATGTGAATGCCTGTCCTCGTCCCTGAGCTGGAGCTCTTTGCTGCTGCTGAGCCTGCTGAAATAGAGCTGCCTGTGGTGCCAGGGGTGGTCTCTGCTGATTCCCTCCTGGGGCTGGTGGCCTGATGCCTCCAACTCCTGCCTGCTGTGCTCCTACGGCTGGATAAGCTGGTCGTGGGGCAGGTAAAGCTAATCTCGGTGCTCCCTCTCTGCGCTCGGTGCAGTCTCTGGTCTGATGCTGGTTGGACCCGCAAGCCAGGCAGAGTCCCAACTTACGTCTGCATTCTCTCTCAATGTGCCCTATCTTGCCGCAGTGGTGACAAGTAGGGAGAGATATGGCCCTGTGTGCTGTCCTTTCTGGCATACTCCTCTGGGACCATTTTGCTGAATCCCTATATGCTGTCCTGGATGGTGCTGTGATGATAGGCCTCTTCAGGTTCGACTCCTTTCTAGTGACACGCTCCATGCGTCGTGTTGCTGCGAGAACATCGGTATATGATGTAGGCGCGACCGATCCAATCAATCTCTGGAGCTCGAACTTCAGTCCGTCAAAGAACTTCTCAGCTTTCTCTTCCTCTGTTGCAATCAGGGTTGGGGCAAAGCGACTGAGGCGAATGAATTCCGTGTTGTATTCTTCCACTGTCATATTGCCTTGGATAAGGCGGTTGAACTTGTCTCTGAGCTCTGACCGTGCTACTGCTGGAATATACATCTCTTTGAAGAGTCTGGAGAACTCTTCCCAGGTGACTCGGTCCTGTCCGAGCCTCCTCTCTTCTGCTAACCACCAGTGATGTGCATTTTCAGTTAACTGCATTCTGACTGCAGTCATCCACTTCTCTCTCGGAAGTTCAGCGGCTTCCAACTGATGCTGAATGTTTGTGAGCCATTCATGAACTTCTGTTGGCCCCTCTTTACCAGAAAATGTACGAGGCTTGAGCTGACGGAAGTCGGTGATAGATCCCGTCATTGATCGCCTCGCCGGTGGATTTGCCTGCTCCAATGCGGATACCAGGCTGGTTCTCAGATACTCGGCCTCCTGCCGATGGGCCTCTTACTGAATTTGCTACTGGGCTTGCATCATAGTATAGATCATCTGGAACATCTGTTTCCCGTCCATAGCTTGTCCTGGCGGAAAAACTGGCATCTGGGGAGTGAACTGTGGTGGAGGTGGGATGTCATCTCTCCGGAACCTTGGATTAGGCTGACCGGTTTGATTGCTCTGCGATGCTTGTCCTCCATTCCCTGGGGTCACTCCGTCTATATAAGTAACCACAGCGTCGTGTGGCGTATCCAAAGGAATCTCGTCTCCGTTCCTGGGATCCATTTCTCTCTGCAACCAAAAGATAAACTGTAAGAACGCACAGAGGAATCAATACAGGATGCAAATCAAGTAACAATTTCGAGTTCGATATAGAGTTCAATAATGGTTCAAATAATGGATGAGATCCTATAACTTATCCTATCCTTAGGGCAGGCTGGTTCGATCCCTAAGTTGAAACCAAAAAAATTAGTCGTAGACCTGCATGGGCTACCACAAAAACCATGTCACGCCCCAGTCCCAAAATACCGTGGGACCAGATACGTGGCAATGGCCAGCAGTACGCACCGATGGACAAACCCAATTTAATGGACCCATCAGGGCATACTTAAGCTGTAAACAAAGTCTACGACAATCAAGGCACAATCTAATCTCATCCATACAAGATATAAAATATGATCCACAGAATATAAGGAATGTTAATCATCAGCTAGTCTCAACAAAGTACTTCGGGGAACAACCCGATAAATATCTAATACAATGGTTCAACAGGCCAGAATATGAAAGACTGAAATAAATAAATAAATAAATACTGAGCATGAACATGGATGCTCAGGAAAAGTCTTCGGCTAACACCTCATCCTCAGATGGCGGTACAACTCCTGGATCAGCTCCTGCTGCGGTCCCGTATACCTTGGGATAGATCTCGTCCTCAAATCCTGGGGACATAATTCGGATCCAGGTCCTCAGGGGACATAGCAAGGTACAAGAAAGCTCAAGCCAAAATAAATGCAGTGCAGAAAATAAATAGAATAAATAGGGCAAGTAAGTAACCATCTAAGTAAAAATGCAAGTGAGAACATCAATAGTACTCAGGTTGAACAACTACAAGCTCTGTATAGGGGAGCCGGGTAGCAGTGATATCATGAGGTGGTCTAGCTCAGCGGAAGACTGAGTAGCCGGCATAACATAATCAACCTGTATCCTGTGGGTCTCTCCAGCAATAGATGGAATAATAAGGGAATACTAAATAACCAGCTAAGTGATATGCAAGATGAGAGCAGTACTAGAACTCAGGCTGAAGCCACTACAAGCTCTGTGTCGGGGAGCCGGTAGCAGCAGTAATAATGAGTAATGGGCCAAGCTCGGGCTTCAGAGTCTTGTGCCTCACAATAGCAGGGGTGTATATATATGATCAGCCTGTAGTCTGTGTGTCTCTCCCCACCCAATGTGACCACGCATATCATGACCATAACGTCTCATGTCCATGTCAGCGGGATCATAACTAATGCACAAGTCATAAATGTCTAGGAATATAATATCTCTGTCAAGTCCTGTATCCTATACAGAATCACCACGAATATCTCGGGAAGATCCTGGCTCATGAACAGTGTCAAGTGTCCTGGGTCATAGTGTACTTGGTAAGCCAAGTACGAGAAGATAAAGTGTCACGAGTATCCATCTCTAGATGACAATACACAACACCGCGTACGATGTTGGAATCCGACTGATAATCGGACGCTAAGTATGTCACACGGTCCTAGGTTAAGCATACACAGCAATATAATGAAGCAAGAAAAATATATAACAATACTGCAGAGTTTGGCAAGGTACACTTGCCTGGTGTTTGATTACCAACAATCGTCCCTGTATCAATAGATCCTGTGGGTACTCCTCCAAAAGCTGTAATAAATATCACCAACAATCTCAGAAGATGTCAAATAGCTAGAAACGCCTGTCCTTACATCCGATTTGGACACAGGGGCAAAAAGGTCATTTCCGGGCCAAAGCGGGGTCCACATGTGGGCCACTTTGCACCAAAAAGTGAGTCAGGGTCAAAGATCTCCAAATTCATTAAACTCAGTGTTTACTAGTCAGGAACGATGATACGAACCCAACGGAACTTCCAGAATTGGATTCCGATGAGCCGATCACAAAATCGCCCGTCAAGTAGAGCCTGTGGGGTCCACGATACGTGATTTTGTCAACATTCTCAGAATCGAACCAAACTTGGGTCACAGGACCAGCGTATTGCCACGAGTCCGATGGCGCAAGTTTCATCTCGATCCGACGTGTGTACACAAAGTTACAGTGTATTCCAGAAAGGACGGATACGGGGTGTCGTCGACGGATACGCGTTGATTCCGGTGTGCACGCACATCCGAATCGACCTCTGCGAAATCCCACACGACCGTATCAACAACGCGCATGTTTTGGTAAAGACCGCGTGCGACCAAGTCGTCCCGTTTGGCGGGACGCACTCAGTTCCGGGGTAAAATAGGGCATTATTTTTTCTGTTTTTGGATCGCGGTGTGCGATCACCACAGGACGCGATGCACCGAGCGGGTTATACGGGCATCGAGGGGGTTATACAGTCTACGCGTAGCAACTGACGGAATCGAAAACGGAGTTGCGAGGTGAGAGAAAACGGTACCTGAACAGGGCTCCGTGAACGCTGAATTCCACGTGTCCGAGAGTCAACTTTGTGTCCTGGTCAAGGATTCCTATGTCTGCCGAGAGTCCGAGCTAGGGTTCTGACTCGGGGGACAGCGGGGTTCCGCCGAAGGGAGTCGGGCTCGGGTGTCGACGGCGATGGGGACTCTGGAGGCTGCTCGAGGCGAGGAGCCGAGGGGCGGACGCGGACGGCGCTCGCGGGGAAGGAGTCGAGGGTTCTGGGTTTTGTCGGCGGAGAGGGGCGATGTGCAGCGGCGTCGAGGTGTTGAGGGGAAAGTCGGGATCGACTCGGCGGCCGTGCGTACGGGAAGATGGAGTCGCACGCTGCCGGAGTCGGGAGAACACGCTGCTGGTCGGGCTGTTCAGCCGCTGCGGGGAGAGGGGGTCCAGACCGGAGCGGTCGGCGCTGGCGAGTCCGAGTCGAGGGGCGGGCGCTGGAAAGAGGAGTGGAAGTTGGGGGCGGACTCGGGCGGCTTCGCCGGAGTCGAGCTGAGGGGGATGCGGCCTCGCGGTCGGAGTTCGATATGTCAGGGTGCTGTCGCTGACAAGGAGATGATGGCGGGATGGATTGCTAGGGTTACGGCTGGGCACGCATGCCAAGGAGCGACATTTTATACTGCTACAGTAAAATCCGGTAGCTAGGGTTCCCTAGTGGGTTTCAGGTCGGGTTTGACTCAGATCCTACCCGACCCAATAGGCTGGGTTCGGTTCTGGCAGGGTGGGTTTATTTTGGTTTGGTTTATCAATCCCAAAAGTTTATAGGTCCTAAAACTCATTTTCGGAGTCCAAATAATTAACCAAAAAATACCACATGTCCGGTTCTCCATTTTACATCATAAAATATTATTTTCATAATATTTTAACACTAATAAACTGTATTTAAAAATCTTTAACTCACAATCACCTTGGTTCTTCTTTCAAAAAAATACCGAAAATTCCGGAGAAAATTATATTAAAATTACTCTGAAAATTAGGGTGTTTATAATATTCCCTCCTTAAAAGGATTGCGTCCTCACAATCAAAGAATAAGCTATCAAAGGAAGAACTATAAAAACATCCATAACCATTCATCAACATTAGCCCAAGGCACCAAATATCAAGTTATCCCATATTCACAATGCCGCTTCTCAGCAATGTATTTTAAATTGGTGCAACACCCATGCTCAAAGCAATCCCATGGCACAATGTCGTTTCAGTGGCACAATGCCCCATCAAGCGGCACAACACCCTCGCCGATACAGTTGTTCGGTTTCGAACCACAACTGCTCGCTTTGCAAGACAAAGCGACTAAGTGATACTCGTGCACGGATGCATGCTCGCTCGCCCAAATTCTCGATATTCTCAACGCCTCAAATGTATCATTCCAACTCGTCCAAGCATAATCCCAATCAATCAACCAACTGCCTCAAATATAATATTCTAACTCTAGCTCCAAATATCCAACGCGTAAATCAATTTAAGCCACAATCCTACCAAGCAAACGACATACACTCTATGCACGCCTCAGTGCAGTGTTTCCCAATGTTTCAGCCCAACTGTTTCAAGCCTTTTACGTGTTTCCATATTATTAGGCATGAAGGAGTAGAGGAGAAGGGAAAGTGCCCACTCACAATATTTGATCCCGTTAGGCATCATGTCCTGCCGATACGGCCAATCCCTTGAACCCGTGGTCCGATGCAAGCGCGATCTACTCAACTGGTATGACCGTGCGAGCAGGCCGTGCTCTCTAAATCATCCGACCGATCGGACGAAGGAAGATGGCATTATCATTCCAACTCAGCTATCTCAGTACTGCTCTAAACGAACACATGATTTCCATCGAACCCGCTAGCCATCTGCACATGAAACAACTCAATCAATACTTCTTCCCAAAGTCCAACAAATCAAATGTAACCAGCATTTATTTCATTAAATCCGACTCAGCGTAACGCACCGTGCGGTTGCGGGCGTTACACCAATATATATGAAAAAATATATATATTGACAAGTTTGTCGATATTTGTCGTTGTTTTCGTCACTACTAATGTATCGTTGCTAATATGATGCTGATCTGACGCTAATTTGTTCGTCCTTCAGTCGTCGCTAGTTCATCGAAGTACTGATGACCTAAAGATGAATATTGTTTAGCTATATTAGAAATTAGGGTCGTCACCGAATCTTTATTTACCGAAAAAAAATTTATCGTTGATTTTTCGTCGCTATTACTGTTTAGCGATGGATTCTTTGACTTCTTTCACGGATATTTTGCTATTTTATTGTATTTTGTAGTATTGGATGTGTGAATTATCAGAACTAGAAGTCACATATTAGAAATTAGGGTCATCACCAGATCGCTCCTCACCATCACCGTAGTTGTTGACGGGGTGTCGCTATACAGAGTATTATGAAAAAAGATGAGTCGCCAAGACGTGACATATCCAATGGCTTTTTGGCGGTGTCAAATAGATGTCGCCATCGGCGATGCATTATTTGGCAGTCGATTGGACGACGAATTGGCGATATTGTTTTCGCACTGATATTTCGTTTACCGACTCTGTAAATCTGTTGCAAGCCCGTCGCTATAGTGATTTAGCAACGAAAGAGCGACTGATTTGACCATCGCTAATGCGTACACAACTTCAACCCCGTCTAGGCATCTGAGCTTATATATAACAGATCGGACTGGACCGGACAATTGGGCCCATTTTTGACATGGCCTGAATCTGACGGACTAGGACCGACACATATCGGATTTGAGTGGACTATCATGACTGTGTTGCGGGCCGTCCGACCCAATTAACACCTTGAGTATAGAGTTGTCAGTTTTCGACACAGGATTAGCAATAGAGAAGGGTTCTCTTCATCTTTATTAACGGGTTCCTGTTATTCCCGGGATCAAAGACTAAATAATTTATTTAAATAATTTATTTTAAGTACCAAGATTATGTCTTCATAACTTAATATTGTATAGCCTTTTTTTTTACTTTCCAACATAACGCACAGGGTCCGACGTAACGCTCGGAACTTTTGTGCATACTGCATTGCATGCCTTTGAGCCCACTGGCCCCCAACTCCTACCATGAATATTGTATAGCTATTAATCTACTAATAATGCACCTATGGCACCAGTCCAATGGATGATTCCAGTTAGGCCTACCGAACTCGAGTGGTTCTTATGGTAACCGAGGAAGGTATAAGATCCCGACTGGGTGGCAGAAGATCAGTGGATCGAACCACGAAGACGTATTATTGTGCACAAAGTCCTGAGCGTTATGTCGGACTCCGAGCATTATGCCGAAAATTAAAAAAAAAATGATTCCAGTTAGGCATCGGCTTGCGGAAAGAGAAAGAAAAGAAATCAATTTATTGCTCTTTCATTTTCTTTGAGAAATTGTAATTTTCATCGTTATTTTATTTTCGGTGGTTGGAAATGCAAAAAAAAATTAGGAGAGAGTGAATATTTAAATGTGAAAAGGTGAATCCTTGAATGGTTGGAGGAAAATACTTTTTTTTTTTTTTTTTTTTTTACATTGAAAATTACTTTCCTTTCTTTCCTCCTACATTTATTTGATATTCAAACATAGAAAAAAAAAAAATTACCAATGTCATGATTCCATCAGCCAAATATGACCTTACAGCGTCTCACAAGAAATATTCAGATGTATTAGGAATTTTGATGTACCCAAGCCTTATATGCACTCAATGTCGATAGTTTGCTTTGTTAATTTCAGTAAACATATTTTCGCTCAGAGACCGATCACATTTGGTGGAGTGAATATGACGGAATTGTGGAAGACTAAGTCTATTCAATTTATGTTTCCTTTCTCTTCAGTTGTTGCTTCCACCATGGTTTGATCATTACGTTTTCGGTTTTTTTTAAAATAAAATAATATATTTATATATAATTATAAGAAAGGGAAGAAGTTTGGTAAAATTATAGGAAAGGAAAGAACTCGCCGACCGAGTTGGCGGGTGGGAGTTGGAACCGCCAACTCAGTTGACGGTGGGAGTTATATATATATATATATATATATATATATATATATATATATATATATATATATATTAAATCAATTAAATTTTGTAAATGGATAATAACAAATTATCTATTATAATATTACAAAAAATTTACATTGATAATACAAAAAAAAAATATTTATTAAAAAAATTAAATCTAAAAATTTAAATAATACCAAAAAATATCAAATAAATATTATTATGGAATATTTTAGCAAATGCCCCTAAAAAAATGTCAAAAGTAGTATATACTCTAGTAAAAAAAAACTAGCAAATCCTCCAAAAATAAAAATAATCGGTTAAAAGAGTGCGGGACATATCTTAAAATTTTTTATATATATATTTGTATAGATAAAATTTCACTTTTATAGATTAATATAGATATATATACAATTATCTATATATATTTAGAATTTCACTAATTATGTAGATATATATAGATGGATAATTGTATATAGATATTTGTATATATTTAGAATCTATATTATCTGTATACAATTATCTAATATTATCTGTTAAACAAAAAAGTAAAATTATCTGTTATCTAATATATATTATCTATATATATTAGATAATTGTATATTAGTGAAAATTATCTAATATATATTATCTATATTATCTGTTAAACAAAAAATATCTAACAATTATCTAACATATTTTTTGTTAGATAATTATGTAGATATATACAAATATCGAACAAAAATATATGTTAACAAATATATATATATATATATATATATATATATATATATATATATATATATATAAAAGTGAAATTCTTTAGAAAGAAATAATATACGGTTTTGTTTAAATAAAGTAATATATTTATATATAATTGCAAGAAAGGGGAGGAGTTTGGTGAAATTATAGGAAAGGGGAGAACTCGACAACTGAGTTGGCGAGTGGGAGTTGGGACCGCCAACTCAGTTGGCGGTGGGAGTTGTATTTTATAAAAAATTTATAAATGGATAATAATATAGATATATATATATATATATATATTAAATCAATTAAATTTTATAAATGGATAATAACAAATTATCTATTATAATATTATAAAAAATTTACATTGATACTATCAAAACAAAAATATTTATTAAAAATTTTAAATCTAAAAATTTAAATAATACCAAAAAATATCAAATAAATAGTATTATGGAATATTTTAGCAAATGCCCCTACAAAAATGTCAAAAGTAGTATATACCCTAGTAAAAAAAAACTAGCAAATCTTCCAAAAAGTAGTATATATTATTTCTTTCTAAAGAGTTTCAGTTATATATATATATATATATATATATATATATATATATATATATATATATATATATATATATATATATATATATATATATATATTTGTTAACATATGTTTTTGTTAGATATTTGTATATATCTACATAATTATCTAATAAAAAATATGTTAGATAATTGTTAGATATTTTTTGTTTAACAGATAATATAGATAATATATATTAGATAATTTTCACTAATATACAATTATCTAATATATATAGATAATGTATATTAGATAATATATATTAGATAACAGATAATTCCACTTTTTTGTTTAACAGATAATATTAGATAATTGTATACAGATAATATAGATTCTAAATATATACAAATATCTATATACAATTATCTATCTATATATATCTACATAATTAGTGAAATTCTAAATATATATAGATAATTGTATATATATCTATATAAATCTATAAAAGTAAAATTTTATCTATATATATATATATATATATATATATATATATATATATATATATATATATATATATATATATATATATATATATATATAATTTTAAGATATGTCCGCACACTTTTAACCGATTATTTTTATTTTTGGAGGATTTGCTAGTTTTTTTTCTACTAGGGTATATACTACTTTTGACATTTTTTTAGGGGCATTTGCTAAAATATTCCATAATACTATTTATTTGATATTTTTTGGTATTATTTAAATTTTTAGATTTAAATTTTTTAATAAATAATGTTTTTGGTATTATCAATGTAAATTTTTTGTAATATTACAATAGATAATTTGTTATTATCCATTTATAAAATTTAATTGATTTAGAAAAAAATAATATATATATATATATATATATATATATATATATATATATATATATATATATAATTTTTTCCTATAATTTTATCAAACTCCTCCCCTTTGTTACAATTATATATAAATATATTATTTTATTTAAAAAAAACCGTTACGTTTTCATCGGTTTTCTTGTCTTAAATTTCAGATGATCTTCATGGAAGGAGGCCCTTTCAGAATGTTGTCTTCCTTCGTAAATGAAATTTTGGCTACCATCACCTTGTTCCCATATGCTCTATTTGGCAGAAGTGAGCATACAGATTTCCCATCAAATAAACTTTGAAACAGTTTCCAAAGAACATAAAAAAGCATCTTATACTGAAAATTGCTACCAACTTGGAATATGGCTAGCTAGCATGCATATTTCCGTCAACCATTCATGCCATATATTTGGCTTGTTTGGTTCGTTGATTTAGAACGCTTAAGTGTTCAAAATTCAAAATTTTAATTATTTTACGTTTTTAGTTAAAAAAATTGTAGACAAAATTTTTTGTAATTTGACATAAACAGTAAATTTTGTCTGCTACTAAATTAGAGTTTTTTTTTCGTCGAAGGAAAATACGGAAGTAAAAAATTCTCATTAATTACGACTTTGTGTGCTTGGTTGAAGCACTACTTCCTCTCTAATTTAACAAAAAGAAGATTGATTTCTTCACTCACTTCAACAACCAACCGAAAATCAAACTTTAGAAATTTTTTGTTTCTAACATTGACTTCTTCAAAGTACCAAAACTAAAAAAAAAAAATACTTCACTCCACTTCAACACAATACATATGCAAAATATTGATTTCCAATTTTTTTTAACTTCGCCGTTTTTTGAAAAAAGAAAAAACTACTCCTTAGATCTTGTTTCGTTCGCGTAAAGGAAAGAAAAAAAAATTTTAATTTCTTGTTATTTTTTTTCTTTAAAAAATTGCTATTCCTATAAAACAAAAATTGTGTTTGAAAAGGACAAAAAAATTAGAAGAAAGGTAAATATTTAATGTGGGAAAGTGAATGCTTCAATGAGTGACAAAATTATCTTTTTTTTATATTTTGAAAAATTATTTTTCTTCCCTTTTCCTTTCTTTCAAGTATCTAAATATAAGAATATATATTTCGTCTACTATAATTTCGTGAACCAAACACTGTCTTAGAAAAATTCCGAAACATATTACAACTTAGAAGAAAAGAATGCATTTCTCGTGCTCAAGATTAAGCGTATAAAGGACTACAGGATGTCAACTGTTAAATAATAAAAATCCTGAACATACTCACTTGTAACTGTGCAAGATTCTCTGTGTAGTTCTTCAAGGAGCTAAGTATATGTTGAGATGCGTAATCAAACAATATCCAGACTTGGAACTTGTGTTTGACAATCTAATAGAGCTGTACTTGATGATCTTAATAAAATGAAGTGTGTACCTATTACAATTCTTTGCATTTGCAACGCATATTTGGTGAAGTTGAACCTATACCATTGCTGAGCTCCTCACATGAAACATTAACACAAAGGGGTCACATCTCCAAGAACAAAAACAAGCCACATCACATGCAGCCATGCTCACAGTCACATGGAGAAAAGATGGCGAAGCCAATGTAGCAAATTTTGCCAAAGAAAAGTATCGGAAATTTTCGGCTAAAGTATTTGAAATTTTCGACTAAAGTATTGAAATTATAAAAAAATTGTACAAGAAGATAAATTGTAAAAAAAATTAAGAAAGAATCGAAATGTTCTTAATAAAAACGTTTTAGCTGATTCCTCTTCCCCTCCACCCTAACAACAATTGAGAGAGATCACCTCCACCCTAACAACAACTGAGAGATATACGTTCCTATGAAGGACGTATAATGTGATAGATGATGGGTCCAGTTTGGCGTTGAAGGGACCGAACTCAGTCAGAATTCGGTCCTGGTCGAGTTCAGTCTGAACTCGGAATATTTGAGACAAAACTCTTTGGCAGGGACCTATTCGAATTTGATCATAATTCGGTTTTGTCAGGCTAAACGAGTTATGGATTTAATCTGCATTGTTGGATGCTGATGGACGACCATATTTGATAGTGGACTATTTTAGAATTTTCTACTACCTAAAATAGGATTTCTCAACCTATTTATATGGGTTGAGGATATGGAGGCATATGAGAAGCTCTATGAAAAATTCAGGATGCTTGTCTACAGAAAATCTAAGAAAAAGTACGTACTTTGCTCTTAGGGTTTGTCATCCAAGATAACAGGAAGAGAAGATCTTTTCGAAAAATCGTCATCTTCGTTCAGAAAAATCGCTACGGGGGTTGGGTGAGTGATTTCATTGTAATATGTTCTTTCTGTACTTGAGTTTAATTGGTGATGGGGTTGAATCTTTGGACAAAGCATTCAACATAGTTTGTTCAATCTTGTAATTTCACTTAAAGTTATTGTCACGTCCCAATCCCAAAATACTGAGGGACTAGACACGTTGCAATGACCAGTAGCACACACCGATGGGCAAACCCAATTTAATGGACCCATCAGGGTATACTTAAGCTGTAGAACAACTATAAAGGTCTATGATACCAATCTCATCCACAACAAATAATCACAAAATAATTGTCAGAATAATCGGGATCAAATATATCCAACAAATCTCAATAAAAAGTCTCGGGAAACAACCGATAATGAGTTTGATACAGCAGTTCAATAAACATGAAATAAGAGTCAACAATAGAAATAACTGAGTATAATAAGCCAGATACTCAGAAGAAATCCTCGGCGATCACCTCGTCCTCGGTTCTGGTACTGCTCCAAGGTCAGCTCATGTTCCGTATACCTCGGGGTAGATCTCCTCTGGTAAACCTGGGGACATAATCCGGATTCCAGGTCCTCAGGAGATATAGCAAGGTACAAGAATAACTCAAGCCAAAGTAAATGCAGTACAATAATAAATGAATCAATAGGGTAAACTATGTAACCAGATAAGTGATATGCAAATGAGAGCATCACTAGACTCAGGCTGAGACCACTACAAGCTCTGTGTCGGGGAGCCGGTAGCAGTTATACTATGTAGTTATACTATGTAGTTTTACTATGTAGTGGGCCTACGGCACCGTAATAAATATATATATAAAATTAGCCTGTAGCCTGTGTGTCTCTCCCCACCCAATGTAATCACACGTCTCATGTCCATGACACGCAAGATCATGACCTCTAACTGATACAGTGAGTCATAATGATAGCTAAGCATATGTAATATTTATGTCACGAATCCTGTAACCTATACAGAATCACCATGAATATCTCAGAAAAATTTTGTCTCATGAACAGTGTCAAGTGTCCTAAGGTATGACGTACTTGATAATATAGGGTCGCGATATCAATCTCTAGGTTACATTACACAACTCCGCGTACGGTATTGACAGCCGAATCTTGTTCGGATGCTAAGTAATGTCACACGGTCCTAGGTTGAACATTTATATCATATAATAAATCAAGAAAATAATATAAAACAAGTGCTGCAAGTATGGCAAGGTACACTTGCCTGGTGCTTGGATTCCAACAGTTGCTCCGGTATTCGTGGGATCTTTAAGTACTCCTTCGGTTGCTGAAATAAATACTACCATCATGTTCAGAAGATATAAAATAGCTAGGATTGCCTGTCCATAAGTCCAATTTGGACACAGGGGCAAAATTGACCCTTTCTGGTCTAAGCGGGATCCACATGTGGCCCACTTCGCACCAAAAATATACCAGAGACAAAGTTCTCCAAATTCGTCAAACTTAGTGTCTACAAGTCCAGAACGACGATACGAACCCAACGAAATGTCCAGAACTGGATTCCGATGAGCCGATCAAAAAATCGCCCGTCAAGTGGAGTCGTAGGGCCCACGATACGGGATTTTGTCAACGTTCTCAGAATCGAACCAAACTTGGGTCACAGGACCAGCGTATCGCTATGAGTCCGATGGCACAAGTTTTATTTTGAAACGACGAACACACACGAAGTTACAACGAGTTTCAGAACAAGGCCGATACGGGACGTTATCGACGGATACACGTTGATTCCGGTGTGCACGCACATCTAAATCAACTTTAGCAAAATCTCACACGTTCGTATTGACTACGCGCACCTTTCGATGAAGTTCGCACATGACCAAGTCATCTCATTTAGCGGGTCGCACCCAGTTCCGAAAAAAATCAAGGTTTTAAATACCAAGTTTTTGGTCATTTTCACCCTGAATAAAATATAATTTATAGCTCAATAAATTAAACTAAAAATAGGGTTTTAAAACTTGGTCATATGGTCTAAATTACTGTTTAGGTAGATTTTGAAAATATTTAGCAGGTTGGCCACAAAACAGTCGTGAACTGGGGTGTTCGGGACAAATTCTGAATTTTAAAATTTGGGAAATATTTTTCTATTTTTGCGTCACGGTTTGCGACCGACACAGGACGCGATACCCCGAACGAATTATACGGGTTTTGAGAGGGTCACGGGCTGTACGCATAGGATTCGACAGAACGAGATACGGATCTCCGGATAAGGAGTTATGCAAGCGGGAAGACAGTTACCTCGCAGACTTTCTCGTGATAGAGTGGCGCATCGCGGCGACTGCGGGGCAGCGGGTTGCTGCTCCTCGGCGGCGGAGCTGCGGCTGCTGGAGGAGAGCTCGGGTTGGCGGCTGCTGTAGGAAGAAGGGCGGAGGCATCGCCGGAGGGGAGCTCGGGGTCGGGTGGGGCTGTCGAGGTCGGAGGGAGACGCCGGAGTGGCGGTGGCAGCGGGGAGTTGGTGGCAACGGGGAGATGGTGGTGTGGGGGTTAAATAGGGTTGGCCGGGGAGGAGAAGGGGCGACATGTTATGAGGTGGAGCGGCGCTGCGACCAGTGAGGGAAGTGGAACAGGCGGTGGTGAACGCAGGGAAAGGGAGCGGTCGGGGGAATCGAATAGACATTGTAGCTACGGGTTCGGGTAGACGGGTTGGCGGGTCGGGTTTTGGATCCGGATCCGATCCAATAAGGTAAGGGTCGGGTACGGGTTGCAGGTCAGCGGGTCGGGTTCAGATCCGACCCGTTAGGGTTGGTTTAATGGCTTCAGTTCGGTTTATATTTAAATCGATTCAGGATTAAACCGGTTTTATTTGGTTTAATTTAAAAACTTAGTTTCTAGGTATTTAAAAATAGTTCTGGGGTCCAATAAATTCCAAAAAAATTACACTATGTCTAATATTTTATTTTACACCCAAAAATATTATTTTCATAATATTTTAATATTTAATAAAATTATAAAATTAATTTAATACCAGAAAATATTGATTTTAATTAGTTAAAAAATTACAGAAAATTCCAAAAATTTGTTTTTAAATTCTGAAATTTTTTGGGTGTTTACAGTTATAAAGATTATAATTTGTCTAGGTGACGTAGTCACTAAACATATACTGTATTTTGTGATCTGTCTTGGTGCATGCTTGCGTTAGACAGGTGGTTGACTATCTGAAGTGTGTTAGCCTAGTTTTCGTTGTGCTCAGTTTCAGACTCAATATCAGAGCGTAGTATCGAATCTGCTGGTCCCAACATCTGGAATTAGAACTCTCAGGTTCTCAAAAGGGAATGTGGAACCATGTCTACGAAGCATATGAAGACACATATGATCACCCTTACAGTAGAAAACTAGGCGATTTGGAAGCCAATAATGGAGTATCTACTATAGTACAACAATTTGCATGGTTTTATGGTGGACGATAATGCCAAGCCATCAGACAAAGTTGTTGATGACTAAAAATGATTGGATAAGTCTGTTGGATTCAACCGCCAATGGCTGGATAATTCGGTGTTTCATCACGTGTCCATGGAGAGTTTGACAAAAGCATTGTAGAAGATGCTGCATTTGTTGTATAAACAGAAACGATATACAACAAGATATTTTTATTCGCCAACTCGTCAAATCGAAGTATACAGAGGGTGTACTTGGTGGCACAACACCTGAACGATGTTCATGGTATCATCAATCGACTATTTGGGATGAAGATGATGATTGAAGATGAGCTTCAAGCCCTGTTGCTATTAAGTTCTGTCACGACCCGCAACCGAAATTTGGGGCACGAGTACATGGGTACGTCCAGCCTATGCCACAGCATCGGCGGTAGAACACTGTCTAGGTCACAACACTATCTAATCAATCTCACACGAGTATCCAACTCCATAAGGAGACACAGATATCACAATATGATATGGAATACTCAATCACAGAAACTAGAGCACGATAAGATCTCAAGAAAAATAATGAAATACAACACAAGTCTAAACAACAGAAATAATCTAACCTGCAATCAATAACATCCAAGTCTCCAAGTATGTCGGAAATAAGTCCTCTATGTCACAGTTTGGAAAAAAATATCCAGTCAGGATTGGAACGAAGTACAAGCACTAACAGCAGTTCCACATATATTGACAAAATCTATAACACAGTGTAAAGAAATACAAGATAGATATGAATACTGGTAATAAGAGATACTGGAATAATGAAGTACTGGAATAATGAAGTACTGGAATAAAGAATACTGGAACATATCATCAATGTACAACTAGCAATAAATAGAAATACAATGCATGCTAGAACAATGAACTAGAATATAAATGAACACTAGAACAATAACTAGAACATGTAGAGATGCTAGATCAATATACTAGAGATACATGTCAAGAACATCTAGCTAAGTGTGTAAAATATTAACATATCATGTGATCAGCTTGGGACTGATCAGGCTTGCTAATATGACTAGCTATGATTCATGTAAGGTCAGGCTAACCATCTTGATAGCTATGATGCAAGCAATAGTCAGGTTAATCATACATAACAGGCTATGAGGCATATAATGGTCAGGCTGCACCGACATGAGGTGTGGGTGAGCTATGATGCACGTAGAGTTGGGTATGATCACATAATCTAATATTTCCCCGTTTCCCCCAGCTAGCACGATGGATTCCAATCACGACTCCTCGTGACAGGTCTCGTTGATGCCAACTTGTGTATATACAGTGTCAGAATCATGTACGCTATACAACTAGAATCATAGAGATGATCAACATAATGAAAACTGTCAGAGAATGTACTCGCTTGGGGTCCTTAGCTAGCAATACCAATGTATGTTTCCGAATCTTGTCTAAAAATCTAACAGTCCTAAAGACAGCATTAAATACAATATTGCATCAGACATTATACTAACACACAATCAAAACACAATAAACTCAGGGCTACGCTAGGTTTGATACTAGTCAACTAGGGTCAAGTGTGCGTCTAATTGCACAGGTGTCGCGTTTGTAATTGATGTGCAAAACAGACAGTCAAAATGATATGGGGCTCGCCAGTACGTCTGTCACGCCCCAGTCCCAAAATATCAAGGGACCAGACACGTGGCAATGGCCAGCTACGCATTCAAGCAGACTCATGTCCGACTCGAATACGTATAAGCTGTCTAATATGAACTCTAGTCCAAGAATCTACGAATATACATATAAATATCATGTATCTAGATCTCATCCATAAGAACAGTATATGAACTAAATAGCAAACTGGAATAAATGCTGACTGTAAAGATACTGTCGAATATCCAGCAAGAAATAATACTAAGTCGGGTGGAGACAAATCCACTACCGATAAATGGAAAAAATAGAGACAAGAAAATATAACTAAAACATGCTAGAAAGTAACTAAGTATAAGCAGGGCCATCAACTGCTATCGTACCCTCATCTGGTGTCGGTCCGTAAAGTTGCGGGTACTCCTCGTATGCTAAATCTGGAGAACAAAACCAGGTCCTCAGCGGGACGTAACAAGATACAAAAGAATACGAGCCAAAAGTACAGTAAATGAACATGCAAGATAGACAAGAAATTAAACACAAGAGAAGCAAATAAGACACAAAAAATTACTACATCTAAGACGGTGGCATGCCAATGATGCTATCAAACATGACTACAAGCAAATCGGGGTAACCGCATCTCAATGGGAGATCACGATCCTATAGAAAGTAGGCCAATGGGGACTCCCAATATATAGTATAGCTCTTTCGCAGCCCAATGGGAGCTCACGAATGAGGTAGTCAAATGAACAAGTCTCTATCGCAGCACAATGGGTACTCACAATCGAGAATGCTCAAGTATAGTCAATGCCTGATAACGATCATCTAGGAACTAAAGAAATCAATCGAGTCAACTCAAGGAACGTAGAGTAAACATTTACCATCATAATATGACTATGAAACAAATAGTGATACATGGAAAAGAGCAAATAATGTACATGCACGTAAAACGAAAAAATAAGACTAGAGCAGCAGGAACAAATCAAATATGAAAAGGCGCATCAAGAACTATATACGACAAAAAAATAACAACTGAAAAGGGAAGCATGCAAATAATGTACAAGAGTTGGCAAGGTATCTTGCACGACAATGTATAAATAAGTCAAGGAAATAAGTAGCAAAACTGCAGGATTTGGCAAGGTATACTTGCACGACAATGTATAAATAAGTCAAGGAAATAAGTAGCAAAACTGCAGGATTTGGCAAGGTATACTTGCACGACAATGTATCAAGGAAATAAGTAGCAAAACTACAGGATTTGGCAAGGTATACTTGCACGACAATGTATCAAGGAAATAAGTAGCAAAACTGCAGGATTTGGCAAGGTATACTTGCCTGAGGTTCTGGCTCCAACTGTAGCTCTGACTTCATCGGGATTTGCAGGCAGTACTCCGATTGCTGAAATAGACATCACCATCAGATCTAGAAAATATCAATCAGCTAGAAATGCCCATCCTTGAGTCCAATTTGGACACAAGGGCAAAAATGACATTTTCAAGTCAAAGCGGGGTCCATATATGGGTCGCTTTGTACCGAAAAATGTGTCAGGGTCAAAGGTCTCCAAATTCGCCCAACTTAATGTCAAAAATTTAGGAACGATGATACGAACCCAATGGAACTTCCAGAATTGGATTCCGATGAGACGATCACAAAATCGCCCGTCAAGTGGAGCTTGTGGGGCCCACGATACGCGATTTTGTCAACGTTCTCAGAATCGAACCAAACTTGGGTCACAGGACCAGCGTATTGCTACGAGTCCAATGGCGTAAGTTTTGTTTCGATCCGACGTGTGTACACTAAGTTACAGTGAGATCCAGAAAGGACGGATACGGGGCGTTGTCGGCGGATACGCGTTGATTTCGGTGTGCACGCACATCCAAATCAACTTCTGCGAAATCCCGTACGTCCGTATCAACGGCGCGCACGTATCGGCGAAGACCGCAAGTGACCAAGTCGTCCCGTTTGGCGGGGCGTACTCAGTTCTGGGGTGAAATATGGCGTTATTTTCCTATTTTTGGATCGCGGTTCGCGACCACCACAGGACGCGATGCACCGAGCGGGTTGCACGGGCATCGAGAGGGTCACACAGCCTACTCGTCACAACTGACAGAACGAGAAATAGAGCTACGAGGAGAGAGAAAAGAATACCTGAACAGGGCTCCGCTAAAATCTGAATTTCACGTGTCCGCGTCGTGTCCGAGTCCTGTGTCCGAGTCCTGGTCGGCCGTGTCCGGGTCAGATCTAGGATTAGGGTTCATTCTACACGTCGTAGACTTCGCCGGAGGGGTGCTGGGGCATCGCCGGAGGTAGACGGCTCGGCCTTGGCGGCGGGTGGTCGAGGCGAAGAAGGACAGCGGCGTGGAGGAGTTCTGGTCGACGGGGACGACGGGAGGGAGTCGGGGGAAGCTCGCCGGAGCGGCGGTGGGTTACGCTGGGAAGGGGAAATGTTTCAGGTCGGGCGGGTTTGGGTCCGGGTCGGGTCGGGTCTGGTTTTTGGGCCCGGATCCGACCCAATAAGGATTTTGGTTTGGTTTGGTTAGACCGGCCGGTTCGGGTCATTTGGTTTGGTTCAATTCGGTTTAAGTGAACCGGGTTCAGGTTTAATTAAACAATAGTTTTTAGGGCTTTAAAAATACTTCTGGGGTCCAATAAATTCTCGGAAAATTACTCTATGTCTAATTTTTCATTTTACACCATAAAATATTATTTTCATAATATTTTAATATTATTTAATATCAATTAAAAATCATTTAATAATTAAAATACCTGAGTTTAATTAGAGAAAAATCTCAAAAAATATACAGAAAATTGTGTAAAATCCAAATTTTTTTTTTTGAAAAATCAGGGGGTTTACAACGTCAGTGTACATATAGCAGTCTGCTAACATGTTACATGGTCACAGGTCAATGTAACTACGAGATATCCATAATCACACTAGGGTCGCCTAGTACATTTATAATTATACATATTATTAACTAGCATATATCATTAGTTACTTACAATTTATATATATATACCAATTAAATACATATACAATATATATATATATATATACCAATTATATACATGTCAAGCCTATACTAATGGAATACATATACTAATACATACATATTAATTGAGAGATATACTATATACATATATATGTATATATATATATCAATATACATTTAAACATATACATATACTAATACTAATATGTACATACAATCATGAAGGAGGGCAGGAACGAACCTGCGCGGGCATGCACGGAGTCGAGGGAGGCTACGGTGGTCCGTCTCCGGCGAGGTGGGACACATCGATGATAACGACGATTAATATTAGATATTTATATATATATAGATATATATGTATATATATAGTAATTAATATAAATGCATATATATATGGTAATTAATATATATGTAAATATGTTCCTAATTGCTAATAGTATTTTAAATACTATATGTATCATAGTTAGTTGTTAGCATATAATATTATTGGATAGTTAGTATATTTTAGTTAGCTAGTTATCTATTGTTATGGGTATCTTTAGTTATATGTATGTATGTATGTATGTATGTATGTATGTATGTATGTATGTATATAAGTATTAGTAGTTAGTGTTTAGTTGGTAGTTAGTAATTGTATTTCTATTAGTACATACTAGTAGTTATATTGGATTGATACCTACATATATAGCTAGAGGGGTAGTTAATATATACTAGAATTCACAAATACCTTGAGATACCAAGGTAAGTATCAAGGTATTGGAGGATAATCAAGGTATTGGGTTTGAGTATCAAGATAGGGGTTTAGTGTTGTGATACCAAGTTACTTCAAAATCAAGATAATCATTTAGCAATTGTAACTAGGATTTATATATTTAATATTGCTGTATTATAGATATTTGATATTATCTATTGTTTGCGTATCCTGAGATACGGTATCTTAGTATCCTAAGATATAGCTTGTATGGCCTAGATTCATAGTGTGTGAGCCCAATATCATTGAGTTAGCCTTATGCAACCTAGAAATAGGTAGTTGACCATAGTTGACCATAGTTTGACTATAGTTGACCATAGTCGACTTAAAGTTGACCGAGTTTGACTTTTGACTTAGAATTGACTTGTTGACCTAGAAGTTGACTAGTTTAACTTATTTTCTTTTCGGAACCTTGTATTAATATTGTATTCTATATCTAGGTCTTCGAGGCACCGTATCCGACATCTGTGAGACTTTTCACTGGACTTCAGGCGAGTACATTCTCTGATAGTTTCTCATTTATGATATCCTCTATGTTTATTATATCTGGTGTAGATATCCATATTTTCTTGACACGATGGTTACACGGATTGGTATATCCAGATCTCGTCATGCGATATTATTCCTTGTATATGGTGTATCTTGTGCAAGTCTTATTTTATTGATTATCTTGTGCATGTACAGACACTGATTCTCAGGAAGAGTCGCTATCTTCTTGGGGAATACCGTGCCATAGCATACCATGGTTGGATCCACTATACCAGTCAGGGTTGGAGAATATATAGTATAGATATGTGATCATACCCTCCTTGTGCAAGTCTTGTTCCTTGTGAGTGTTGATCATACACCGCACGTATGATTAACCAGGCCATTTACTCTTGTACAAGTTCCCAAGTCGATCATATGTTAATGCTGGTACTCACTCACTTAGTCATTAGTATTCTTGTTCATTGCCATATTGTTCATTTTTGTATTTATTTCCAGTATTTCCTTTATTGTGTATCTTTTGTACATGTATATGCATCTTGTATATTCATATCTATTTACTGTTACATAGTTTATATTATTGATTAGAACTGCTGTTAGAGATGTACTTCGCTCTATTCCTGACAGAAAAATATTTTTTAGAGGATCCGAGAGATTGGTATCCGACATACTATGGATTTCGACTTATAGATGGTGCAGATTTGGACCCATTAGTTCTGGAGTAATTGTCGGGAGGTTTATCTGGATAACTAGTTTTCATAGTTATTTTCTTTAGTATTTTTGTACCGGATTTGTTTCTAACATATAGTATGAGATAGTTATGTTAGTGTAAACCCCCAGATTGAATGGATAGTTATGTTAGTGTAAACCCCCAGATTTTTAAGGAATTTAAAATTAAATTTTTGGAAATTTTCTGAAATTTTCTGTGATTTTTCAGGAATTTAAATAAATGTTCTTCTGAATTAAATATTTTTAAGTATTAAAATATATATTAAAATATTATGAAAGTAAAATATTTTGGGTGTAAAATAAAATATTAGACAGGGTAATTTTTTTGAAATTTATTGGACCCCGGAACTATTTTTAAAGACCTAAAAACTAAGTTTTTATTTAAACCCAAAATAAACCAACCTGAACCAACCAGTTTCATGAACCGACCCAAATCCTAAATCGGACCCAAACCCTAGCAGGTCGGGTCGGGTCTGAACCCAAACCCGACCCATAGAACCACTACCCGACCCGTTAATGTACCAGCTACAGTAACCCCCCCAAATACTCGCGGCCGTTTCCCTCCCCGGCGGCCGTTCCCGCCGCTGTGGCTCTCCGCCTAACGCGCGAACGTTTTCCCCGGCCGCCTCCGATCAGATCCCCCACCGGCCAGCCCAGCCCCTTCTCCTTCCAGCCAACGGCCGGCCGCCCCTTATAAAACCCCTCCAACACAGCTGCCATCTTCACCACCGCCACCACCCGACGACTCTGAGCCACCTGCCAGCTCCGGCCGCCTCCGCTCGAGCTCCTCCGGCTGACTGCTTCTTCTTCCCCGACGAGAACCCTAGCCATCGCGCCTCTCCACCCTGCTGAGCACCCCAACTCCACCTCGCCGCCCTCCGCAGCCACCGGACGACCAGGACCCCGGCCGCACCTCGACGACGACCCCGACCGCACCTCGACGATAGCCCCGGCCACTCGAGCTTTCCTCCGCCGTGCCCTCGCCGACAGCAGCCGCACAGTGCCGCCACCGTCGGCCGAGCGTCGCCGCGTCACCCGCATTCGCGAAGAACAATCGATACCGACGCCCTGTTCAGGTAAGGTTTTCTCTCTCCTTGCCTCTTCGTTTTCCATTTTGTTGACTCGTGCGTGTAGACTGCGTGACCCTCTCGTTACCCGTGCAAATTATTTGGGGTATCACGTCATGTGTTGGTCGCAAATCGCGACGCAAAAATAGAAAAATAAATCCCCTTTTTCTGAAAATTCAGAAATTATCCCGAACTTTCCAGTTCGCGACCGTTTTGCGACCAACCTGTTAAATATTTTCAAAATTGGCTTGAACAATTAATTAGACCATATGACCAAGTTTTTAAATCCTATTTTTGTGTAATTTATTGAGCTGTAGTTTGTAATATTTTTTAGGGTGAAAATAACCAAAAGAGTGGTTATTTAAATACCCTGATTTTTTTGAAACTGGGTGCGCCCCGCTAAACGGGATGACTTACTCATGTGCGAACATCACCGAAAGGTGCGTGCCATCAATACGGACGTGAGGATTTCGTGAAAGTTGATTTAGATGTGCGTGCACACCGGAATCAACGTGTATCCGTCGACAACACCCCGTATCGGCCCTGTTCTGGAACTCATTGTAACTTCATGTACGCTTGTCGTATCGAAACAAAACTTATGCCATCGGACTCGTAGCAATACGCTGGTCCTGTGACCCAAGTTTGGTTCAATTCTGAGAACGTTGACAAAATCCCGTATTGTGGGTCCCACGGCTCCACTTGACGGGTGATTTTGTGATTGACTCATCGAAATCTAGTTCTGGACATTCCGTTGGGTTCGTATCATCGTTATGGACTTGTAGACACTAAGTTTGACGAATTTGGAGAACATTATCTATGACACGTTTCTCGGTGCGAAGTGGGCCACATGTGGTCCCCGCTTTGACAGAAACTGTCACTTTTGCCCCTGTGTCCAAATTGGACTTATGGACAGACAATTCTATCTATTTGATATCTTCTGAACCTGATGGTAACGTTTATTTCAGCAACCGGAGGAGTACCTGTAGATCCCGCTGATACCAGAGCAGAAGTTGGTAATCAAACCCCAGGCAAGTGTACCTTGCCAAACTTGCAGTACTTGCTTCATATTATTATTTTGATTTATTTATATGATGTATCTGCTTAACCTAGGACCGTATGACATTACTTAACGTCCGAATAATATTCGAGTGTCAACGCCGTACGCGGAGTTGTGTAACGTCACCTAGAGATGGATATCGAAATCCTATACATTCTCGTGCTTGCATTTTTAAGTACGTCATACCATAGGACACCTAACACTGTTTATGAGACAGAATCTTCCTGAGATATTCATGGTGATTTTGTATAGGCTGTATGATTCATGACATAGATATTATATATGTTTAGATATCATTATGACTCGCTGCATCAGTTAGAGGTCATGATCTTGCGTGTCATGGACATGAGACGTGTGATTACATTGGGTGGGGAGAGACACACAAACTACAGGCTAATTTTATATATATATTTATTATGGTGCCATAGGCCCACTATATAGTAAAACTATATAGTGTAACTATATAGTAAAACTACATAGTATAACTGCTACCGGTTCCTCGACACAGAGCTTGTAGTAGTCTCAGCCTAAGTCCTAGTGATGATCACATTTGCATATCACTTAGCTGGTTATGTAGTTCGCCCTATTGATATATTTTATATACTGTATTTATTTTGGCATGCTGTTTCTCGTACCTTGTTACGTCCCTCCAAGGACCTGGTCCCTTGCCAGTTTTACAGTATAGACCGTTGTGGAGCCTGCCAGGAGTGCTGATGTGTGTTGCTTTGTCATGCAGGAATTGATGCCAGGTATTTATATCATTTCTTTCGGTGTATTGATTATTATTCATATTGTTTATTCATCTGCTGATATAGCCTAGTTTTATAGACTCATATTCCTTTCTCGAGTCTATTCGAGCTTATGGGTTACTGGCGGCCGACTTTAGCACATGTAGCTCATTCTTGTATATTCCGTTCATTGTGGATTGAGGCCTAGATATTTATATTTACTTGATTATATAGATAGTGACCCTTCTATTACAGCTTATACGTATTCGAATCAGACCAGAGTCTGGTCGAATGCATAGCTGGCATGTTACGTATTCCTAGTCCTACGTATTTTTGGACTGGGGCTGGGACGTGACATATTTTTGTGGTGGCCCATGCAGGTCCTGATCAAATCGTTCGGTTACTTTTCGGTACTGAACGAGCCTGCAATCAAAGTTAGGAGTGTTAGCATCTCAATCCACAACTGACTTGAAAATTTTTTAGCATTTGATTATCGCCCTTGGAATTCATAATTGTACTCTTTTAAATTCCCTCGACATCTTTATTATTGTTTATAATCTCTTCCTATTTCGGAGAGATGAATGTTCGTGCACGGTGTTTCCTCCAGAAGCAGATCCTTGTCAAGGCAGAAGAAGATATGCTGGATATAAATTTTTGAGAAGCTGCTTACCCTTAGTATGGTGTAAGATAGATTATTCCTATATGCTAGAGTCAATGTAGAGTTTTGCATGAGAATAGAATATAGTATCAGAAGCATAGAACTAATCTTACCCTTGCTTAAAGTATTGGAAGAAAGGAAAGAGGGTTTGACTCTAAAGGAAATCCATAGTTTGATGCTCGGGATCAGATGTGGCTAATGATGGTGATACAAGGAATTATATTATGACCTTCGGAAAAAGGAACCTTACATAGCAGGCCAAGATGGTTAAATCCTTAGTTGTCTTATGACTTTTAGTATCAAAATTAGATCTTACGACCCAGCTGTTACACCCATACTATTTGTGCCGAATAAGGATGAGACGGTACGCCTGTGTATTGACTATAGGGTACTGAACTCTGTAACCATCAAGAACCGGTATCCCTTGCCATGCATTGATGATCTATTCGATTAGTTGAGTGGTGCGAGTGTATTCTCAAGATTGACCTTAGATCCGGTTATCACCAGATTAGAGTGAGGAAGGAGGATATACCGAAGACAGCCTTCAGGACCAATAATGGATACTATGAGTTCTTAGTTATGCCGTTTGGTTTAACCAACGCGTCAGTTGTGTTTATGAGTTTGATGAACGATGTTGTTCCTCAGTACTTGGACAAGTTTGTGGTTGCGATTATTGATGACATCGTGATATATTCCAAGGGCCACGCAGAGCACGAGCAACGCTCTTTCAGCAGGCCCAGCAACAGAAGAGGACACCACCACAAGGACGCGGACAAGCTTTTGCGATGACCATGGAGAACGTGCAGACTCGTGGAGTAGCGAATACGCGTAAGTTATTAACAGATGTCTATTCCTAGTATTACTTTAGCATGCCTGTTCGTTCATGACCTTATCCCTAAACCTAGTATTTGAACTTATTAATAATTGATAAACCTAGTTTTTCCAAGATTGTAGTTTTCTTTGCTCTAACCAGATTTCCTTCACTTACCTAATTTTCATTGTTTAGGAAAATATTTTATTCATTCCCTATGTGTTTTGTTTAACTCTCGTCCTTTGACTTATCTTTGATCATGATTCTTTGATTGTGTCATGCTTCGAATAATGCTTGCAACCGTATCATCTCTTCTGATCAGTTATTTCTTTGATTGCGAGGACACAATCCTCTTAAGGGAGGTAGATTATAAACTCCCAGATTTTTAAGGAATTTAAAATTGAATTTTCAGATTTTTTTTGGAATTTTCTGTGATTTTTCAGGAATAAAAATAAATGTTCTTCTAAATTAAATATTTTTAAGTATTAAAATATATACTAAAATATTATGAAAGTAAAATTTTTGGGTGTAAAATAAAATATTAGACATAGGATAATTTTTCTGGAATTTATTGGACCCCAGAACTATTTTTAAAGACCCAAAAAACTAAGTTTTTATTTAAACCCAAAATAAACCAACCTGAACCAACCTGAACCAACCGGTTTTATGAACCGGCCCAAATCCTAAACCGGACAGAAACCCTAGCGGGTCGGGTTGGGGCTGAACCCAAACCCGACCCATAGACCCACTACCCGACCCGTTACTGTAGCAGCTACAGTAACCCCCCCAAATTCTCGCGACCGTTCCCCTCCCTGGCGGCCGTTCCCGCCGCCTTGGCTCTCTGCCTCCCCCGCGAACTTTTCCCCTTGCCGCCTCCATTCAGATCCCCCACCAGCCGGCCCAGCCCCTTCTCCTCCCAGCCAACGGCCGGCCTCACCCTATAAAACCCCTCCAACACCGCCACTACCCGACGACTCTGAGCCACCTGCCAGCTCTGGCCGCCTCCGCCCGAGCTCCTTCGGCCGACTGCTTCTTCTTCCCCGGCGAGAACCATAGCCACCGTGCCTCTTTACCCCGCTGAGCACCCCGACTCCACCTCGCTGCCCTCCGCAGCCACCGGACGACCACGACCCCGTTCGCACCTCGACGACGACCCCAGCCACACCTCGACGATAGCCCCGGCCACCCCCAGCTTTCCTCTGCCGTGCCCACGCCGACAGCAGCCACACAGTGACGCCATCGCCGGCCGAGCGTCGCTGCGTCACCCGCATTCGCGAAGAACAGTAGATACCGATGCCTTATTCAGGTGAGGTTTTCTCTCTCCTCGCCGCCTCATTTTCTGTTTTGTCGACTCGTGTGTGTAGACTGCGTGACCCTCTCGATACCCGTGCAAATTGTTCGGGGTATCGCATCCTGTGTCAGTTGTAAATCGTGACACAAAAATAGGAAAATAAATCCCTTTTTTCTGAAAATTCAGAAATCGTCCGGAACTTCCCAGTTCGCGACCGTTTAGCGACCAAGCTGTTAAATGTTTTCAAAATTGGCTTGAACACTTAATTAGACCATATGACCAAGTTTTTAAACCCTATTTTTGTGTAATTTATTGAGCTGTAGTTTGTAATATTTTCGAGGTGAAAATGACCAAAATATTGGTTATTTAAATACCCTAATTTTTCGGAAACTGGGTGCGCCCCGCTAAACGGGATGACTTGGTCATGTGCGGACTTCACCGAAAGGTACGCATCGTCAATACGGATGTGTGGAATTTTGCGAAAGTTGATTTGGATGTGCGTGTACACCGAAATCAATACGTATCCGTCGACAATATCCCATATCGGCCTTGTTCTAGAACTCGTTGTAACTTTGTGTACGCTAGTCGTATCGAAACGAAACTTGTGCCATCGAACTCGTAGTAATACGCTGGTCCTGTGACCCAAATTTTGTTTGATTCTGAGAACGTTGACAAAATCTCGTATCGTGGGCCCTTTGGCTCCACTTGACGGGCGATTTTGTGATCGGCTCATCGAAATCCAGTTCTGGACATTTCGTTGGGTTCGTATCGTCGTTTTGGACTTATAGACACTAAGTTTGACGAATTTGGAGAATATTGTCTCTGGCACATTTCTCGGTGCGAAGTGGGCCACATGTGGACCCCACTTTGACCAAAAACTGTCACTTTTGCCCCTGTGTCCAAATTGGACTTATAGACAGACAATTCTAGCTATTTGATATCTTCTGAACCTGATGGTAACGTTTATTTTAGCAACCGGAGGAGTACCTGCAGATCCCGCTGATACCAGGGCAGCAGTTGGTAATCAAACCCCAGGCAAGTGTACCTTGCCAAACTTACAGTACCTGCTTCATATTATTATTTTGATTTATTTATATGATGTATCTGCTTAACCTTGGACCGTGTGACATTACTTAACGTCCAAATAATATTCGGGTGTCAACGCCGTACGCGGAGTTGTGTAACGTCACCTAGAGATGGATATCGAAACCCTATACATTCTCGTGCTTGCATTTTCAAGTACGTCATACCATAGGACACCTGACACTGTTCATGAGGTAGAATCTTCCTGAGATATTCATGGTGATTCTGTATAGGCTGCATGATTCATGACATAGATATTATATATGTTTAGATAATATTATGACTCGCTGCATCAGTTAGAGGTCATGATCTTGCGTGTCATGGATATGAGACGTGTGATTACATTGGGTGGGGAGAGACACACATGCTACAGGATAATTTTATATACATATATTTATTATGGTGCCATAGGCCAACTACATAGTAAAACTATATAGTGTAACAACATAGTAAAACTACATAGTATAACTGCTACCAGCTCCCCGACACAGAGCCTGTAGTAGTCTCAGCCTAAGTCCTAGTGATGATCTCATTTGCATATCACTTAGCTGGTTATGTAGTGCCCTATTGATATATTTTATATACTGCATTTATTTTGGCATGCTATTTCTCGTACCTTGTTACGTCCCTCTGAGGACCTGGTCCCTTGCTAGTTTTGCAGCATAGACCGTTGTGGAGCCTGCCAGGAGTGCTGATGTGTGTTGCTTTGTCATGCAGGAATTGGTGCCAAGTACTTATATCATTTCTTCCGGAGTATTGGTTATTATTCATATTGTTTATTCATCTGCTGATATAGCCTAGTTTTATAGACTCATATTCCTTTCTCGAGTCTATTCGAGCTTATGGGTTACTGGCGGCCGACTTTAGCACATGTAGCTCATTCTTGTATATTCCGTTCATTGTGGATTGAGGCCTAGATATTTATATTTACTTGATTATATAGATAGTGAACCTTCTATTATAGCTTATACGTATTCAAATCAGACCAGAGTCTGGTCGAATGCGTAGCTGGCATGTTACGTATTCCTAGTCCTACGTATTTTGGGACTGGGGCGTGACAATTAGACTTCCTTGATAACTTCTCGTGCTTTAGAATGTGATTAAGTTTTGTGTTGAGATATTGTTGGCAGATTTTATATTATTGTGAGATATTTGGATAGTATAGTTGACCAAGACAGCGTTCTACCGCAGATGCTGCGGCGTAGGCTGGACGTTGTTCCCGACTTCCATCCCTACACTGGGTGTGGATTGTGACACAATATCGTGCGCTTGGTTGGGAAAGCCAAGGGTGAAGAAGCTCGACGAAATAGGAGCACATTTCGTAGAAGAAGATAGTCGAGAACAGGCAGCCAAGACTTACGGTGAGGCTGATCATCAGAAACTTTGATCTTGGCAGAGTTATTGATGTCGGCTAAATTCCAATGGTACAAGAGATGATATGCATGACATCTACTGTTGACGTGGTGGTCGAGGAGCTGGAGACGAAGGAAGATGCAAACCAGCTCGGGGGATCGGAGATCAGTAACAAGGGGGAACTGGAACTTTGTCGCGAGGCGACATATATAGAGTCCAGTTGAGGAGCCATGTGGTCAACACCTCTCATCAAACTGGAGGAGAATAATGTTGGGTTCAATCTGGGTTTGAAGGGACCGATCTCAGTCAGAATTCGGTCCTAGCTGAGTTAGTTATAACACAGGGTATTTGAGACAGAACTCTTTGCAGGGACTTATCTGAATTCGGTAAAAATTTAATTTTGTCGGGGCCGAACGAGTTCTGGGTTTAATCTACACCGTTAGATGCTAGTGAACGGTCACATCTGATGGTGGGCAATTTTAGGGTTTCCTATGACATAAATATGATTTCTCAACCTATTTATATGTGTTGAGGGTGGAAGCATAACAGAAGCTCAGCAGAAGATTCATGATGCTTGTCCACAAAAAATCTAAGAAAAAGTCCATACTTTGCTCTTAGTGCTTGCCATCCGACATAAGTGTCACTCCCCGTTCCAAAATATACGTATTTAGAGCATATTATCTTACTTGCATATTTAGTATCTTGCATGAGACTAGAGTCATTTTTTGGTTTATCTTGGTTCATGGTTTATTTGGTTGGTTGGTTTAATCATGAGTTCACCATGCTCTAAACCTCAAACTCTCCATGTATATAAACCAAACATCTCCTTCTCTCTCTTCATTACCTCAATTTCTTTCTCTCTCTTAAGTTTTCTTCCTCCAAGTCTTAGGCAAGTACATCTTGCATGAGAAATGAAAAAACTCTCCAGATTATTGGTTTATTATGTTTGTTATGTGTTTCTAAACGCTTTTAATACTCAGAGCTTTCGATTTTGATGGATGAATTTGAGTAGATCTATATTTGAAGTTTAGGTTTTTTATGGGTTCCATATTTTTTATGGTTTTGATCTATTAAAATGGTATTTTAGAAAACTAGTTATCCTACGTGATGGAGCACTTTATTTCGAGTATTTTGGCTTTTGGTTCACTTGATTCGGAGTTAAAATAAAGTTTTTATGGAGAAAACAATTTTTAATTTTTTGAGTTTTCGCCATGGCTGAACTTGCTGTTTGAAGAAGACGAAGTTTTCATGCGGCCAGAGGGATATGCGGCCGAGAGTGCTATACGGCCTGAAGTGCCATGTGGCCTGAGCTCTTTGTCGTATACTGACCAGCATGCGTCCATCTTTGTTAGAAGCATGACTGATTACTACACAAATATTCTAGAACTTCTTGTGTTCTCCCACGCTGAACGAATGAGAAATTCGCTAAGTCCAAAGAAACACCCGTATGCGGCCGAGTGACGTATGCAGCCACCTTCCTTGGACGCATGACTCTGAACCGTTGGCGCATATTTTTATGATTTTTTTATTTCTCTTTGACACACTTTATTGTATGTCACATCAGTCATATCAATCACTTTATGTCATTTCACTGACACTTTATTTATTGCTTGTCACATTAACACTTATCCCGAGGAGTAGACTTTAACCCCAACCTATGCGGCCTAGACTTCCTATGCGGCCTGGACTTCTATGAGTCCTGGACGTCTATGCGTCCTGGACTTCTATGCGTCATGGACTTTCCATGCGTCCTAGAGACCCATGCAGCCTAGTAATTTTATTTTGATTATTTCTTATTCTATTGTGGTTGTTTCTGGCAACTGCTTGTGTTATGATTCTAAGGAATAAATTGGACTTAGTAACCAAACCTCGTGCTAGACATGACCATGAGCTAAGATTAGCATGTACATGGAACGATTGAGTGATTGGACTGTGATTTCAGTATGAACCAGACTAAGAGATAAGTGACTAACCAGCTATGTGCATGACATAAGCTTCGTGTTACAATGTGATTTTGATTCATGTGACCCAATATATAATTAGTAATTGGACTCGAATACTGTATTTGTGCTTATACAAATTATTACCTGAAAGTATATATGATCGAATGTGCACTTAGGTGTGACATACCGTGTCACGTGTTAAGTGATCTATATTTTGGTTGTGCATCGAGGATGTCTCCAAATTCCTGAATGCGTGATATTATATATATATATATATATATATATATATATATATATATATATATATATATATATATATATATATATATATTCTCTAGCACGGGCATAATATGCGAGTCAAGTACCAAAGCATGGGTAGGATATTGATTGATTGAATGTTGTATACGCGCTCGGGTGAATCCAGACCGAACTTTCATAGATTTATATCTAGCATACCCGTACCTTGTACGACATCTTAAAATAAATTCTCATGTGACCACGCCTTGATATTTCGAACACAATATAGGGCTAATTTAGTAACTAAAAGTAGTAGTAACATTTAGAGGCAGCGGTATCCCGAGATCATGTCAACGAAACTTCTATAGAGATTCATTCTAAGTGCGCTGGGGGGCTGCCCACCACAGATACTGTATATCATTTATTTTAGTGGAGTGCGTATATGATCTATTATAAATAACTTTGAGCCATTGTCTCCTTATAGGAGCACTGTAACCGTTAATACCGTGATTTAGCGCAGTGGCCCTACAGGGAACTGGTGCATCAGTGAGTGCATGTATATTCCTTTATTTTGGCTCGGTTAGCTCATGTTCGAAAATCGGGTGATCTGAGGATACCTATTATGCATTATTTCTAAGATAACCTCAGACTCCACAAATAACAAGCCATACAAGTGATTGGCCGATATAAAGATCTTAGACTTGGTTGTGATTGTATTATTTCTGTTAGTAGTCTAGGGTCATGGACTATCATAGTATGATGATTCAACCCTTGTCCATTTTTGGTTGTAGCGTTGGGCCTTTATGCTAGGATATGCCATGGACCTAAACTACGACACAAAATATATATATATATATATATATATATATATATATATATATATATATATATATATATATATATATATATATATATATATATATATATTGTTTGGGTTTTGTTTCCTTATTTCGTGCTCCTTTGTGGTACTTGCTATTTGGGGTCTAACCCCACTGGTTTTGCATGGCCAGGTTTCGAGCCAGCACCCAAGGATCCAACCTACTTTCCCCCAACTCATGGCGCGTACTAGGAACATGGTCGCAGAGGATAACGAGTGAGTTTTCTTCTTTCCTTCGTCATTGTACATTTATTTTTTTGGGCATTTAGCCACTGGTACCTGTTAGCCGGCACGACTGGACATTAGTCTTCCTACATGATTGTATTAAATCAGACAATAGCTGATCACTGTCATGTACTTTGCTACCCTACCAGCTGCTTATTTTGCATAGCTGGTCTCCGAAATATTTTGAGAAATCGTTTGGGATGCCTTATTGCTTTATCATATATATTCTATGTTTACTGTTTCTTGTTTGATTGATTGAGACATAGATGTTCGTGTGACCCTAAGTGTCACTACCACATTTCTAGAGTAGGGGCTCTTTGGTCATTTATCCTATTTATATTTATTGTGTTAATAATTGCATAATAGGTAATATACATATTATATTGTGTTCAATGATAACATGGGTTAGTGGACTAGACCTAAAAAAACTACTAGACAAAACCCTATTCTATTAATTAGCATTTAGTGAAATCCCTCACATGAATACTAAACCCCGTAATTAAATGGTTCTTCATGACAAGCCATGGAGGGCAAAAGAGACTTTGTACATTAGAAACCCTAATCCTACTATGGCCGGCCCTATATAGCAAGGGGAAGCCTCCCTCAAGCCACTCATCCTTCATGAAGAAACCCTAGAAATAGCCCCTAAGAAAAATCCTTTTTCCTCCACAAATTTTAGAATTTCTAGACCCAAAATCCCTTATTCTTCCCTCATTCAAAGAGGCCTAGAAGCTTGGGCACAAGGAGACTTGGAGAAGAAGAAGCTACATTGGAAATCCATCTCCCAATAGGTAAAAATCTAGAAACCCTTATTTAATTCATGTTTTAATCATTTGTTTGGCCATTAGGAGCCCACCCATTGATTTATGGATGAATATTAAAGGAGGGCATGAGTCTCTTTTGGTTTCATGATGATTCTCCATGGTGTCATAGGTGTATTTGGGGGTTTTGTAATCCAATGATGCATTTTCGCCTAATTTTCGTATCATTAATCATATATATATGTAAATGTGTATATTTATATAGTATACGTATATGGTTTATTGCATTTGGGGATTTATGCATGAGGATTCATGGTGTATCAAGAGTATCCTAGTTTTGTGCACACTAGGTGCTTGATAAAATGATTAATAGGAAGCATGCCTATCTATATGATCTAATTTATGTGTTTGAGTATGTATATATATATATGAATGTGTGTATATATGTACGTATAGGTATTGATGTATATATGTAGATATATTATGGTGGAGGACTAACATTGGAGTATCGGGATTCCTCAGTGATGTGGGTGTCACTGTGCAGTCAAGATTTCTGCTGAACTGTGCACTGTGTATCAGTGTAGTTGGGGAATATGATTTGTGTATGTGTGTTTATATATGTATCAGTGTACCAGTGGTGCAAGTATCAGTATTTTTTTAAGACACATCAGTAAGGTATCTGCACGACTGTACATTAGAGCTCAGTGAGGGAGTTTCAGTGAAAACTGAAACTTGGTTCTGTAGGGGATCGGGCACATCAATGTGCAGTTTCATGAAGGGGTGCACAACAAGGGGATTGTGCAGCACAGATACGAAATTAGGGATGAACTCGGTGTATGAGCAGTTGGTGAGCATATAAACATGTAGTAATGAATGGTACAACTGGTATTATATGATGTGTTTGTTTGTCTATACTATTTGGGGGTATGATACCAAGTGAGTGTTAGTGTTATATCAGTGTAGTAGTAGTGTATCAGTTTTCAGTTAGTATCTATGTGTGTATGCCTGGGTGTCAGGAGTAGAGGTGTATTCAGTGAGCTAACTGAATAGCAGTAGCAGATTCTGCAGCACAGTGTTGAAGGGTGGCTCGACATTTCACAGTGAGTGAGGTATCAATTGAGATCCTCTTTTACTGTGCAGTATCGGGTTTTTCAGCATCACTGTGTATCAGTTTCAGCAGCTACATCAAGGGAGTCTCAGCAGCTGCAGTAGGCTATGTACTGAAGAGATCTGCAGCACAGCATAGAGGAGGCTTGGGCAGTTCAGTCAGCAGAATTTGGGTTCAGTCCACTATGCCCGAGCACAGTTCAGTTAAGGTTTTATGTGAGGTAGTAGGTTAGTTGTTGTGCCATCGAGTTTGTGTAACAGTGAGTTGAGTTAGAGTATCAGTGTTTTAGTTTTTCAGTCAACAAGGTATTGGCTAGTAAGTTTAGTATTAAGTTAGTTATAGTTGTATTGTTGAATTTAACACCTGGATAGTAGTTGGGGATCGGGTTAGTTTGAGCGATAGTGCCCTTGTTGTACACTCGAAGGATGAGGTAATTAGCATCAGTGGATGTGCAGTTAGTGCACATCCAAGGGTTCCTGGGACACTTGGTGTCAGTTGATTTTTAAGTTGCCTATTTGCATCTAGTTGCAGATTTCTTATGTGGGTATCAGTAGCAGATTTGCATTTATTGCAGATTTTATTATATGGTTTGCCTGTGTGCTGCCTCTATAGGTGAGCACAACAGTTTGGTTTGTTGCCTATTTGCACATTTCAGTTTCAGTTTTGATTATGGGATACTTGGTGTCAGTTTGGTTAGTTGTGGGTATCATATATTTCTATATGTTGATTTGTAGAGATCCTGGATATCCTTGCTAGGTTCAGTTTTTGGTGTAATGTTTGAGTATCCTGGAGTATTCAGTGTAAGGTATGTGTTTGTCAGTCTTAAGTATATAGGTGATATCATGTCAGTTGCTGGGTTGAGTGGGTGTGTATTAGTATAAAATATAAGTAGTAGGTAATACTAAGTAAAATATTAAGGTACTAAATACATAATAAGGTATTATGTGTTATGGTTAGTATGAGCCTAAATAATTATAGTTGTATAGCATGGTTACTAGTATGGACCTAGTTTGGCCTAGAGATTATATTCAAACATAGATATTAATAATTATCATTCCAATTCACCAAATTGATATTATTATTTCATCCTTAGGTCTGTGTGATTCCACCTTGGACATCGATCCTCATACCTTGCTCAGGACCCCAGGCGAGTACATTCTCTGACAGTTTTTATTATGTTGATTATTTCTATAATTCTGGTTGTAGAGTATGCTTGATTCTGACACTGTAGATACACGGACTAGTATTATAGATACCTGTCATGAGGAGTCGTGATTGGAATCCATCGTGCTAGCTGGGGGCGGGGAAATATTAGCAGATTATGTGATCATACCCCACTTTACATGCATCATAGCTCACCCCACACATCAGGTAGGGTGTAGCCTGACCATTTACATGCCTCATAGCCTGTTATATATGATTAACCTGACTATTGCTCGTATTATAGCTAACTAGATGGTTAGCCTGACCTCACATGTATCATAGCCAATCATATATAACAAGCCTGATCTTGTCCCGAGCCGATCACATAGCAAACCGATATTTCAAACACTTAGCTAGAGATTCTATTTCTTTATTCCAGTTCACTCATTTCTAGCATTCACATATTTCTGTTCATTGCTAGTTAGTACTATTGCTGATTTCATATTTCTCCAGTATTCCTTATTTTTAGTATTTTTTTATCATATATTTCCTTACACTGCCTTATAGTTTTTGTCAATATAAATGAAACTGCTGTTTAGTGCTTGTGCTTCGCTCCAATCCTGACTGGATAGTATTTTTCAAAGGACCTTGAGGATTTCTTTCCTACTCACTATGGCCTAGGAGTAGAGGGAGACTACATACCAGAGATTCTAGAGGAGTCACTCACCTTAGAGGAGACACCACCCGCAGTCGTTTAGACAGTTCTTGGTCTAATTATTTATGTATTAACTGTTCTAAACTTGAGACTTAGTTTGTTTTATTGTTGAGACTATTTATATTGGGTTAGCTAGACTCTAAATTACTGTTGTATTTGAGTTGTTGTGCTTGACTTATGTCAGTACTTCCTTATCTTTATATCTTATCATGCGATCAATTTTCTATAGTTATTGTGATTGAGTATATTATAAATTGTTGATCAATGCATTATTCATTGTCCTCATTATGGAGTTGAGATCATTGACAGGTTATCTTGTGAGTTATGTTTAGTAGTATTTAGACCTAGACAGCGTTCTACCGTCGATGCTGCGACGTAGGCTGGACGTACCAATGGCTCATGCCTAAATTTCGAGTGCGGGTCTTGACACGTTTTAGTAGTGGCCCATGCAGGTCTAGATTCGTAATTAGGGCGATGTCGTAGTAGTGCTCACTTAGAGTATTGCTACGAGCCTGCTTTAGAAAATATGATTTAGGATGAGAGTATGCTCCATCACAACTAGGAAACTTCTGATCTTTTTTATATTGCTATTCTGAATAATTTCTTCCTTTAAAATTTATTGTCCGTCCTTGATGATATCGTATTTGTTGCCTTAATTAATTCTTTTCGGTCTATCTTCAGGATGTCGCCGAAGACTAGGTCATTGAGGTTGGGACCCACAGCTTTAGAGAGGGCTGCCACCTCTCGATCTGACAGACAGCTAGAATTCCTTCTACCTCTCCTGATCATGTGGGAGTATCTGTATTTTTTGGGGGTCCTTCTCCCCCACCTATCCAGAGGGTTGTCCTGGCAATGATGGAGCACCTTCCGCCACCACCGACTCCAATTTACGGAGGTGTGCCCGTTGACGGGGCACATATATTCATGCTGATCCAGGGCATGGTAGATGCCCAAAGGACGTCGGCAGAAGCTCAACTAATCCAGGCTGAGGCTCAGAGGGTGCAGGCAGAGGCACACTAGGCACAGACGGAGCTGATGAGAGAGAGCATGGATAATGCTCATCAGGTGGCTCTCTAGGCTGTGGAGACGCATAGCACCAGCAGCACCAAGGCCAGCAGCACCAGAGGCCAGGTACTATAGTGGACTTCAAGAGGATGATACCTCGGGAGTTCAAGGGCATCGAGGGATACTCTACGCTGACGACTAGCTGGAGGATATAGAGAAAAACTTGAGCTTGGTGCAGATTCCGGAGATTCAACAGATCGAGGCCGCTGGCAGTCAGATGTTCTACATCGCGCTGACATGGTATCGTACGGAGTCGAGACTCACTGTTGGAGGACTTACTTGGGAGGCTTTCAAGGAGCTTTTCAAGAAGAAGTTTTTTCCTGACGTAGCCCTGGGAGCCTTGGAGAGTCAGTTCCATGACTTGGTCCAAGGAATCATGTCGGTCGACGAGTTCGCCGCGGAGTTCTGCCGTTTGAGTCATTTTGCGCCGTCGATGATTCGAGACCCAGGAGATCGAGCCTAAAAGTTCAGGAAGGGGCTGATGAGAGAGATTAAGTCTCGCACTTCTGGACGTCGCACTGCTATATTTGAGGGCATTCAGATGGATGCCCAGATTGCTGAGGCTGATTTGGACCTCAGGCCCAAGAGAGGACACGGGACCGGCCAAGCGTCCCCATTTTTAGCAGCGACAGAGGTCGTATCATCATCAACATCAGCAGCATCAGGCACCAGCTCGAGGACACACCCAGCATCAGCAGCCTTAGAGGCAGACCCGACCCGCTATCCAGTGTGCGTATTGCGGGAAGGCAGGACACACGAGGGACATCTGCAGGAAGAGGTTGGGTACATGCTTGTCCTGTTGATCGTTAGCACATTAGTTTAGGGACTGTCCATCTATTCAGACTCGTCCAGGTCAGGGTGGAGCAACCACTCAGAGGGGACCAGCTAGGGTGCCTACTGTACCAGGAGGCCAGCAGAGGGGACCTCCACTTCCGCCACAGCAGCAGAGGTTTTCTCAGCACCACCAGCAGCAGAGAGGTGCACCCCAGGGACGAGCATATGCCATGACGATCGAGGAGGCCGAGCCAGTAGGAGACGTAATTTCAGGTTGGTTTGATTTGGTTTGTTTAATGAGTTTTTTTTAATTAGTTATATTTTGGTTTTTTTATTTAGTTTTGTTTTGGATTTTGATTTTTTTTTATTTAGTTTAGTTTTGGATTTTGGTTTGATTTTTATTTGGGTTTGAAATTTGGATTTTGGTTTGGTTTGATTTTGCGCGCGTGACATCCTCCGATCCCGACTTTGCGGTGACGTTTTTCCTACGTCACTCGTCCAAATTCTAATCTTTCTTCGCTGGTACGTTCACAACCCTACCCTTTTTAACCCCCTTCAAGTATTTTAATTTTAAACGGATTATTTTAATAGAGAATTGAATCGAAAGTTGGACGAAAATCCATTTTTTAAAACTGTCAGATTCCAGTCCAACTACCATTGTTCACGTCCAGTTTTCTACCAACTCGATTAATGTTTTACAAATCCACTTGAATAGACTTTTAGAAAACATAACCAAGGTTCAAACTCAACTTTTAGTTTATTTCTATTTGCCCCCAATTTATGTAAAATCAACTTCTAAAATTAAGAAAAATCTATTTTCAAAACTCTAAAAATTTTCGATACGAGATACGTCCTGCCAAATGAGGCAACTTCGTCGCGTGAGAATTACACCGAAAGGCGCGTATCTTCAACGCGGACGTGTGGAATTTCGCGAAACTTGATTTGGATGTGCATGCACACCGAAATCAACGCATATCCGTCAAAAAATACCGTATCGACCTATTCCGACACTTGTCATAACTTCGTGTGTGCTTGTCGTTTTGCAACGAAATTTGGGACATCGGATTCGCAGCGTAAAGCTGGTCCTGTGACCCATGTTTGATTCGATTATAAGAACGTTGACGAAACACCGTTTAGAGGACAAAAAATATACTAGTTTTTTTTCTTTTTCTTTTTTTTATTTAGTTTTTTTTTTCTTATCAAATATTGCAAAAAGAAAATTTTTCTTTACAATTTTCTAAAAAATCCAAAACGTTTCTTTTTTTTTATTTTATCTAAATTTTTCTTTACAATTATTTTATTTAAATTATATTTCGTTAAAGTAAAATTCCTTAAACCAAATTCTAAAACTAAACTACATAAAAAAACCAAATAAAAAAAATCAAAATTCGAAATAAAATTAAATAGAAAAAACTAAATAAAAAAAAACCAAAACATAACTAATTAAAAAAATAATCTTTAAACAAACCAAACCAAACCAAACCAACCAAACCAAACTACCCCAACTCAACCCGCGGGCCCCACTGTCCAAAAATCCGCCAACTTAGTTGACTGGATTTTGTGCAAGCACAAAATCGACCAACTAAGTTGACGAATTTTGGACAGTCAAGTTGGGACCTACGTTTGCTTTTTACTAGGCACGTATCGGCTGCGATCTGCTCACCGCCAACTGAATTGGTGGACTGTATCTTTATTTTTAATTTAGATAAACTTGTTTCGTTTGCATAAATTTAATATAATTTAATTTTGCTATAATAAATTTTTTAGATAATTATTGATGATGAAAAAGCTAAAAGCAACAACTATTCCATCACTTAATAGAAACCCCCCATTAAATTCCTGCAGTTCCTTTATTATTACTATTTTTATTCTCAATACCTTTAAACACATATTGACACATTCCCATGAAAGCTACATGTACATATAATATAGCTTCACTCCCAAAGTCCTAAAGAGCTTTAACAAAGTTTCATATAGATATTGCTGACTATACCTTAACTAACCTTCAAGTCAAGAAAACAAAAGAGAACTGGACTGACTGGTTTAAATTGAAAAAGATCAATTAACATCCTCCTAATTTGCTCCTTCACCTTTCTTTTTCACTGGATGACTGAAGAATCATCACATAATAGAGCAGCTGTTGGTGTTCTCATCACTGAAGAAGTGAGTGTAAGGCTCGCCCTGGGGCGGTGGCTGCAGCGGCATGTACATTCCCTGCATTGGTGGCTGCGGGTACGACATCATCGGCTGATACATCATATCCTGACCCTGACCATGGCCATTCATCATCATCATCATCCTTTGCTGCTGTTGCAACTGCTGTTGTCGCTGCATCATCGCGGCCATGTACTGCTGCTGCTGCTGGTAAGGGTTGCCTGCAGCCGCGGCCGCAGCCACCATCTCAGGATTCGCCGCGGACATAGCGTTCTGGAAATACCCAGGCGGTGGCATTGCGCCCGCTGGTACGGCAGATGGCGGCTGCACTGGCATGCTCCCCATCTGCTGCTGGCCCATCTCCACCCCCCTGAAGTTCTGGCCCATCATCATGTTAGGGTTGGGTTTGGGATGGCTCATTGGTTGTCCCATTCCCAAATCATTCTTCCCACCACCCCCTCCTCCATTCTTGGCATTATTGTTGTTGTTCCCACCATTGCCATTGCCATTGCCATCAGGGGCATTCTTGTTGCCATTATTAAAATTAACTCCTCCATTCGTCCCATCCTGGGGACCACCACCAGTATTGCCCATCTTAGCCGGAGCTCCACCACCATTCTTGTTCATCTGCACAGGAATTTCTAATTTCTTCACATTCCCCCCAGCACCACCACCAGCAGCTCCCTTCATGGGAGGCTTGATCTTCAGGGTCTTGAAATCATCATCGAAGTCGGCGTCGAAGCCGTCCATGTCCTCCAAGTCGTCGTCGTCGTCATCCTCGTCATCGTACTCGTCGTCGTCATCATCATCATCTTCGAAGTCGAAGTCGCTTCCTTCTTCTTCGGGAGGGAGGGCGAATTTGACGGACCTGGAGTCCTTCATCGGCGGCGGCACGGGCAGCTTCATGTCCTTGAACCCTTTCATCTGCTGCATCTGCTGCAGCTGCTGCGGGTTCAGCTGCTGCAATTGCTGCAGCTGTTGCGCGTTTAGCTGCTGCTGCAATTGCTGCGGTTGTGGCTTTGGTGGCGGTGGCTGGCACTTCTGGTCTTTCGCTCCTCCAACACTCTTCTGAGGCTTGCCACCGTTGTTGTCCTTGTGCTGATCATTCTGTGACTTTGCGGCGGTGGTGTTACCTCCTCCTCCTCCTCCTCCTTTGGGTGGAGGGGCCGAGAGAAGCTCTGCATGTTTGCCGTTCTTGGCAAGCTTCTTGATAAGGGTGACAGGATCCACATTGCCAGAAACAGTCACCTTCCCCTGCTCCGAATCTACGCTTGTTGTGTAAACACCTGAAAATTAAGGGAAAAAAAAATACAAAACAAAGGACAAAGAACAAAACAACAGAGATTTCATTCATCAGTTCATATTTTCTTGTATTAAAGGAAAACAACTACCACTGAAATTTTCTTTTAATCTTTTTTTAATTCTACAAAGTAAAAAAAAGAAAAAAAGAAGAAGAGGAGAGTACCTTCAATTTTCTGAAGCAATTTTTTCACCTTGTGCTTACATCCTTCACAGTGGATGTTTACTTTCAGAACACAAGTCTGCGAAAATGGGAGGCTTAGAAGAATATTTGTAGAAGAGATGAACAATAGTGAAAAATCGCCACCTTGGAAAAAATTGGACTTTTAATGAAGAGAAAAAAAAATGGAGCTTTCATCATCTTTTTAGTTAGAAACAACGTATATACCTGTATTTTGAGGAAATTGAGATCTTCTTGTTTACTCATTTTTTTTTTCTTTTTCACAAAAACAATCGGTTTATGGAGAGAGAGAGAAGAGTTTCAGGACACTTGAGGAGAGGAAGCTTGTTCCTGGTTCTTCCCTTCTTTGGTGAAGAGAAGCTTTGGGTGGAGGAGAAGGAGAAGGAGAAGGAGAAGGAGGAGGTTCCAAATCCAGGGACTGCTCTACACTCTCCACTTTGGGCCCTCTTTATCTAGAGAGAAAACTTGTGCTTTTTCATCTAAATCTTGAAACATTTTTTTATTATACTTTATCCCCCTTGACAAAACTTGAAAACCATTTGAGTAAATAGCAAGTTTCTTTGCATTTCTTAAACCTTTTACCAAAAATAATTTCTTTTTCTTTTTCCTTTTCTTTTTTTTTTTCTTCTTTTTATAATAGGTTTCTAGTTTTCTACTTAAGGTAAAACATGTGTGCATAGTAACCTCTCTTTCTCAGTATCTTAACTTCAATTCATGTAGTTACATACAAAATATAACCCTTTTTGGTGCTATTTCAGATAAGTAATATATTTGAAGTACTAGGGCGTGACAACGATAAGAGTTCATCTCCCGCTAAGGATAATATTGACACTATTTTTCAGTAATAATGTTGGAGACAAAAACCTTAAATTTTTTGTATATGTAATTGAATTGCAGCAAAGGTACATATAAAGCTCTTCATGTAGTGAAAGGAGTTGTTGTTTCAGAGGCTAGAATTGTAGTAATTACTCATATATTACACCAAATACTGACAATGCGTAATTATGTTTCTATATTAAAATTTGTTGCTAGTTTAATAGCTTGTAATTATTTGATTTGATCTTTATTTGTAGCTTTAGTTATAAAAAGGAATTATTTAGTTAACTCTAAATAAAGCTGCATCAAATGTAATTTTACTTGCAGAAATTTGGCTTTTAAATGTTTGGCTGACTCATATAGGCTTACACGCAGGTGGTCCACGTTACTTTTTAAGGATAGTCTCGTGTAAAGTTCAATCGAAAGAGATCGTATTGAGGGATGTTAACAAATGTCTTCTATATGTTGGGTGTGCTTTTAATCTGTTACTCTTTAGTTTAGTCCTACCTTGTAGGACTTAACATGCATGCAATGCTAACCTTAGTTCCTTCCTCCTTTAAGGGTTAAAAATCTAAAAGTACAAGGCTTTTATAATGTCAAGGATTTCATCTCCAGCTAAGGATGCTTATTAATGCTATCTCAAATTGTAGTGAACAACATTGAAAGATGGCCATTCTTGAAAATTGTATATAAAATCATATAGAAAAAAGACACATTTCTCTTACCACAATAAAAAAAATGTAGCTTCAAAACCTATCGAGTAAACTTATTAAGAGGTATGTCGAACTAAATACTAACATGGAAATCCTCATAAAACACTATTATCATACTATGTTTAAAATTACAACCAACTTGAATTCTATTGTTGAGATTTAGTCTTGTATTTGTCTTTAGTTGTACTAAGGGATTCTTTAGTTGGCTTTAGGTAATGATACAATAAATTTAATTTTACTTGTACTCAACTACCTTTCAAATGCTATGCTAAATTCTACATTCAACTTCATATACCGATGGCGAACATTATATTTAGGATAGCCTCATAAAAAGTCTAATAGAAATTGTTAGTAACTTTACTTAAAGGAATGAAGTATATTCTTCTATTTCAGATGTTTCTTAGTAGTCCTTAGTTTGGTACATGTTGAACCCTAGGCCTAGTGGTTTTAATCTATTTCTACAAATTTGTACTCCTCTAAAATTAAACCCTACGTAGTGACTTCCACCTTTAAGGGTAGGACATTTAAAATTACCAGGGACATACGACAAATTTTTTTATCTCTAGTCAAGGACACTACATACGACTTGTATAGGCTTACACACAGGTGGTCCTCGTTATTTTTGAGGATAGCCTCATGTAAAGTTCAATAGAAAGAGGTCGTATTGACATATGCTAACAAATGTTCTCTATGTGGGGTATACTTTTTATTTTGTCACTCTTTTAGTTTAGTCCTACCTTGTGGAAGTAAACATGCAATTAAATGCTAACCCTAGTTCTTTCCTCCTCTAAGGGTTAAAAATCTAAAAGTATCATGGTTCAACAATGACAAGGATTTTATCTCTAGATAAGGACGGTTATTGAGGCTATATCAAATAATAGTGAAAAACGTTAAAAGAAGACCATTCTGGAAAATTATATATGAAATTTTCTAGAAAAAGGATATACTTCTCTCTTCTCACACTAAAGAAAAAGATACAATTGAAATATCTCTCTCTCTCTACGTATAAGAGGTATGTTGCACTAAATGCTAATATAACAAGCCTCATAAAGCACTATTATGATATTATATTTAAAATTACAACCAACTTGAATTCTATTGTCGTGATTTAATCTTGTAATTGTCCAGTTAAGGGATTCTTTGGTTGGCCTTAGGTATAGATTTAATAAATTCAATTATACTTGTAGTCGACTACCTTTCAAATGCTATGCTAACTTCTAGATTCAACTTCATGTGCTAATGGCTTACATTGTATTTAGGATAGTCTCATGTAAAGTTTGATAGATTTTTTTGTAACTTTCTTGAAGGATGTTTGGTATATTGTTCCATGTTAGATGTTCCTTAATAGTTCTTAGTTTGGTACGTACATGTTGAACCTAAGCCTAATATTTTTAACCTATTGCTACAAATGTGTACTTCTCTACAATAAAATCCTACGTAGTGGCTTCAACCTTCAGGGTGGGACATTTAAAATTAGTAAGGAACTTCATAAGACAAGAAGTTCAACTCTAGTCAAGGATGCTACGTACGACTTGTATAGGCTTTCACTCAGGTGGTCAATGTTATTTTTGTAGGATAACTTCAATAAAAGATATCGTAGTAAGGGATTTAAAAAATGTCTTCTATGGTTTGTGTGGTTTTAATCTGTCACTCTTTTAGTTTAGTACCTTGTGGGACTAAACATGAAATTAAATGCTAACCCTAGTTCCTTACTCCTCTAAGGGTTGAAAATATAAAAGTATAAGAGTTCTACAATGACAAGGATTTCATCTCCTGCTAAGGATGCTTATTGAGGCTATCTCAATAATATTGAAACCGTTGAAAGGCAACCATTCTGGAAAATTAAATATGAAATCGTGTAGGAAAATGACATGTTTTTCTCTTCGCACAATAAAAAAGATACACTTGAAACATCTATCGCTTTACTTATAAGTTGTATGTCGCACTAAATGCTATCACGACAAGCTTATAAAGCACTATTATGATACTGTATTTAAAATTACAACCAAGTTGAATTCTATTGTTGTGATTTAATCTTGTATTTGTCTTTAGTTATATTAAGGTATTCTTTGGTTGGCTTTAGATAAAGATACAATAAATTTAATTTTACTTGTAGTCGTCTACAATAAAAATGCTAGGCTAACTTCTAGATTCAACTTCATGTGTCGATATCCTACATTATATGTAGGATAGCCTCATGCAAAGTCTAATATGAATTATTTTTAACTTTACTTGAAGGATGTTTGGTATATTCTTCCATGTTAGATGTGCCTTAATAGTTCTTAGTTTGGTACACCTTGAACCCTAAGCTCAATGGTTTTAACCTATTGCTACAAATTTGCACTCCTCTAAATTAAAACGTACATAGTGGCTTCCACCTTCAAGGGTGGGACATTTAAAATTAGTAGGAAACTACATAAGCAAGAAGTTAATCTGTAGTCAGGGATGCTACATATAAATTTTATAGGCTTACATGCTGGTGGTCCACATTATTTTTGTAGATAGCCTCATGTATAGTTCAATAGAAAGAAATCGTAGTGAGGGATGTTAACGAATGTCTTCTTTGGTTGGTGTCCTTTTATTATGCCACTCTTTTAGTTTAGTCCTACCTCATGGGACTAAATATCCAATTAAATGCTAATCCTAGTTCCTTCCTCTTTAAGGTTTGAAAATCTAAAATTATCAGGGTTTAAAAATGACAAGGATTTCACCTACGACTAAGGATGCTTATTGAGGCTAGCTCAAATAATAGTGAACAACATTGAAAAATGACCATTCTGGAAAATTGTATATGAAATTGTGTTAAAAAGGACATGTTTCTCTATTCGTACAGTAAAAAATACATACTTTCAACGTCATAGTAAATGCTAACATGGCAACCTCATAAAATATATTATAATATTACGTTTAAAATTACTACTATATCTTCAATTCTATTGTCGTGATTTGATCTTGTATTTATCTTTAGTTATATAAGGGATTCTTTGGTTGGCTTTATATGAAGATGCAATAAATTCAATTTTACTTGTAGACACCTACCTTTCAAAATCTAGGCTAACTTCTATATTTAACTTCATGTGTCGAGGGCCCACATTATATTTAGGATAGAATCATGTAAAGTATGATAGAAATTGTTGTAACTTTACCTACATGATGTTTGGTATATTGCTCCATGTTAGATGTGTCTGAATAGTTAGGAGTGACGAACACTCCTGCTTGATGGTCCTCTTTATATGAAATTATTTATCAAAGGATAGAACCCATGTTTGTTAGAATATTTTAGAAGAAGATTAGGATTAACATTCCTCATAGATAGAAAAACTAAAAAAAATTGACACTTTAAAAGCTTAGAATAAAGAATGGACCTTAGCAGCAAACACCTGGAATTAATTAACTCTTACCATTTACTTTAGTTAGACATACCTGGAAGTAATGTAGTTACTACTAGTCTCAGCTAGGAAACAAGACCAGATTGTCTAATCATAGGAGTTCAAATAGTTATTGATTGATCTATGGGAATTTATGGTTGGATGTTAGGGTTAGCAATAGCTCCCATAGTGGTATAAGTATCTATATGAATGACTATAGCAATGGAACTTGATGATCTCAATTTTTGATAATGTAATTTGATTGGATAAAGGATTTCAGAGGTAGTTGTAGTTACTTTTGTATATGATCTTCGAGGAAACTTTTGCCTAAATAATAAGTTGAGCAACTATAATATGGCATTATAATTATCTATGGAAGAGAAATGACGTAGGATAGAAGAAAAATCAAGGAATATAAAAGAATACGTTAAGATCTGATATATGATAACAATAAAAATCAAAGATTACGATAAGGATTTCTTTTGATGATGTAAGAAGATTACTAGGAGTAAGCGATCTAACCAAACCGATGACTATAACCTTAACCCATAAGACTTGAGATTCATGAAGGAATAAGGAAACTAAAATTAAGAAACTAGGGGTTGGATAGGGGGAATAGAAATTGAATAACAAAATATTGGTGAATCCGTCATTAGTATAACAATAGGTTTCATCTTAGGCTTAACTAAAGATTATATTAGAGGAAAATTTGAGAAATTTGACTATTGAATATAATGTCACAAGTATAAAGAAGATAGACTCTTGGAGAAGATGTGGAATATATAATAAAAGAAGTGTCTACTTTAAACATGATTGATAAGTTACCTTAGGACCCAAGTCATAAGGTGTGGACAAAAGTTTTAAGGGCAATGCTGTGTTATAAATGGAAGATAAGACTAAAAATTAAAAGTTATGCTAGAATCCCTAACGATCGATAATGATTAAAGATTTTGGTAGATTATGTTTTCAAGACATAAAAACAAAATGTTGGGAGAAACCTTTGAGGAAACTAGATTAAAGATTCAAATTCAGTAAGTATAGAGGCGATATAATATATGAGGTAAGGGAAATTAAAATTTTAGTACTTGCTATTATAGTTAATAAGTAGTATCTTAGAAAACTAGGATAGTGAGACATACATTCTAGTATGAGTAGGAAAGCCCCACCTTCAGCCTAATAAATTGTCAAGATACCATGATTGTTTGAGTATTCAAAAGTTATAGTTCGCCATCGAACGAACCATGTTCTCTAATTATGAGTTACTTACATCCTCCCTCAAAAATATAGATCCCTTGACACTACTCTCAAATCATTTGAACCTTGAGGATGATCAGAGTTTTTATTGATTCCCTGATCATGCCCAACCTCGAAGACCAATATATCCTGGTGAATACCATATTCTTTCAAGAAACAACAAAGTCATCGTCAGTATTTATTTTTAATCCCATCTTGACTCCCTTAACCTTGATTTTGTTACTACATATTTCGTACAATGACTAAATTCACCATTCATCTTTTTAACCATATCCTACCTTTAAAATCCACCCCTGAATAAATTGCCTTGCTTGTTGCTATCCTTCTTGGGTTACTTATCCTCGTACCTCACATCGATTTGCTCACCATGTACTCGTAATCATTCATTTGCATGGTAACCATACTATCCTCCTCCAATTCCAAATCGTGCATCCTCATCGAAATTTCTGGTCACATTATCTGTTCCCTTGTTTCCCTAGCTCACCTTAAGGGCGACATCCAAAACTATTTTCCCATATTTTTGAGGATCATGGTACAACTTTGCGTAGTTGTCCTTTCTAATACTTTGAATTCTTTTTTTCATAGATCGTGCTTTCGTTTAATTTCGAGAACAAAATTTTTGTAAGTCTGCCTATTTTGAATTTTTAATAAATAAGTTTGAATAGGTTCTTGAGAAAATTTTAATCAAACAAATAATAATAATAATAATAATAATATATATTATGTATTATATTTATATATATTTATATATACATACATACATACATACATACATACATATATATATATATATATATATATATATATATATATATATATATATATATATATATATATATATATATATATATATAACAAAAATATATAGGAAATAAAAATATAATATGAAAAGAAAAGAAAAACAAATAAAAGAAAATAATTTAAGAAAAAATATAAAAGGAATAATAAAGAGAAAAAAAGATAATATAAATAAAAATTCAAAAAACTCATTAGGATAATAACAGCACTATTGTGTTCTCCTTCCTTACACTACCAAAACTCGATTTTCTCAACCCCCTCTTTGTTCTAAAGATAAAACCCAAGATTTAATCAAATCTATCAAAAAAAAACCAAACCAAATATAATCCTTTTAAACCGAATTTAAATATCCTAAATTGGAAATCAAAATTTCCTATAAAACTTTCTCGATACCTCTATGTTTCCAAAGTTTATTCATAACCACCCAACACACCTTGAGAGACCTTCTCCTTATTGTTGGACGACTCGCCATATCATTGCGAGTGTCTTTGACATGTTCGTGCATGACCACGATGTCGAAACAACGCCAGTCGACCTCTTCTGCTCTGTGCCAACGACAACTCGATGACATCGCTGGTACCCACAACAGCTGCCAAGCTGTTTGCCAGAAAACTAGTGGTCAAACTCGAACCTCAGCAATCCATCCCAGCTTTTTTCACAGTATTCGATGGCGGTACTTTGTCTACGCTCATCGTGTTACGATAAGACTTGTGCCTGTGGACTTGTAGTATTTTGTTTGTCCAATGATTCAAGGTTCGCTCGATTTTGAGATAATCGACCGGATCGCGGTATCGTGGGCCCCACAATCTGATTCAGCAGACATTTTTTGATCGCCTCATCGAAATTCAATTATGGACGTGCCATTGATATTATATCGTCATTTTGGTCTTGTTAAACATATAGTTTGCTGAATTTGGATGCTTTTATCTTGACACATTTTTTGTTGCAACATAGGCCAACTGCTAGATTTAGTTTGGTGTTCAAATTGGACTTATGGGTAGATTTTTTTTTGACTATTTCACTCATTTTGTACATGTTGGTAATATTTTTCCAGCATCTGGAGTTGTCTATTCGACTTCCATATTTTGTGCTACTATTGACTTGACGAGTTCATTGTCAGAACGTCGTCATAACACCATTTTAATTCCAGACAAGTATACCTTGCTATATTTACTGTCATTTACTTTTATTTTCAGTAGGTTATTTTATTATTTTATATTTTTTACATATAAACTAAGCTAGACTTGGGTGCGAACGACAAAGTATTTCATGTTGCGTGTCTTTTATTTATTTTATTCACGTTGGCTTATTTTTAGTGAATACCTCTTGATTGCGGGATATTTTTATATCTCCTTTGGCCTTGACATAGACATGACATGGTTATGTTTTTCATGATAGGGCACAAATATCGTACTCGATTAGCTATCGATATGTACAAAACGTGTGACAGATAGAAATATAACTGTTATGACTAGTATTTTAGTGACTCAAGCAGTTACAAATTGGACATATTATGTATGACTTGGTCATTCTTTGGGATTAAGGGGGAGGACAATTGCTAGATGTATGGGCTACTCAAACCGGTGAACTATATTCTCTGGAGTAACTATGGGAGTTGATGAGCTTTTGTTATGCTGGCCTCTAACATTCAATGAACGTTATGCACGACTTAGAGATGACACTGATACAATATATGTAGTGGCATCTAACCTTGTGCTATGCCATATTCCTATTTAACCTGTCCCTGCGTGCAAATGTTTTCTCTAAATTGCATATTTAGATGGCTAGAAACACTCTTTTTCATATATATTTTAGTTTATATAGCATATTTTTATCTTGATATGTCTTTCTGAGGATATGGTTTCCCTCCAGATTAATTGAATTGACTTTACAACATTCTTTCATTGGATAGTTGTTGATCATCCTTTTAGTTTCATGTATTAGTTCTTTTGTAGTTTATATTTTATGCCATGATACTATATGTTATTATAGTCTACTTTATAGCCTCATATTATTCTTTCGGGTATATTCAAATATATATATGTTATTGGACTGCAGACCATGAAGTATATTATTCATCCTTGATATTTATTCATATGTGGATTGAGAAATATTTTTTAGTATTTTAGTAGCAAGATTACCTTTCCTAGGATAACATATAGGTATTCGAGTGGGTCAATAGTCCACTTGATGTGTAGCTGGCCATTCCTACGAAACATAGTCATATATATTTTGGGACTGGGGCGTGACACTTTGATAGGTGGCTTGACTTGTCAGACAAGAGTCAACGCGCAACAAGACATCTCTTAGTGCATCTCTGGTCTCTTTGGAGAGATGGAGGAGCTCGTAGTTAGATAGTGGAGCTAGAGTATTGGCAAGCAGTGGCAATGTATCAATGTTGTTAGCCTTGTCAAGTCCCTGAGGTGGAGTCTTCTTTAAGAATTTGTCGAAGTGCACTTCCTTTTGTTTCATTTATCCAATGTTGGTTGCTTTGACGGACTAGCTTCATGAGCAAAAGCTAATGCATCCTCATGGATTGGGTCGTAAGTCTGTATGTAAGTTTTACAGAACCTAGTTTTCTCGAAAATTACTTTATCTTGAACTGGAAAAGCTTGAAGGACCATATTGCATGACTCACCCTTCTCCTTCTTCTTCTTCTTCTTCTTCTTCTTCTTCTTTTGCTGCTGCTATTTTGAATTAGAGGTAGAAGGGAAACCCTCTAACTACTAGTCCTGGATAATATCAGAATGGACCCATATTATTTCACATGTTTGAGTGGTCAAAGGCATTAATCGACTTGCTTTACTACGAGCCAGAGGAAGATTGACGATCTCTATACAAGATTTGTGTATTAGGATGATACCATCCTGGATCTCCACCTTCGAAAAATTGTTGCCAAATTATAACGACATCATATCGACAGTGTGTCACTACTGCTTTCCGGGAGAGAGATATTTTTGTCTTTTCCTTTTTTGGTAATATTGTAATATTGGTATTTTAAAAATTATTATATTAAATGGTATATCATAATTATTTATTTAAGGTGCATGTTATATATTTATTTATTATAGTATTTAAATATTATTAGCATGTTACTTTATATTTTGGACTTGTGTTAGTGGACCTAACTAGTTTAAAATTGACTCTTAGACCAACTTTTATTTTAGTTAAACTTGAGCCCAACCACAAGTCCAATTCGTTAAGAGAATGATTTAATTAGTCAAACTAATTGGATTAGAACCTTCCCTCCTTAATTAATTCCTTCATGACAAGCCCCAAGGGGTATTGTGGATATTTTATAGTAGCTTGGGGGAGGGGTAGGGGCCAGCCATTACATAAGGGGGTTGAGACTCTCTCTCCCCTTTCTTTTCTTTATTCCAAATTTAGATCTAGAAATTTTTCTTTCCAAATTCCTTCATCCCTACACCAATCCCTACACAATTTTTTTTCCTTCCCCATTCATCATTGGATACTATTAGAATAAGGAGGAAGCAAGGATCTACAAAGAGAAAGCAATAATCTACAAGGAGGAGCAATGATCTACAAATTGAAGGCTCTTGACACTCATTTAGGATTTTTATTGGAAATTCATCTCCCAAAAGGTACAATTCAGTTTTCTCTCTCTAACTAGACTCTAAATCTATAATTTAATCATTGGGAATCTTTCATGTACTAAGGCTACCCATAGGAAGTAAAATTAGGTTCATAGGAGACCTATGGAGAAAGTTATGTGGTATTTTGTGTCAATTCTGGGAGAATTCTGAGATTGACACATCTTGTGTTTGTCAATAGGTCAATTAGACCAAATTGATATTTGTTTGGTCGTGTGTGACTAGTGTCTTGTCCACAATTGGATACGTGTAGGCCGTATCCCGATAATTTGGCGATACAGGTTGATTTGGGGGTTTTCTTCTGACACGGGAGTTTGAGCATGTCACATGTTGACACGGGTACGTAGATGAGTAGCTAACACTTCATGTTGCTTCTAATTGTTGTTCTAGACTTGATCGTGTCCTTCAGAATATATTTGGTGATGTGGTGGAGCCGTATCGTAAGTGTATCATAGCTTGAGTGTGATACAGGTGCGGTGCACTCCACGTGTTTGATACTTTGCATTCTAATTTAATTTACCTTGGTTATAACTATTAGAATATTATAATTATAATTGTTATATATATATATATATATATATATATATATATATATATATAGTTATGTTCTTATTTTATTTGTGATGTGTGGGTGGTCATTGGAGAGTATGAGAGAGTTCATGTGCACTATTAGTGTTGATTTGTAAGCATATATATATATATATATATATATATATATATATATATAGGTATATGAATGTATATAGGTGAGTGTATGTGTATAGATATGTGTATGTGTATTAGTGAGTGTATGTGTATTAGTGAGTGTGTGTATAAGTGTGTATGTGTATTGGTGTGTGTATGAGTGAATAAGGAGTGAATAAGCAGTGATAAGCAGCAGTGAATAAGCAGTAATAAGCAACAAAAGTAAGCAGTAACAGCAGTAGTAAGTAGCAGCAGAAGCAATAAGCAGCAATAGCAACAGCAACAGCAACAGCAACAGTAAGCAACAGCAGTAAGCAACAACAACAACAATAACCAGCAGTAGAAGCAGTAAGCAGCAGCAGAAGTAGTAAGCAGGAATAAGCAGCATGAGCAGCAATAAGCAGCAGCAGAAGCAATAAACAGCAGCAGCAATAAACAGAAGCACCAGTAAGCAACAGCAGCAGCGATAAGCAGAAGCAATAGCAATAAACAACAGTAGTTTGAGTGCTTAGAAATTAAGTTGTAGATAAGTTAAGATAAGCTAGTTAATAAGCTAAGTTAGTTTATTGATAGATAGTTATTTATATATTGTTAGTGAGTTAAGTATATATATATATATATATATATATATATATATATATATATATATATATATATATATATATAAGCACTAGTTAGCATAAGTATTAGTATTGATTAGTATTATTTCAAGATTACCTTGTGACACGAAGGTAATGAGAGTTGAGGTATCTTGGGTATGAGTATTAAATATCCGGAGGGGTATGCTAGTATGTTAGTTTAATATAGTATTGGTTATAAGTTTAAATGCATGCTAGTGTATAGTGAGGTATGTTGGTTAGTTAGCTAATGTTATATATTTGATTACCTTGTGATACCAAGGTAATGTCAAGGTATTAGTTTATACTCAAGGTATTGAGTTTGTATATCAAGCTGGGTGTGTAGGTGTTGTGATACCGCATTTGGTTCAAAGCCAAGGTATCCAATTAGCATTAGTTTGGCTAGGAGTATTATATATTTTGTCTTGTATATATATATATATTATAGTATTTTTATATCTAATAACTTACGTATCTTATGATACGGTATTGTGTTGGTATCCTAGTATCCTAGTATAGCTAGTATAGCCTAGTTACATAGTGTATGGACCCAATATTCTAGAGATGGACTCATACAACCTAGAAATAGCTAGTTTGACTAGTTTGACCTAAAATTGACTTAGTTTGACTTTTTTGACATAGAAATGGCTTTATGACCTAGAATTTGACTAGTTTAACTTATTTTTATTCCAAAACCTTGTATTAATACAATATTTTATATATAGGTCCGTGCGACACCAGTTCGAACACCGATTTACATCATTTTCTCTAGACCACAGGCGAGTATATTCTCTGATAGTTTCTATTATTTGATTACTACTATAATTCAAGTATTTAGAAATTTTACTTATGATTCTTGAAACTTTGGTACACGGATTGGTATTGTTATTGGATCGCAGTCATGAGATGATACCTTGATTATTGAGATAGTATCGAATACTGCTCCTTGTTGGTATTGGATAATATTGAATATTATAGGTTAAACATTGGATACATTGGCTAGTAACGTGTCATGATTAGATCCATCGTATCAGTCGGGGTGAAAGAAATACTAATTAAATATGTGATCAAGAACTATCATCTAGTAGTGTAATCATTGGCTACTAACTAATCATACACTTCACGTATGGTTGAGTTAGCTCCTTAGTGTGATAATTGAATATCCCAAGCTGATCACATATTTTGTTAGTATCTCAAACACATGGTATATTATAGAGTCCATATTCAGTTCATAGATTACCTTGTTCTATTTCTGACATTGTAGTTTATCTCCTCCATTCTTGTACATATTGATTTATATTTCTGTTGCTAGTTTTGCTTGTTCCTTCATTGTTCTTAGATTATCAGTTATATTCGTATCATATATAGCATCCCCTATTTTACTGTTTTATAGTTTTTATCAATTAATTGGAACTACTATTGGGTTGTACTTCGCTCCATTCATGACTGGATAATATTTTTCAGAGGATCCGGGAGATTGGTGTACGACGTACTACGGACCTCGACCTATAGATGGTGCAGACATGGACCCACTAGTTCTGGAGTGACTGCCGAAAGATCTAGCTAGAATTACTAGTTATTATAGTTAGTTTTCTTTAGCATTTTGGTACCGGATTTGTTTTTGGCGTATATTTGAGACTTGGATATTGTTTCTATTTTGTTGTTGTTATATTTAGACTGCATAGTTATGTTAGGCTTCTTTGATATCTTATCGTGCTATAGATTTGTGATTGAGTATTGTATTGCATTAAGTATATTGCCCTCATTCTTGGAGTTGAGATATTATTGGCAGATTATACATTATTGTGAGATGATATGATAGTATAGTTGACCTAGATAGCGTTCTACCGCCGATGCTGTGGCGTAGGCTGGACGTACCCACGTACTCATGTCCCTTCACCAGGTGTGGGTTATAACACAGTGACCTTCTTCTGGTTATTTTAAAGTGTGATAGATTTTGAATCTATCAGTTGCTGGAACTTTTCATTCAATATGTAGCAATCATGATAATGTACGTATCGATGGTACAAATAATACTTGGGGTCATGGGTACGCCTAGCATCATCAGGTCATCTGATGTTGGGAAGCTTCAGCTTGTTTCCTTTCATCTGGATATGTAAGATAACTGTCGTGAACCTTTAGTTGAAGTATATTTCTGAGGTGGCCTCAAAGTGTTTGTACGCTTTGGATTTGACTGAGAAGCGGTTACCGAGACATCGATAGTCACAGACTCCTTATCCTTGCTAGTGTTGCAGTTGGAGTTGTTATTTTGGGGACTCTTGCCCCTGTCTTCAGAATTAGGCTGTTTGGGACCCATGAGCTCCAAATTGGCAGTAACTTTTCAACAGTTTTGGCACATTTGACGAGCACCTACCAAGTTTGGATATCGACAACCTCCAAACAAAACCTGATGGCTGGCAGAAAGTTGTGTCAGCATGTATCCAGCAATATGCTAACTTGAACACCCTTACATAATCTAAGTGCAAGTCAACGAAAGTGCTCGATATAGTCACGTACCGGTTCCTTTTCCTTTTGAGTTATGGAGATTAAGGTTGACATGGAGACCTCTGACTCTCCTTCATAAAACCTAGCTAGGAATAATGACTACAAGTCCTTCCAAGTTTTAATGGAGCTATTCGGTATACACCGAAACCATTCAAAGGATATTTTGATAAAAATTATTGTAAATAAGGCGTCATTCCTTGGATTGACGTACAATATTTGTGATCAGAAGTAGTATAAATATTGACGAGGAGATATTAACCCGTCATATGGTAGCAGTGACTGTAGCTTAAAATTGGCCGGACACACTACCTCATCATATTCACTTGGACAAGGCTGAGATATACCCTTTCTCAAAAGATTTTCCCCGTTAGCAAGGGAAACCATACGAGCTTCTAGCAAACAAATAACATCTAAAATTTAAGTCACAACCGTAGATTGGACAAGTGTTGGCTAAGCAACCGGCATCACTTGCGAAAGCCCACCCCTAGTAGCTACTACATGATAGAACTGGGGATCCCCATGACCGCAGATTGGTGTGCATATAGATTGATAGAAGATTAACAAGTTTAATACGCGATCTAACCCTTCAAAGGCGGAAACTAGGGTTCACGAATTATACCTAAAGTAACAAGAAGAAGATGAAAGTTTTCAGCAACCTTGATCAGTTAGCGACCCCAATATCTTCTGTATGTATTCCTTCCTCGGATTGGACATCATGTGTGTGATGATCTTCCAACCTTTTCTTCTCCTTGGCCGACCCTCTTTCTCTCCTTACATGAAAAATAAATTTAGAGAAAACTACTTACTTTTTTATTACCATGACGGCCAGAGAATAGAGGATATATATAGTCTACGGCAGGGACCATGAGAAGAAATTAGGGTTAGGTCTACTAACGGATATGGATATCCCATATTCACCCCAAACACACAATCCTGGCCCGTTAACAATAGCTCAATCCACTAAAGAGCTATTGTTGCACTACCTTCCTAATCCTAAATTACGATTATGGGCTCCTTATTATATGCTTGTTTGTCTTTCCATGTTAAGATATCGAATGTCCATCGATCAAATTAAGTTATTGACAATTATATTGATCGACATCTTTTATCCTTAAGTAGTACCACTTAACTTTATTTGTCATGTCAGATATAATCCACCTGCAGGGTTTATATGACAATCCTTATGAGTTCCTTAAGGGGACATCATCAACCCGATGTATCGGAACATAGATTCCTTTTATAATCAATAATCCATCGTACACACAATATTATTATCCAATTCATAGAGGTTATTAACCCATAATGGATCTCACTCTTTTATGAGTCAAAGTAATGCACATTGCATATATATGTCTAGTATTATCTCCGAATTAAGAGTATAAGCATCATAATAACAGAGGTTTTTATTCTCTTATGTAGTCAGTACAAAGAGAACAACCACAAGTGGTCATGTTCAATACACAAAGTGTACTACTGTAAACCTATAGTCAAGATAGACTAATACCAGATTACACCACAACCTTTACAATGGTTTATCCAAGTCCATCTAGGTTGTGAAATATATATATATTCCACAGGCAACTGATAATAGGATCTTCTGTGTGACACCACACACCATATTATCTATAATATAGAATATCAGACACTTGTATTAACACTATAACAAATACAACATGCAAATATTTGTCTATATGATTCTCATTTAAAAATAAGAAAATATAGTTAATACAAAGTGGTGCTTTTAGTATATTACCCTAATACTACATTCATAGGAGTAGTGATAGACTTCTGATTGTCTTTAACCTCCAGGTTGGCATAAACCAGAGGTGGATGAGGTATCGGCAATACAACCATCATATATTGCATCATAGCTAGGAGCTCTCGGATAGCATTTTACTTGGTGGTAATGCGTTGATTTGTTCTAGTATTACTTCCTTCACCTAGGGGTGCAACTCGGGTGAGTTGGGTCGGGATTAAGCTCAACCCGTGTCCAACCCGATGAATCATAAGCCTAACCCCAGCCCAAGCCCAACCCAACCTCGGGTTCAACATATCTACCCCAAGATCAAGCCCGAAGGATCAGGTTGGGTTGGGCCGATCGAGTCTACCAGGCTATAATATGATTTCAAATAATTAAATAAGAGTAATTTTAAACATAATTAAATAGCAATCTAGCCTCAATCATTACAAAATACATACTAAAATAAGATGTAGGATATGGGTGGAATATATATATATATATATATATATATATATATATATATATATATATATATATATATATATATATATATATATATATATATATATATATATATATAATCGGGCATGAGTCGTGGGTTCCACATGCATGTGGAATTTTGCCACGGACCTAGAATTGGAGAGTTAGCATTTTTTTGAGGTTTTAGACATCGATTATAACTCGTGGATAAATTTTGGGTCGATTCCGAGTAGGTTTGGTGTGCGTTTCACGAGGTATCGCGTGCCGCACTCCACGTGTTTATCGAAATGACCAAATGGCCATTTTGACTTGGTTTCTAGGTTTTGGGCTTGTGCGCGGGTTGGTTTAGCCTCGGGGAGTGTGTATTAGAGTTTTCGGGTTATATTATATATATATATGTATGGGCCACCACCAAAAATGTGTCGCAGTATATATATATATATATATATATATATATATATATATATATATATATATATATATATTTATATATATATATATATCGAATTTTGGGTTTATTGGGTAACCCGACACATGAACCCGAGCCTAACCCAATTTTTTATGGGGTCCAGATATTTTAACCAGTACCCGAGCCCGAACCCTAGTATCTTCAACCCTAACCCAACCAATTAGCGGTTTTACCCTATCGGGCTCGGATTTAGCCTGCCCAAGTTGCACCCTTACCTTCACCTTTTTCATCTCTAGTAAAATATGAGCTGACCAAACATCAACTCATGGAAGGGGCAGTTGTTAAAACTGTATAATGAGAGCTAACACCATCACCTTCTGAATTTGAAGGTATGCTACCCCCAGCTTGAGGCACTTCATTGCGTTTCAGGGACACCATCCTAGAACGGGTGCCTTGGTAAACTCATTCTATGGGGATGTTTCATAGATCCATTCTGGATTGATACTCAGAATATGAAGAGTTGGCTGGATTAACTGAAGACTGAGAAGTCATCCCCCTTCTCTTGCTTTTAGTTTTACGAGAAAACCTCTCTGTCATGTTGACGAAGGAAAATGGTAACTCTTCTTTGTAGATGCATCTTTGCCCTCAGAACATTGTTAGATTTGCAAGATAACATGTACCTGTCAAACTTTGATCGTTTGATTGTTCTTCAACTGCTTTAGAGAAATAATAGTTGATGATGATCTTATTAATGTAGTAATATTTTTATAGAGATATCATCTCTGAAGAGAGAATCTCTACTGACTTGAGAATATTATTTATTACGTTGCGCAAGTCAAAGGAAAGAGAAGATACAAATTCATGCTGAGCATAATTTTTGCGCAAAAATTCCGTGTGTGAAAATTTTGTCTAGTAGTTACATTCTTCTTTTTCGAACAAAAAAGAGAGCATAAATCATTGATACGATAACAAACGCACATGGAGATCCTGTTGTCATAAAATCTTCTAACTGGTGTATAGTCTTTAGCCACAATCAAAGGTTTCTGCTACCTTTACGACATCTTCTTATTTTTCATATCCGCACTCAAATGAACAATGTCATCTATGTGGCGGGTGTTGAGGTTCAGATGATTGAATTTCTTTTTATACGGAGACCCCTTGTGTGAAAATTAGTTTGAGATCCAGACGATTCACTCTCTTTGGTCTTAGAGTTTTTGTGATTAGAAACTCATTTGATGAAGTAACTGTTGACGTCAAAGTTTCGTACAAAAATTGATGTTGGCTATAGAAACGTTGTGGAACAACGTTGTCCTTTATTGATTTTCGTCAAACCTTGTTCTGAGTAAATGACGACTTCACCAAGCACTCATCAACAGACCCATCAACATCATAGTGCATTCTTTTGCCAAGGTCAACATAACTTGTGCTCGATTTGTTGCTAGTGAGTCGCAACTTTTTCGTCATTCTTGCCCTACTAAGGATTTTGTCCACTGTGTCATGGACTTGAAGCGTCGGAGTTTCCACCCACGTGTAACACCCCATTCCGTTCAAGCGGACTGCCGTCTCAATCGGCAATCGTGCAGCTGTCCCGACCCGCTTTGCCTCGATCAAGAAGCAAAGGATATCCAGACTTGTCCCTACAAGGATCCGGCTTGGACTTTCAGAGGCTCGCTCAGATGTATCGCTCTACAGAGACGAATCATCGCTAAGGTGGGTGGCTACGGTGAACTTGTCCTTGCTTAGCCAGCACACATAAAATCTGGAATGTTTATGCTAGTCGCTAGGTGATTCACCCCTGCATGCTAATAAATCCAACGCACCTAGCTAAGGGAATAATCCCAACTTGTATTGCTTGCTAGAACATGGAAATGAAATACTGCTTATATGTTCAGACCCTCGCATGCTAAGTTCCTTAACGGTTTCATCTCTCGGACTACCTTCGGGCCCGAGCAAACGTACTGATTATGTTCCTTAGGACGCATGCTTGTCTGCTTGATTGTTACCGTATTTTCATCCAAACCCCGGAAGACTACTAAGTAGTCGTTCCGTGCATGATTGACCCTGCAAGTATCCTGGACCGTTAGGTCACCAGGCAACCCCGAACCAGGGGAATGCATCAAGACAAGTTAATTACTGTAAAGAATCATGATTCAAGCACCTCATGTAATCGTGCACTACTGTACTACTGTTATACTGTTCTACTGTACCACTGTACCACTGTACTCCTGTTCTACAGTACTCGAGTATCTAATGAAGGGGAAACTGACCCTGACCCTGACCTGCATGTCGCGGACAACTCGAAAACGAGGTATAGTTCCACGGACGGTCTCCGGGGCACTGGGGCCGCTCCGATCCGGATGAAACTCCACTGTTTCAGCCAACTGTACTGGAAGAGATAGTGTGCAGCACCTACCGTTCTTTCGCTGCATACCATCCGCTCTATAGCTGAACTTACTGTATAGTCTACTGTACTAAACGAGATGGCTTGTAGCACCCACTGTACTTTTGTTGCAAACTACTCTCGTTTAAGACTAGTGTCCATAATGGCTTTGCCAGCGATCGTGTTCATATAGATAAGTCATCCTCGCTTAGCGGCTATCCGCGTGCGAGTCACTGCATCGCATCATGAACAACCAAACACCTGAACGATCATGTTAAAACGACCCTCCTGTTTGCATATGCTTGCCTCCTGAATGTTTATACATGCCTCTGCTCGGATTTATACTGTTTGCCTAAATGGTTGCCTTGGACAGGGAAGGAGATGGTAAGTTGGTAAGTCTCGCCGTGTTTCCTCTAACATCGTACGGCGCACTGCCGACACGTTAGGCTATTCAATATCTGCATGAAACTGATCCTAAGGCAACTAGAAAGACAACTTAATAGTTGTGTACGGAACCTGTATTACGTGTTTGGATTTGTCGAGCGGGCGAGTAGCTTCCCCACCAGTGCATTCAATGTACTGATAATCCACCAGTTTGTATGCAGGGTGCGGGAGAACCTCGTGCGGTGCAGATGCCACCAACGTGCGTGCTAAGGCCAGGAGTTCCCTCTGAAGCCTTGCAACGGTGCGTCCGGGACTGAAGCGCTTATACAAGACATAAGTTGTGAACATCGCCCGACCATCGCCTGTACAATCATCCACTATTGTAGCCACTTGGCACGCTTTTACTGTTTCAGAGAGAGAGGCTTGAGCGACTTGTAATCTCGGCTATACGCCGCCTGTAACACTTGTTCATATCAATAAAGAAGATTACTTTACTTGTTTCTATGCTTCCGCTATATTTGTTGACTCAGTGAACCTGTTACCGATCGCCTATGTGTTCATGACTCCGCTGCACTCGGACAATCTGTGCGACTCTGTGGCTTAGAACTCTTGCCGCCAGCTAATGAACCATGGCCTTGCACGGGCGTGGATCACGCTCGTGCGGCATCACGCCCGGATGGGTTAAGCGATCGTTCCGCGGGAGCGCTGGCGAGGGTGATTCCCGCCTAGCGGGAACGGCCGAAATAGCCTGCGGGAGATCGGGGCGTGACAGGTTGGTATCAGAGCCTGGCTTCTACGCCTTTGGACTTCGATTCGATATCTCTGTTTCGAAAGCTCGTTCGTGGGTTATGTGCACGCTCTCTCTCAATGCCTCGATCGGATGTTCCAACAATAAGTCTAAATACTTTCAAAATACGCTTTGAATGATATGCTTGCTTGTCTGGTTGTATGCTACGAGTGGCCTTTGTGCCAACCTGTGCGAACCCTTGAGAGTATCGCTAGTAGCTTATCCGATTTTCACTAACCCTAAGTTTGGTTGAATGCATCTATTCGAGGGATGCCTTGAACTAGTGCACCATCCAAGACTTAAGAAAAGTTGAAACTCGAGTGCTAAGACTTCGCTATCACTGAGCTGGTTGACGTGTTCACACTAGAAATACATGTCGAAGGTGCGCACGATCCAGTCTAAGCGATATGCTGATTTCGAAGCTTGTGCAAGTGAATATCCAAATGAACAAGTAAAAATGACTTGTCTAGGATTGCCTCAACCCTAGATTACTGCTTGTCCTTAGTAAGTCTCGAGGACGAGACTTTTTCTAAGTTGGGTAGGATGTAACACCCCATTCCGTTCAAGCGGACTGCCGTCTCAATCGGCAATCGTGTAGCTGTCCCGACCCGCTTTGCCTCGATCAAGAAGCAAAGGATATCCAGACTTGTCCCTACAGGGATCCGGCTTGGACTTTCAGAGGCTCGCTCAGATGTATCGCTCTACCGAGGCGAATCATCGCTAAGGTGGGTGGCTACGGTGAACTTGTCCTTGCTTAGCCAGCACACATAAAATCTGGAATGGTTATGCTAGTCGCTAGGTGATTCACCCCTGCATGCTAATAAATCCAATGCACCTAGCTAAGGGAATAATCCCAACTTGTATTGCTTGCTAGAACATAGAAATGAAATACTGCTTATATGTTCAGACCCTCGCATGCTAAGTCCCTTAACGGTTTCATCTCTCGGACTACCTTCGGGCCCGAGCAAACGTACTGATTATGTTCCTTAGGACGCATGCTTGTCTGCTTGATTGTTACCGTGTTTTCATCCAAACCCCGGAAGACTACTAAGTAGTCGTTCCGTGCATGATTGACCCTGCAAGTATCCTGGACCGTTAGGTCACCAGGCAGCCCCGAACCAGGGGAATGCATCAAGACAAGTTAATCACTGTAAAGAATCATGATTCAAGCACCTCCTGTAATTGTGCACTACTGTACTACTGTTATACTGTTCTACTGTACCATTGTACCACTGTACCACTGTACTCCTGTTCTACAGTACTCGAGTATCTAGTGAAGGGGAAACTGACCCTGACCCTGACCTGCATGTCACGGACAACTCGGAAACGAGACATAGTTCTACGGACGGTCTCCGGGGCACTGGGGCCGCTCCGATCCGGATGAAACTCCATTGTTTCAGCCAACTGTACTGGACGAGATAGTGTGCAGCACCTACCGTTCTTTCGCTGCATACCATCCGCTCCATGGCTGAACTTACTGTATAGTCTACTATACAAAACGAGATGGCTTGTAGCACCCACTGTACTTTCGTTGCAAACTACTCTCGTTTAAGACTAGTGTCCATAATGGCTTTGCCAGCGACCGTGTTCATATAGATAAGTCATCCTCGCTTAGCGGCTATCCGCGTGCGAGTCACTGCATCGCATCATGAACAACCAAACACCTGAACGATCATGTTAAAACGACCCTCCTGTTTGCATATGCTTGCCTCCTGAATGTTTATACATGCCTCTGCTCGAATTTATACTGTTTGCCTAAATGGTTGCCTTGGACAGGGAAGGAGATGGTAAGTTGGTAAGTCTCGCCGTGTTTCCTCTAACATCGCACGGCGCACTGCCGACACGTTAGGCTATTCAATATCTGCATGAAACTGATCCTAAGGCAACTAGAAAGACAACTTAATAGTTGTGCACGGAACCTGTATTACGTGTTTGGATTTGTCGAGCGGGCGAGTAGCTTTCCCACCAGTGCATTCAATGTACTGATAATCCACCAGTTTGTATGCAGGGTGCAGGAGAACCTCGTGCGGTGCGGATGCCTCCAACGTGCGTGCTAAGGCCAGGAGTTCCCTCTGAAGCCTTGCAATGGTGCGTCCGGGACTGAAGCGCTTATACAAGACATAAGTTGTGAACATCGCCCGACCATCGCCTGTACAATCATCCACTATTGTAGCCACTTGGCACGCTTTTACTGTTTCAGAGAGAGAGGCTTGAGTGACTTGTAATCTCGGCTATACGCCGCCTGTAACACTTGTTCATATCAATAAAGAAGATTACTTTACTTGTTTCTATGCTTTCGCTATATTTGTCGACTCAGTGAACCTGTTACCGATCGCCTATGCGTTCATGACTCCGCTGCACTCGGACAATCTGTGCGACTCTGTGGCTTAGAACTCTTGCCGCCAGCCAATGAACCATGGCCTTGCACGGGCGTGGATCACGCTCGTGCGGCATCACGCCCGGATGGGTTAAGCGATCGTTCCGCGGGAGCGCTGGCGAGGGTGATTCCCGCCTAGCGGGAACGGCCAAAATAGCCTGCGGGAGATCGGGGCGTGACACCACGAGTGTAACCTCGTTGACACTGGACAACACAACTTTTTTCTTGTCATCAACGATTTTGTGGTATGAGAACCGTGGTTTGGGTAGCCAAACCCTTCGGTTCTTTCGTGGCTGGAGCATCGATTTGGGGCTTGAGTACCCCTCAGAGAGTATCCCGTAAAAAGCTTTCTTGTTAAAATCTATGACTAGCATGTCTTATATAGTTCCCATCTTTGTGACGACATATTACGACACGACCTTCGTATTTGTGGAAAATGTGGCCCTCCAGCAGATTCATCATTTTATTTTCGTGAAAAAAGAATGGTATATTTTTTTTGATAAAAAAAGAGTACAAAAAATTCCTAATCATAAACTTGTAATTACACCAAAAATTCTATGTATAAATGTTTATAAAAATAAAACTAGAGAGTTATAGCGGTGTAGAACTTGATCAGCGCGTGATTGGTATTTTTTGTTGACGATTCGATGCGAAGACGAAAACTTTTGCTTTCTAGGCTCACAATACTATAAAGGGCAGAAACCAACATCAAGATGGCTCTAATGCTTAAGATTGATGCTTTTGATCCCTTGTCATCACAAAATTGAGGTATTTATGACAAATTTTTACTGTAACGAGTGACTGTTGATTTTTTTGCCTAGAAATACGAGAAAACAACATTGTTGCATCCATTTCCATACGAAGGCACTAGTGTTGAAATCATGTTTTCACTAGACATAAATTCTAAAATTTGAACAACATAAACATGCACGCAAATCACTATCTACACACCATGTGACATCAATTTACGAGGAATAACATTAACTTCCCTAATTACGACGTCGTAATCATGGCAATCACTTTGAATTTTGTAACAAATTCCATTAAAGAAATACATGCTTCGGGATTCAAAACGTCAGTAATTAACTCATTGTCTTTATTAGGGAAGAGGAAGCGGCATCTCAGCACAGAGTGTTTAAGCATGGAAACTGCCCATTAATGACCACAGTTGACTTAAGACGTAGCTCTTAAGCGGAGAAGCTCCTCAATGCTGAACACGATCACGCTTAAACGTGGTAGTCTTGAGCTTTTAGGGGCCGACACGTTGACACTGCTTGTCATGCATGTCTTCCACGTAAGAAATCTTTAATGGAGAAGACACATCGTGGACTAGCCTTCTTCTGAGCGCTAAAGCTCTTCAGCACAGAGCACTGCTGCGCTAAAATCATGGCAAACATAACTCCTAGCTGATTTGACATGGCAACAATAAGCTTTTTTCACATAGAGACTCTTCTCAATTCGGAGCATCTTTGCACAGAACACCTCAGCGTAGAAAGTCATTAAGCGTGGGTGACCACTATGATTTATGTGCCAAAGCATTGGGCACATAAATGAATTAGGGTTTGCTTGGTAATAGTGTTTTCACCGATTTTGAGGTATTTTTGAACTGACCGTTTATGGAATATTTAAAAAAACCCTACTTGTTAATTTTTTTGAGGCACTGATTTTGGTCGGCTCAACCCCCCCACCCCCCCACCCAAACTGGTGTAATGTAATTTTGGGTGTCTTTATAAGCACCCCAATTGATAGGTTTTGAGGGATTTTATTATTCTATTACATTTATATCCTCGCCTAAATTATATAATTATAACTACTAATACCTTATCCTATTTTTTCTTTCTCATTTGTGTTTTTTTTTCTACTTCTTCCAAACTATGGCTACTTTTTTCGACAAATTTTTAAAATCTCTCCTACTTTCATTCAGACGTTTCTATTATTTTATGTGTTTATATTATTTTGATCAAATATGAACTTCTACTTCTTCCAAACTTCTCTTCTACTTTCATCCAGGCATTTCTATTATTTCTATTATTTCTATTATTTATGTGTTTATATTATTTTATTTATATATGGACATATATGTAATTTTATACGTGTAAAAAACTTTCAGAACCGTTCTTTAATGAATTACCAAGTACGAGTCGGACTAGTTTAAAAGCCGCTACCTAAAACTATTCAAAACCGGATCGTTCATAATCGGTACTCTAAAAATATCTCATAACCGCTACTTCAACAATTGCCAAGCAGACCCTTAGGAAAGCTAATTTGTTCTTTTTAAGAATGGTACTCTTATACACTCAAGAGTGACATCTAATTTTAGTATTTTCTAAGCTTCTACAACAGTTTCAAATATCCTGAACTACGTCGAATTATATGGTAATGCGACCAGTCTTGTAGATATGTAATTACAATATAATTTGCAAGTAAAGCTGTAATAAAATTGTACACGATAAATTTGTTTGTCAATAGATAATATGTGTAATTGATCCCCAACCCATTAATAACATCTTTCCTTTCGTATAGAAGAAAACATGGTTAACATTACAAGCATTATTTTATGCATTCAGAATATTGTATTATATTAGCATTTGCTGCAAGAAAGCAACAAAAATATGTACTATAGTAGAACTTCCCATGGTTTTATTTACTGATAGTGAAGTGTTAACTTTTATTGTAAGCATGTCCACTGATTCTCAAACAAATATTTTAACTTTTAACTTATTAAAACTAAATATCATATAAAACAAACAATAGGGACTAATTTGTAAAAGTTTGTTAATATGATGGGATAAATTGAAAAATCTTTCTATTAATACTAAGTAGATATTGAAAAAAAACATTTTGTAATCCTTTTTTTTTTTTTTTTTGTGGCCTCCGGCGCTTCCTAAGTTGGAAGCACCAACTGCGATATGAAAATTCGACCTGCGTCCTCCCGGTCAGGGTCTCCGGTGTATGTGTAGCCAGGTGAGCTACTCGTAATCAATACTAAGGATTTAGTGACCATGCAAATTTTCACTTTCATTATGACGTCGATGTGGTTATTTATTTTCGTAATCATATACATACATGACAAACATTACTTATGTGGATTCATATTCTCCATATTTAATATTTCATTATTAAGATACTCAATTATAAGTTCTACTATGTTTATATTTTGATCATAATTCGTTATTAAAATACTCAATTTCCTTATTAATATGAACCTTAATTTTGGGACACTAAATCGAGTTATTTTTATTTTCAGTAGAAATATGGTTGCAACACAATGAAAACTTTATATTTCCTAGCATTATCTTTTTGTGTAAAATTCATGCGCGAAATATATGAGAAGATTCTCTTTGTGAGTTTTTAGATTAATGCAACTCAAATTTATTCTCATATAAAACCAGTAGCAGTTAGGAAACCGAATATGATGTATACATGGACCTGTGTATCTTTTACAATATATTAAATATTAACTCATCAATCCAAAACATTAAATAATCAGTAGTAGTTTGAATTTTACATTCTTTCTAGAGATATGGTTGGGAATCAATGGAAATCTTAGATTTCCTAGCATTACTCTTGTATCTCAAATGCATTCTAGAATCTAGTAGATGTATAGTTTAAATTTTTGATTGATTTTAAAGATGGCTGTGAACTACTTCCAATTGTTTTAACATTGTTAGTTGTTGGTGAAATCCTTTATAAATTACGGTCTTGTTGGAGGTTTGTCACACTTTCTTTTTTATTATAAAAAATAGTTTTAGATGGCATCTAACTTTATGGGCTTCTATGTTCATCTCTTCCAACATCAATTTCTTATGATTTTGCTATCAGTTTTCGAAAGTCTAATTTGTATGGTGTTCATATTCATAATCTCCAAGATTTGCTCTAGTTATGTTTATTTAGTTAAATGAGGCCTATTTGATTAATGTGAACTCGTCCAAGTAAACATCCATTTGAAATTTGAAGTAACTAGGAAAACTACTATATTATATACTGTATGTGGAATAAAAAATGCACAAATTTTAAACTAAATAAATAAAATAAAATAAAGGTACATTTTGTGACAGAATTTGAACACAATACATTTGATATGTTATAATCACTAAAAAATATGACAAAAATACCGACGGAAGTAATTAAGCAACGGAAGACGATTACTTGCTAAGTCGTGACGGAACTGCGACGAATATGCGACAAATTTATGGTTCAATGTTAAACAGTCATATTTTTTTCACCATTTCATCGCTAAGAAGTTGAAATTTTACAGCGGCATCTTAGTGAATTATAACATCCGGAGCTACGAAACGTTTAATTCATACCAACAAACCCTCAAAACCCTCATTTTTTTTCCCAAATGAAAACACTCCCAAAATCCAACCCCTCCTCTTCCAAAATTTGAACCACCCTTTTCCCACACCTATGCGTCCTCTCTATCCCTGTTGGGTCCAGTCTGAATTTGGTAACAATAATTTTTGGAGCCCAAATATGATAAAAGATCTGATTTGATGTAATTTAAAAATCTACATTAATTTGATTAAATTTAAAATTTTGTATCAAATATTTAATTTGACCATATTTGAACGTCCATAATGAGTTCTTGCTATATTAGGTAATTGTAGAAGCATGAAAAATCTGAAGCCATGCAAGTTGCCCGCATAGAAGCCATGCATCATCGAAATGAAGATAAGCCGCATAGTCTGCAAGAGTCTCCATTCGGCTCGAACAACCACGGAAAGAAGGTGCCGCTTAAGACCCCCTGACACAACATTCAATGCATGTCATAAAGTTTTGACATGGCACTTATTGCCCTGATCGCTTCGTGAATCGTGAAAGAGGCACCGACACACAAAAAGATAGAAAGACACGTCAGTACATTAATGACTTCGTCAGGCGTGCAGTGCCACGTGTTCACTCGTACGTGGCCACGCCTCTATGCGTCCTCATCCTCATGCAGCCAAAGTGCCCACACACATGCGGCCACGACTCTATGCGTCTTCATCCTTATGCGGCCAAAGTGTCCATCAAACCCAGTTCGGACGAGAGCACGTATGCGGCCACGACGCTATGCGACCCTCAGAAGTCAGGATCTTTCCGTTAAAATAGAGAAGATCTTTACACAGTCAGTGTTGACCACGTGTCTAGTTGACGAAGTCATGCACGCAATGGGTTGAAAGCAACCCCGAGATCTTATCAATAGTATATCCCAACCGAGGCAACACGACAGCTGGCCGTGGTATATGACCATAGTTACAACAGTATTTTGTTGAAGGAGCACCATACGACCACCAAACAGAGGTACATATGCGACACATATAACCCGTTAGTATAATGGCTATAAATAGTGGAGTTTTATGCACAAATAGACAGGCACAAGAGAGAGAACCGAAGAAAGCATTCTCATTCCCTCGTCGGACCGTCAACAGAGCAAATGAGTCACTACCGTACTTGATCTCCATCGTCACACTCCCAAGAATAAAAAATAATTGTACTTAGATTTTCTGTATATGATTTCTTTGTACTCTTTTGTTTGTTAAACACACAAAGTTTGTTTCATCTTTGAATCAATGACAAATAAGGTGATGACTCTACTGGAGACATCCTTCTCCACTGACGATAATGTCTTGACGTAGTCTGATATGGCGAAGCTAGATTTGAACCAAAAGATACTGGTTTTACGCTTCGACCAGCAAGCGTTCGAGGAAATGCTTTTCGAGGTGCGAGTCCTTCGCCAAGGCTAGCAAAGCCTAAGAAGACCCGCATAATATGGGTAGCAAAGGCCGCTTCTCCTCGCCCACTGTGGTGCATGCGCTCCCTGTCTCTCTCTCTGATGCTGAGGACCCATATCATGCGTCTACCCAGGCTGCCCATGTCCATGCGACAGCCATTTCTGAGGAGAAGACTGTGATGGAACCGGGGATCCCTAGAACCGTAGATTGGTGGGCATATCGATCGATAGAAGATTAACAAGTTTAATACGTGATCTAACCCTTCAAAGGGGGAAACTAGGGTTCACGAATTATACCTGAAGTAACAAGAAGAAGATGAAGGTTTTCAGCAACCTTGATTAGTTAGCGACCCCAAGATCTTCTGCACGTATTCTTCCTCGGATTGGACGTCGTATGGGCGACGATCTTCCAACCTTTTCTTCTTCTTGGCCGACCCTCTTTCTCTCCTTATTTGAAAAACGAATTTAGAGAAAGCTGCTTAATTTTTTATGACCATGATGGGCAGAGAATAGAGGATATATATAGGCTATGGTAAGGACCATGAGAAATAATTAGGGTTAGGTCTCCTAATGGATCTGGGTATCCCATGTTCAGCCCGAACACACAACCCTAGCCCGTTAACAATAGCTCGGTCCACTAAAGATCTATTGTTGTACTACCTTCATAATCCTAAATTATGATTATGGGCTCATTCTTATTATATGCTTGTTTGTCTTCCTATGTTAAGATATCGAATGCCCGTCGATCAAATTAAGTTACTGACAACTATATTGATCGATATTTTTTATCCTTAATTAGTACCACTCAACTTTATTTGTCATGTCAGATATAATCCACCTATAGGGTTTACATGACAATCCTTATAAGTTTCTGAAGGGGACATCATCAACTCAATATATCAGAACATTGATTCCTTTTATAATCAACAATCCATCATAAACGCAATGTCATTACCCAATTCATAGAGGTTATTGATCCATAATGAATCTCACTCTTTTGTGAGTCAAAAGTAATGCACACTGCATATACATGTCTGTTATTATATCTGGATTAAGAGCACAAGCATCCATAATAACAGAGGTGTTTGTTCTCAAATGTAGTCAGTACAAAGAGAACAACCTCAAGTGGTCCTGTTCAATACACACAAAGTGTACTAGTGTAAACCTATAGTCAAGATAGACTAATACCATATTATACTATAACCTTTCCAATAGTTTATCCAAGTCCATCTAGGTTGTGAACTATTTATATATTCCACAGGGAACTGATAATATGATCTTCTGTGTGACACCATACACCATATTATCTATAACATAGAATATCAGACACTTGTATTAATATTATAATAAATACAACATGTAAATATTTGTCCATATGATTCTCATTTAAAAATAAGGAAATGTAGTTAATACAAAGTGATGCGTTTAGTATATAACCCTAACAGACTACTCAACATTCGTGCTTTGACAGAGAAAAATACTACGATGCCAGAAGATTGGGTATTGATGCATAGTTCATGCGCCCACAGCTAGGGACGCAAAAAAAGAAGCATGCGGTATTGAATTCCAGGCGCATGAAAACAGTTGCATGAGTCCCTGACGCCAACAAAAGTTCTGTTTTCGATAGAATATCATGTGACGCTGACCCCATGCGTCGTGCTGAAAAAGGGAAAAACTCAAATTTGGACTCCTCGTATTATGCACCAGTGTATGTTAAGACGAGAAAGTCTAGAGTAGTGCGAGCTCGTTAAGCTTAAGCAACTGCTTTGGTGGTTGAACGTCAGCGTACGCCACTAACTATAATATGTGCCCCTAACGGGAAGCTGTACAAGACCGACCCTTGCGTCTATCCCGCAGTGGCATAGGGACAGGGTCAGTCTCAAAAGTTTTCCATTTATGACTTGGGAAGGTGAATCATCCCTCGCTTGGTTTACCGAGCTCATAAGGAGGGTGTAAAGGTGAATCATCCCTCGCTTGACTTACGTAACGTGATCAATCACAAGCGTAAAGCAAGGAAAATAACTACGACATATGAGATGTCTTCTCCAAAGCCTCATTGTGCCAACATCGTCATTAATTGTTGTTGTGCTAAAATGGCGGTACTAGCAAACATGCATTCGGTATTTCAGGACTGCAACCAAGGGCACCCATCCGGATGCTTCCAAAAAAAATGTTCAAATACCAGAGGAGGAGGAGCTTCTCTTTGCCTCATGTTATTCTACTTGGAAATATCCCTCTATAAGGTGAAGTCAGAAATCTAGCACCTCTAACCACCTCTCCCAGCCAGCGTATTGAGGAACCAGAGGCAAGTAGCGGTGTCTACAGAAAGAGATTCTCTGGGCACCCGCTCGAAGGTAAAATTATCAACAACAGGGGTAGTACTTCCTCGAAAACCAAGGTGACTTTGTAAGCTGGAGGTAGCAATCCTCCAGAACTCTATAATAATCTGTCTTTCCGAGAAGATGATTCTCAAGGAACAGACGCCGAGATCCCTAGGGGTAGTCACTCCCATCAAAGTGAAGTGCCTTCCGACGCTGGGGGTAATATTCCCTTCGAGTCATAAGTAGATTCAGTGCTGCCAACTTTTTTTGAGAATTATTCTACACAAGAGTCCAAGGCGGAGAGCGAGAGGTCCACCATCCCATCTATCTCTCCCCATGTAAGGACAGTATACATGGCAGGAGAGGACCACAAGGCGCTAGTGATCGACAGCACCTCGAGACCCTCAAGGCCATGATGCATACCATGACCCCGTCGATGCAAGTTTTGACCCAGGCAATATTGAAAATCAAAGCAAGTATGGCCTCCCAACCACCAAGGACCTTGAGCCAAGCAAGAAAGGATCCGGGAACCAATGGGAAATCAAATGCAACTGCCCCCTAGCTGATGGCAATCATACTCTGCTAGGATCGTCTGCTCCTTCCACAGTAGATGAGTCTCGAGAAGCAATACGGGAAATATGTCACGCTCCAATACCAGAATACGGAGACAGACACGTCCAGCTACCCCATATTAGGTACTATACATCGTATAACAATCACGACTGTAACTAGACAAGGGGGTGCATGCTACAATCAGGTTACTTAGGGTCACGAACATTTATGTCTCAATCAATTAAACAAGAAACAGTAATCATAGAGCATATATGATAAAACAATCAGGCGTCCCAAATGCTTTCTCAAGATATTATGGAGACCAGTTGTACAAAATAAAGAGCTCAGGGAATATCAAAAGTACATGGTAGTGATTAGCTATAATCTGACTTAATAAAATCATGTAAGGAAAACTTAATATCCAGACATGCTGGCTAACAGGTGCCGGTGGCTAAACGTCCAAAAGATAAAATATACAATAACGAGTAGGAAAGAAGAAAACCTACTCATTATTCTTGACGACCATGTTCCTGGTACGTACCATGAGTCGGAGAAAAGTATGTTGGATCCTCGGGTGCTGGCTCAAAACCTAGCCATGCAAAACCAGTAGGGTTAGATCCCAAATAGCAAGTACCACAAAGGAAGCACGAAAATGAAAAAACAAAAACCCAAGCCATAAATAAATAAATAAACAAATAAATAAATAAATAAATAAATAAATAAATAAATAGGTTCTGCATCGTAACTTAGGTCCATGGCATATCCTAGCACAAAGGCCCAACCCTACAACCAAACAAGGATAAGGGTTGAATCCATCACGCTATGATAGTCCATTTCCATAGGATACTAACAGAATAATACAATCACAATCAAGTCCAATTAATAAGATCGGCCAATCACTTGTACGGCTTGCTAATTGTGGAGTCTGAGGTTATCTCAGAATAATGCATAATATGTATCCTTAGATCACGCCATTGCCTAACATGAGCTAACTGATCCAAATAAAATAATTATACATACACTTCACGAATTGTACCAGTTCCCCGTAGGGCCACTGCGCTAGATTATGGTATTAGCGGTTCCAATATTTCTAAAGTAAAATAGTGGCTCGACATTATTTATAATAGGTCAGATACTGCACTCCACTTAGGCAGATGATATACAGTATCTGTGGTGGCCAGCACAATGCATTTAAAATGAATCTCTGTGGAAGGTTCGTTGGCATGATCTCGGGATACCGTTTTCTCCTAATTTTGCTACCACTTTTAGTTTTCTAATTAACCTTATATTGTTTTGAAATCTTAAGGCGTGGCTACATGAGAATTTCCCTTAATATGTTGTATAAAGTACGGGCACGCTATATATGAATCCATGGAAGTTCAATTTGGATTTATCCGAGCGTATATACAATATTCAATAAATTAATATCGTAGCCACGCTTTGGTACTTGACTCGCATATCATGCCCGTACTAGGGGAAAAGTATATTTATAGTATCACGAGTTTAGGAATTTGGAGGCATTCTCGATGCACAACCCAATTATAAATCACTTAACATGTAACACGGTATATCGTACCTCTCGGTGCACAGATCATGAACAATATTAGATAATAATTATATCAGCATGAATACAATATTTGAGTCCAATTACCAAGATCATAAGCACGAGTTCTGGCACAAGGTCGAGATTTCTGAGTCCATTCTCCCCTAGAAACATAACACAAGCAATAACTAGAATCAACCACAATAAAGGATTATAAGAAATATTCTAAATAAAATAAATGATCCAAACAAGAAAGTACTACGTGTACACATGGAGTCACTAAGGATAATACGTGTCTAAGTCATGCATAAGAAGGTCAGGCTGCATGAACCAACGGTCCGCATGCTCCTCCAGGCCACATGCTCGGGCAAAAGTCCACTTCTTGGGATAAGTGTCAAAGTGATGGATAATAAATGAAGTGTCAGGGAAGTGACATAATGGTGATTGATGTGACAAGGCATAAGTGTCAGAGAGAAAAGACAAAAGCACAATAAATTCATGTAAAGACTCAAAAGTCATGTAGAGACATACACCCAAAAAAAGTGACGCATGGCTCGTGGTCGCATAATCTTCTAGACGCATGGACTCTAGGTGCATGTAATTAGGCCTTAGTGAATTTTCATGCGTCCAAGGTACTATGCATCACTTTTGAAAGCATACATAAGTAGGCATATGTCCAACAAGATGGGCGCATGCTGGAGGGTGCGCATGTTGCTGGGCTGCATGGTACTCCATCGTCCCAGAACAACAAGTTAGGTAATGGAAAAACTCCAAGAATCTGAAAAGACTAGAACTGCCATAAAATCCTTATTTCAACTCCAAATTAAGTCGTTCAAAAGTCTAAATGCTCGAAATAAAGTGCTCCGTCACATAGAACAATAAATTTTCGAAATTAATAAGTTTTTGAAGATCAAAACCAAGAAAAATAACTCAAGTACACCCACACTCATAAAAATCTAGATATACACCATTCCATCCACCAAATCTAAAAATAATAAATTCTAAACATGCTTAAAATCACACAATAAACGTATTAGACCAATAATATAGAGAGTTTCTCCATTTCTCATGTAAGGTCTACTTGCCTATTGAGTGATGGAAAAACCTGAAAGAGAAGGTAAAGAAAGAATGAAGAGGGAGAGAGAGAAAGAAGTTGGTTATATAGCCAGGGTTTGAGGTTTAGACCATGGATTTTACTCATGACCAACCCAACCCAAACCAAACCAAGACAAACCAAAGAATGAGTCTAGTCTCATGCAACCAAATAAATAATATGCCAGTGAGAATAATACGCCCTTAATACGTATATTGGGAACGGGAAGTGAAAAAATACGAGAACCTCGAGCCCTCCAGGACTCAATGGGAAGTCACGACACACTGCGCAAGCTCGGGATACGACAACCATATCCTCTTGAGTGAAAAAATGTGTCGTACCCGCCCAAGTACATGCCCTTCATTATGACTCCATTTGAGGGGAAGACATCGCTTTGTCAATACATGAGTTATTTCGATATGATAATAGGACATCTACTACGCATCGACGCTCTTCTCACCAAGCTTTTTGTCGGAGCATTATTTGGAGTGGCCTTCGACTGGTTTTGTAGTCTCCAGGATAATTGCATCTCCTTATTTGAAGACCTTAAATGCCTATTTCTTACCCGATTCTATGACGAAAGAAATGACATGACGATATCCTTTTTGAAAGACATCACCCAGAGAGAAAAAGAGCATGTACGGGAATATATAGAGCGATACCGGTAAGCTGCACTAAAACTATCCATCGACAATCCTAAGTCTACAATAATGGACATGTGCCGGAGAAACCTACTTCCAGTAGTTAGACTCTGGACGGGTGCCACTCAATTCAAAGATTGGACGACATTCATCATAAGTTATGAAGGACGCCCGATTACTGGGAATATAGATCCCCATCGCTGATGAGAGGGGAAAATGCCCTTACAACAACAACATCAACAACAACAACAGTAATGGTGGCCTTGACGGTAAGAAAAAGCAGGCCCTTATCGTCAACGTGTCTAAAAAGCCCGCCTAGACGGACTAAAAACCCGCCAAAGCTCTGCGGCCGATAAAGACTTACGTTTTTGATGACGATGATGTGACGTCAATCTTCGACGTACTGATGAAAGGCAACAAGCTCCGGCTTTTCGACATCAAACACCCTGATGAGGCAAACTAGGTTAATAATCCCAAAAACTTCCACTACCATCAGTTCGTCAACCACCTAACATAAGATTTCTACTTGTTAAAATGATATATCCAGCATCTGCTTGACTCTAAAGCTCTCACCTTAGACTTTGAGGATAACACAGTTGCTGCCAATATGGTATCCCTCCAGTTTGGGGACTTTCCAGTAACGGAGGCCCAAGATGGTGTTGTCCCAATTTTGAGGGCAACGATGAAGGTTGTTAATCTCCCTCCAACTTGTAACCAAGCAGCCGAGATGATACCTCTTAACACACCTCAGGGCGAGGTCATGTGGGTTCACCCAGATCTCGTTCAGGACTTGATGCAACAAGCAACGTCCTATGCCACTGAATCCAAAGGAAAGAAGTCCAAAGCCTGTCATATGGTTTATCCTTTCACTGAGGAAGCTATGGCTGGGACAACAAGATCAGGCCTCTCCTACCAGCATGACTATAATGCTCTCGAAGACTTTTTGTCAGCTGTTGTGCCCACTACACCTACCACGTCTAATTCGGGTCCTTCTCAGCCCCTGCAGATACATACAGAAGTAGAAAGAGAATCTTTTAGACAAGCCTTTGCAAGAAAAGATGGCTCATAGGTTGGAGAAATCCTACAAATTTGACATCTTGGCAAAACTTGTCAATACTCCGGCAAAGTTCTCACTTTTTGAGCTCCTCCGACTTTCCAAGGATACTCGGGATATCCTGAGCAAGGCATTTTAGAATGCCAACACCAACCTGGCACAGGTCAAGCTGCTAGCTGAGAATCCTGCTGCATGTTCCCATTGCAATAATGTGATGGAGGTAATACCCAACATCACATTCTCGAAACAAGTCATGTTACTAAAGAATAATAGACACGATTACCCCATGTACTATGCAGGGTACATCGGCGCCATCAAGGTGGACTAGATGCACATCAATCCTAGTTCGTCCATCAGCCTCATCCTACAGAGTCTTCTTCAGACCTTGGGCATCCCAATGCATCGGCTGGCAGCAACCAAAACTACTATCAGTGGCTTCAACCCAGTAAGGAGTTACCCGCTGGATAAGATTTGCCTAAAATACCAGATCGGTGATCTACGAACAAAGGTCACCTGCTATATCATAATGTAGACATATCCTATAACATCTTATTGGGACATCCATGGATTCATGAGTACATGATCGTGCCGTCAACTCTGCACCAGTGCCTAAAATACCTCGATGATCACGGCATCGTCAGGACCGAGTTTGTCGATGTCGATCCATTCAAAGGGGTCAAAGCCTATTACTCTGACTCGATCCTATACAAGAAAATCTACCAAGACGAAGGTGGCAATAATATTGACGATGAAGGGGAAGTTGGTATAACATTGGACGAGCCTTTGAGTGTTCGTCTCAAAGAACGGGCTCCTAACACGGCTCTTTCCCTCGTGGTGAAACATTGCGAGAAAATGCCATAACCTTGTACCGTTCCAGAACCTCTAGTGGTAAAAATTCATAAGAAGGCACTATAACCTCTGGTCGTTCACCTACGAAGATCGAGTCAACCATCTAAAGAGGATCCAGTATCCGTTACTGCTTCAGAACCACTGGTGGAAAAATAATATAGGAGACTTGTGAAGCCGTCACTCGCATTGGGGGTAGATCACGGGAAAGATGAACTAGGATAATATGTAGTTGCTCATGCTGATGTTCCTTCCTTTGATAATGTAACCCCGTAGAAAAGATAGCTTACTTCATGAATAAATGGTTATCTTTGAATTATTTGATGTCGCACATTTAAGTGCATTATATTCTTTAGAGCATGAACTAGGCCTGCAACTGCACACACATGTGACTACCACCTATGTAGTGAACCAAATTATCCCTAGTCAAAGCTCCCATTTCGTAGTGCTAGCAAGGAGGAGGAAAGATAAACCCATCATCTTCGGCCGAGTAGAATGTCCTCAGTCCTTCATCCCAGATGAGCAAGAACCAGAACCGAAGGTGGAAGAATGCAACTTTACCGGTATAATTCTAAAGCTAAGCAACTTATCCAGAAGATGGTTTATGATCTTAAAAGTAACCGAGGCCCGAATTATGGCAAAGGATAGAAACTGCCTCTGCGTCACTACACTCTGACAGGCAAGTCTTAGGCTTACTACTAGAAAACCTGGCATGGTCTGGGATACGTTATACCTCCTTCGACTACCAAAAATTCGCAGGAGAAAGGCAAATTATATTCTCACTTTCCAGAATCCTCTGCTTGGACTCTGATACAAATATTGGAAAAATGCTCAACAAAATACTATCTGTCAATATGGCATCCCCTCACCCGGAATAAGAAGACGAAAAACCACCTGATCCCTTCGAGGTCGAGCCATGGACCCAACGCCTAGACTCACAGTGGGAGCTACGGTTCGAACAAAAAAAAAACCTTCCACTGAGGAAGAAGTTGTACAAGTCGATCTAGGCAATGAATCCGCCCCTAAACCTATCTTCATCAGCAAAAGTCTATCCGATAAAGATCGTGAATCCCTACTGTAACTCGTAAGGGAGTATATCGACGTCTTTTTCTGGAGCTATGAAGACATGCCAGGATTGGAATCCCAGATCGTAGTCCACAAACTCAACATCCTGCCAATTGCTAAGTCAGTAAAGCAGTAAAAATGGCGGTTCTGTCAGGATATCATGAACGCCATTGAAGTTGAAGTAAACAAACTAATAACTAGTTGCTTCATCCGAGAAGAACAACATCCGGATTGGGTGGCCAACATCGTGCCCGTCAATAAGAAGAACAGAAAGATCCAAATCTGCATAAATTTTCGTGATCTAAATGCGGCATACCCAAAGGACGAGTTTCCTTTTCTGATCACCAACATAATGTTCGATAATACTTATGGCTTCGAGTGTATGCCCTTAATGGATAGATTCTCGAGCTATAACCAAATTAAGATATTTCTAGATAACGAGAAGCATACATTGTTCCGAACACGGATAAGGGTATATTGCTACACAGTCATGTCATTTAGCCTAATGAATACAGGATATACATACCAGTGAGCTATGAGCACCATCTTCCATGAACATCTACGCAAGATAGTTGAGTGTTATGTTGATGACATCACTGTCAAAAGTTGCTTCCAAGACGACCACCTCCAAGACCTCGGGACGGTGTTCCACCTAATGCGGGCACACCAGCTGAAGATGAGCCAGATAAAGTCCTTTCTAGGAGTCTCTAGTGGAAAATTCTTGTGTTTTGTCATAACTTTAATGGGTATTCACATAGACCCTGATAAGACTAAAGCAATCCTTAAAATGCATCCGCTGAAGAACCTCAGAGAACTTTGCGGCCTTCAGAAAAGATTGGCATACATGAGGAGGTTCATATCAAACATCTCTGGATATTGCCAGCCATTCACTTAGCTTATGCAAAAAAGGGAGTCTCCTTCGTCTAGACTGAAGAATGCCAGCAAGCATTTGACGACATCAAGAAGTATCTGACAAATCCCAAGTCTTTGTGGCCACCGTTGTGGGAAGACCCTTTTTGCTATATATACGTGCGATCTAGGATTCCCGTAGGCAATCGACCGTCCCTGCTAGGCGCGAATCACCACACTAGTGCTCCCACGGGACGATCGTTTGACCCATCTAGGCATGATGCCGCACTAGCGTAAGCCGACCCCGTGCAAGGCCATGATCCGAACAGGCGGTAAGAGGTCTAAGCCACAGAGTCGCACAGATTATCCGAGTGCAGCGGAATATGAAACGTAGAGGCGATTGGTAACTAGTTTACAGAGTCGTCAATAGAGGAATCATTGAATAATAAAATCATAGAAGTAAAACAAGCTCTTTATTGATATTGACAAGTGTTACAGGCGACGCTAGGCCGAGATTACAAGTCTCTCAAACCTCTCTCTCTGAAACAGTAAAAGCGTGCCAAGTGGCTACATTTATAGAATGATACATAGGCGATGTTCCAACATTATGTCTTGTATATGTGCTTTAATTTCGGACGCAATGCTCCACGGCTCCAGAGTAAACTCCATGCCTTAGGATGCACGAAGGAGGCATCCGCACCGAACGAGGTTCTCCCGTACCCTACAAACAATCTGGTGGATTATCAGTATAAGAATGCACTGGTGGGGAGGCTTCTCGCTTGCTCGACAAATGTAAACACGTTATATAGGTTCCGTTCACCATCTATTAAGTTATCTTTCTAGTCATGCCTTAGGATCAGTTTCATGGCAATTATGAAAAGCCTAACTCGTGTGACAGTACGTCGTGCTATATAAAGGAACACGGTGAGACATACCAACTTACCATTCATCCTTTCCTGTCTAAGGCAAACCAATGATAAATCTAATACGAGAATATATAATAAAATCCAAGGGCAATAGCATAAGCAAACACAAGTGTACTGAGCGAGATTATGTTTCGGGTGCACGGTTATACAGATTATCCAGAAGTGTTGCAATGGGTGCTTAAGTGTTCAATAGATTTCTCAGGTTGCTCAGTTAATGCATAGATGAACTATACTCATAATCGTTCAAGCGTTTGAGTTTACTGGATGTGATGCAATGACTCGCACGCGAATTGCTGCTAAGCAAGGATGACTTATCTATATGAACATGAGTCGCTGGCATTGCCATTATGGATATAGTCGCAATAAGACGATGGTCTCGGTGCCCCGGCAACTGACCGAACTTATCCATGCTAGCTACAACTAGTGCTCCCCGTCCGTGAAAATCAAGCTTGTGCACAAGCGTCCGCGACCAAGCGAGTCTCTTTTATTTATTCTTCTCTATTCTTTGATACCTTCTTATTCGAGTAAAAGACAATGGTTGTAGGCTCAGGTAATGAGCCTCGTTACAAGTTATCCCAGGCCATTCCTGCACTCAATGGTTCCATGCATCTTTATTCGTTATGGCTCCGCGAGACATTCTTTTAGTGCCATTCACTTAGTGTCGTTCTTTAGTGCTGTTCGATTTATTCATTCTTTTACTTGCAACTTACTTTTAAGTTTTCTTATTATCCTTGCAGCTCCCAGTGTGGGAACTACCTTGGTGACCCAACGGTCCCGAAGCCGTTCCACATTATCTATTACTTGGCTCAGAACAACTATTTTGATAGTCTTCCTGCCTCAGGTAAGTGAATCATGTTTTATGTTATGTTCCATATTATGGCATGAATTATGTGACTAACATCGAAATGAGGCAATGAGTACAACTACATACAACAGGAAAGCACTGTATTTATGTGAACATAAGCATTTACTTTTGGGTCTAAGGGTCAGCGATGAGTAAAACCGTAAAGGGACATACCCAGCGACATTATCTATGGAACGTGTAGTATAAACAAGTGAACAATGCACTATGAAGAGTGTATATCATTCTATTTGAGGCATAGCGGGGTCTACTTACACAAGGCAAAGGTAGCATACGAGGGTCCATATATAAGCAAAGTTTTATTTCCATGTTCTAACACAAGCAATACAAGTTGGGATTATTCCCTTAGCTAGGTGCATTGTATTCTTAATTAGCATGCAGGGGTGATTCACCTAGAGACTAGCATATATCGTCCATATTTTAAGTGTGCTGGATAAGCAAAGACAAGTTTATCGTAGTCACCCACCTTAGCGATGATTCGCCTCGGTCGAGCGGTACTCCGAGCGATCCTTTGCCTCAAAAAAAGTTTTAAGTTTGAAAGTTTTAAGTCTGAACTCCTGAAGGGCTATGTCTGGCAATCCTTTGCCTCAAATGAGTATTCTCGCTGAGCAAAGTTGGTAGGGTCGTTTGCACTTGCGTCATTTGAATCGGCTGTCCGGTTGAGCAAAACAGGTCATTACATTATACACCACTCAAAAAAAGTCTCGCCCTTGAGACTTCCTGAGGGCAAGCCGGTCTAACGTACTATCGAATCTATTCCAAGCATTACAGTCAGTACCACTAGATCCATTCGAACACAATTTCTTACTCGTTCCTTATACTGTGTCGCGTGTATGCTGGGTCGGTCTCATTGAAAGACTCTATCATTCAATCCAAGTTCTGACTCGGTCTCTATTGCGCCTTAGCGCAAAATATATTGCTTAATGAGGGGTCCATTATAATCCATCTTAAATGACGATCTAAGGCTGAGGTAAACTTATACAAGTCGTTATACTTGTCCATGCGGATATTCATTTACACAAGCATTCGAGATCAGTATACTGCGAGTCTGGATCGTGTACATATTCAAAGCATCCCTCAAACATATGCATGTCAACCAACTTAGCGATAGCGAAGTCTTAGCACTCAAGTTTTACATATCATTGAGTCTTGGATCGTGCACACGTTCAATGCATCCCTCAAGTATATGCATTCAACCAAACTTAGTGATAGTGAAATCGGACAAGCTACTTGCAAAAAACTCAAGGATTCTTGTTTTATGAATCACGATGATACTTCCAACAGGGTTAATCAAATTCCAAGTCATTCTATTCTATCTCAAATCAAGTATTTGCACTATCGTTAAGCACGATCTATTCGGTCTACCGACTAGCGTCCATCCGTTCGGTCAAACATAGAACACGCTATCGTTCCCAATTTAACTTTAAGTCTTGCTGCCCTAGTTCTATAGCTTTGTTCAAGCAATATACCAAATTCGGTCATATAGGTTCTTTCACTCGGCACAAGGTCGTCTGCCTAATTACTAGGTCAGCTCACAAGGTCATAGGTACAAGTTCAAGCACACAATTCATCCTGCAAATTTAACGCATGATGCTCGCCCTAATTCCAAAGGTCATACTATTATTCATTTGCACGGGATATTCTACCCAAGCTCATTCTACTCAGATTTCTAAATATCGAGCATAATTATCCTACTCTCTTAACACGTTCGTTTGTACAGGCGTCGAGTCCATTCAGTAAAATTTATGATATATCCAAGTTACAGGACAAGTGTAGTGATTTGTATAGTCTACCTCCTTAAGACATGTTTGATAGTATCCATATATCCATTCCAAGTCTAGACCACCAAGCCAAGTTTCAATTCTAAACCTTTAATTATAACTCCAAATCGTCTAACAAGATTGATGTATCCATTCACGAAACCATCAAACGTGATTTACTCCAGGTCCTAGGCTAACTTATCCATGAAACATTTTCGATTCATTTGCATTCCCAAATTTGTCTTATCGTGTCAAATCAAAATTTAAGATGATCCATCAGTTGTCACACTCCTGTCTTCCACAAGTTCGATCACCCTCATCGAACATAAAATAATCACGTCCACACTCCCGCTGGATAATCGACCTAATTCGGGCGTGACACATGTACGAGCATAGAGTTACGCTCGCACAAGACAAGAATGTCGAACATTATGGTTTTCTTCGAAACGATCGAGATACCTTATCATTTTATCTTGATCCATCCAAGTTATATATATAAAATCTATCAAGTCATATCCGTTCATTCAGTGATTATAATTCGCCTAGTAAAATTATCAAACTTTAATGTTACCATTCGGTAAATCCATAATCTACTTCTTGCGTTCCTCAAATAACTAGTTTCAAAATTTTAAGCCCAAGTCTATCCACTTTTGATACGTTCTACTCATCGAGTTCATTTGGAATAATCATCGAACATGTTCCCGATCATCCCCGCCGTACGTGAAATCACCACCCTGGAGCTCCCGCAGGTTAATCATTCTCACTGGGACTGATTTTGAAGGTTATCTTTTCGAACTAAATTCAAGATTATTCTTCCAAACTCTGGGTCAAATCTGCTATCTCTTATCTCTTTCATCGAACCAGAATAATTCTTTCTCGGGCTAACTTTTATTAGAGCGATATTGTATTTAACCATCAATCTGTCTGATTCAATCCGAAATCGCTTGCACGATCCTCCAAGTTTCCAACAAGTTTCCTTAACCAAGATATCGATTTCCATTGCCATGAATTCCTATTTGATATAAGCCTTATCATTTATTCAAGATATTCTCAAATTTGTTCAATCCAATTATCGCACGAAACCTATGAATCCGTTTGGACATTTATAAAAGATCCATACACTACTCGAAATTGAGTCACCCAATTAAATCCTCAATCGATGTTCGCAACAATCGCTAGCATATTCACCAAGTTTCCTTAGAATTCCTGCATGATACTTAGGTATCGCCTGATAAACCTTTAGTCTCGTACATATATCCTGTTGATAGTCATCCAAGTAAACCATGTTCGATTTGTATCTGTCGACACGAAATACCGTTAGAGCTATTTTCTAAAATCCAAGCACGATTCCCTTTGTTTGCCTTAGCGATAATCTGAAATGTTTCTATCGGTTGCCAATCTAAGTCTGACTTATCCTTTTCTGAATAATATCCCAATCTCGTTTGCAACTAGTTTGCACCAAAGGGTCTTGGCGCACGATACTCAACACAACTTAGCCGAAAGGCCGTGTGCATAGCTAACCGTTTGAAAGATATTCTATCTCGCACAGTAACCATTTGGGTAATTACGTATAGGTTTTCGGGTTCACACATATCTTAAAATTTTATCGCACGAGTCTAATTCCAACCAAGCCTAACACAGGTCGGCATAGAGGCCTTCGCATTATAATTTCGTACAAACAATTATATCATTCACAAACAACTTTTTGAAAATATTTAGCATCATTATTTGGAACATTTTGATGGGACATTGAGAGAGTGCGTATGCACATAACCCATGAACGAGCTTTCGAAACTGAGAAAATTGAAACAATGTCCAAAGGCGTATAGCCATGCTCTGATACGAATATGTCATGCACCGATCTCCCACAGGCAATCAGCCGTCCCCGCTAGGCGTGAATTATCGCACCTGCGCTCCCGCAGGACGATCGCTTGACCCATCTGGGCATGATGCTGCACGAGCGTAAGCCGCACCCATGTAAAGCCATGATCCGAACATGCGGTAAAATATCTAAGCCACAGAGTCACACAAATTATCCGAGTGTAGCAGAATATGAAACGCATAGGCGATTGGTAACTAATTCACAGAGTCGTCAATAGCAGAAGCATCGAATAACACAAGTATAGAAGTAAAATAAGCTCTTTATTGATATTGACAAGTGTTACAGGTGGCGCTAGGCCGAGATTACAAGTCGCTCAAGCCTCTCTCTCTGAAACAGTTAAAGCGTGCCAAGTGGCTATATTTGTGGAGTGATACATAGGTGATGTTCCAACATTATGTCTTGTATATGTGCTTTAATTCCAGATGCAACGCTCCAAGGCTCCAGAGTGAACTCCACGCCATATGACGCACGAAGGAGGCATCCGTATCGAACGAGGTTCTCCAGTACCCTGCAAACAATCTGGTGGGTTATCAGTACATGAATGCGCTGGTGGGGAGGCTTCTCGCCCACTCGATAAATTCAAATAAATTATATAGGTTCTTTGCACCATCTATTAAGTTATCTTTCTAGTCATACCTTAGGATTAGTTTCATGGCAATTATGAAAAGCCTAACTCATGTGGCAGTGTGCCGTACGATATAAAGGAACACAGCGAGACTTACCAACTTACCATCCATCCTTCCCTGTCCAAGGCAAACCAATGATAAATCTAGCACGAGCATATATAATAAAATCCAAGGGCAATATCATAAGCAAACACAAGTGTACTGAGCGAGGTTATGTTTCGGGTGCACGGTTATACAGATTATCCAGAAGTATTGTAATGGATGCTTAAGTGTCCAATAGATTTCTCAGGTTGCTCAGTTAATGCAGAGATGAACTATACTCATAATCGTTCAGGCATTTCAGTTTACTGGATGCGATGCAATGACTCGCACGCAGATTGCCGCTAAGTGAGGATGACTTATCTATATGAACAGGAGTCGCTGGCATAGCCATTATGGTCATAGTCGCAATAAGACAGTGGTCCCGGTGCCCCGGCAACTGACCGAACTTATCTGTGCTAGCAACAACTAGTGCGACTAACGGATTTTTCCTAGGCCGGATCGGTCCCGGTGCCCCGACGTCCCATCCGTGAAAATCAAGCTTGTGCACAAGCGTCTGCGACCAAGCGACTCTCTTTTATTTGTTCTTCTTTATTCTTTGATACCTTCTTATTCTGATTAAACGACAATGGTTGTAGGCACAGGTAATAAGCCTCGCTACAAGCCATCCCAGGACGTTCCTGCACTCAATGGTTTTATGCATCGTTATTCGTTATGGCTCCCCGAGCCATTCTTTTAGTGCCATTCACTTAGTGTCGTTCTTTAGTCCCGTTCGATTTATTCATTCTTTTACTTGCAACTTACTTTTAAGTTTTCTTATTATCCTTGCAGCTCCAAGTGTGGGAACTACCTTGGAGACCCAACGGTCCCGAAGCTGTTCCACATTATCTATTACTTGGCTCGGAACGACTATTTTGATAGTCTCTCTGCCTCAGGTAAGTGAATCACATTTCATGTTATGTTATAGGATATGGCATGGATTATGTGACTAGCATCGAAACTAGGCAACGAGTACAACTATATACAACAAGAAAGCACTGCATTCATGTGAACATAAGCATTAACTTTTGGGTCTAAGGGTAAGAGAGGAGTGAAAATGTATAAAGACATACCGAGCGACATTATCTTTGGAACGTGCAGTGTAAACAAGTGAACAGTGCACTATGAAGAGTGTATATCGTTTTACTTGAGGCATAGCGGGGTCTACTTGCACAAGGCAAAGGTAGCATGCTAGGGTCCATATATAAGCAAAGTTTTATTTCCATGTTCTAACACAAGCAATACATGTTGAGATTATTCCCTTAGCTATGTGCGTTGTATTCTTTATTATCATGCAGGGGGTAATTCACCTAGAGACTAGCATGTATCATCCATATTTTAAGTGTGCTGGCTAAGCAAAGATAAGTTCATCGTAGTCACCCACCTTAGCAATGATTACATCGGTCAAGCGATACTCTGAGCGAGCCTCTGAAAGTCTAAGTCTGAACTCCTAAAGGGCCAAGTCTGGCAATCCTTTGCCTCAAACGAGTATTCTCGCTGAGCAAAATAGGTCAGGTTATTTTTACTTATGCCATTTGAATCAGCTGTCCACTTGAGCGGAACAGGTTGTTACAAAATCCATACGATAGGGAATTAGCCGTGCAATAATATTTTACCGCTGTATACAGTATCCTTGGCTCGGCGTCGGCCACTGGTAGTTGAAATTGAGCTCGAGTACGGATTGCATTATAATAACTCCATGCTCGGGCTCTATCAAGTAGGTTGTCGTTGTATCCGAGAGAAGCGCTCGGGTGACTCAGCAAGAATTGACTATAACCAAACTGGTGGGCAAACCGGCTTGGAAGATAAGGCTCCATAAAAACTGTAACTTGATTCTGGTATACTAGGTAGGATGGACGAATGGCTTGGAGTGTCAAGACCCGTGCCCAAAATTTGGACATGAGTCGTGGGTACGTCCAGTCTACGCCGCAGCATCAACGGTAGAACGCTGTCTATGTCACAATACTATCTATCACAGCTCACAATAATATATAACCTGTCAATGATCTCAACTCCACAAGGAGGACAAGATAAAAATAAATATGTCAACAATAACAATACTCAATCACATAATTCTATAAATACTACCAAAATATGATGAAATAATGATGTTTTTAGCGACATCATAATAAAATATCGCTAATATTAAAGACTTGAGAGACTCCTAAAATAAACATAGCTATACGTCGCTATTAGAGACACATAGCGACGTTTGGCATTGTACTTCAGTTTTTAAAGAATAGTCTCCATAAGCTTCTTTAATATCGCTAAACGTCGCTAATTTTTATGATTTAGCGACGTTTAGCGACGTATTTACCAACGTTGCTTTTTTTGATCTTTAGCTACATTTTTAGCGACGTCTTTAACATCACAAACTTTTCAATTAGCGACGTCTTTTTATGACGTCGCTAATTTTTTAATTAGCGACGTTTAGCGATGTCTCAAGCGGACGTTGCTAAATTACTGAATATATGGTTCCCTCGTCTATTCGACTTTTCATTTCTTTTCCTCACAAATTTTTGTTTCATGCGCGCCCCCACCGACGATCTACCCTCCCCCGGCGATCCTCTGTGGCTCCGGCGACCCTCCACGGCTCCGACGACCCATCCCTCGACCGCCTCCCTCGCCCCTCACCCCGACGCGGGTGTTTTCGCCCCTCAACCCCGACACAGGCGACCCCAGATGCGGCTTCCCCCCATCGATACAGCTCCTTCCCTCCGGTGTGGTCCTCCTCCCTCGACCCCTCTCTCAAGCGCTCCTCCTTCCTTCCTCTAGGCTCGGTAAACCCTAACCCAAACCCGGACACAACTAGGACACACACACACATACTGGATACAATCTGGACACATGGACACACACAGGACACAACCCTAACCCTGACACATGGACCCGAACACATGGACATACACACATGACACAACCCTACATGATACGATTCGTACTAACATGGACACACATGTAGACACGTATGGACACGGACACATACGGGCACATATGGTCACACGTGGATACGGACATACATAGAGACACACCCGGACATACATGGAGAGACACCCTAGTTAGTATAAAAGTTTGGTTGCATAATTAGAAAATTTAGTTGCACTAGTGTATCACACACATGGACACACATAATACAACACCCACAAATATGCTATATAGTTATTTTATAGGATTTTATTATAAATTTAGTATTATATGTTGTTGAATATCATATAATTGGCTTGTGAGTATAGAATTGCGTGTGTGTGTTCATGTATATACGTGTGTTCATGTGCATGTGCATGTCAAGTCACTACTAAATTTTCTCCAATTAGCAATGGGATATTGGATTATATGAGAAGTGCAGTGCACACGGGATATTGTATTAGAGACGGGATGTTGGAATATACCTTTATACTTCATAGGCGTTGATTTGGGGGATTCCTTTGATATTATATATATAGGATGTGGTTGGGCTGTTGGATTACATGAGAAGTGCTGCAGGTGTCACGCCCCGGCCCCGAGGGGCGGCCCGTATAGCCGGGCCACCGCCTCGCCCCCATAGCCGGATGACCCGGACGCGAATCACTGCACCTCGGTACACCGGACGCGAATCACCGTACATCGGCGCCTGACATGCCCCAGTCCCAAAATACGTAGGACTAGGTATACGTAACATGCCCAACCGTATGTATATGAACTCCAATATATGGAAACCATATACACACGTACGTTGTATATGAATGTCCAATCCACCAGTGATAATATACTGTCATAATAAGTCACACAGAATCTATATCTCATCCACAGCACAAATAATCAGTAGGAATAAAGAGCTGAATAATAACTGAATATCAAAGATAGTATTAAGTCTGATAGTCGAGTGGAAACAAATCCACTACAAAACGACTATACTGAAGTAGCAAAAGATCTCTATACAGCGGTAATAGAATCACAGATACTCCGAGGGTAAGATCTCCTTAGTCTGGAAGGTAGTGTCAGGTCCAGGACCGTACTCCTGAGGATACTCTTGCTCGTCCATATCTGGAAAGGGACCAGGTCCTCAGAGGGCCGTAACAAGATACATAATAACATGCCAATAAGTACTGAAATATAAACATCTAATGGGTCGCCTAACCGTCTAAGTGAATGCAATTTGAGAACAACTTTCCAACACGTGGGCTATCTGGCCAATAATGGGTTTGGCATGATTCTCTCAGAGAATCAGGGGCCTACTAGCATTTCGTCTTTTGAACGGCAGAGGCCGCCTGCAATATAAAATATAGTGGTCGTCATCACCCGTTCCTCCGGTGGAGAATCCGGGCGTACAGGAGAAAAGTGCAAAGGAGCCCAAATGCCTTACTTATTGTTCTCCCCACCCCATGCTCTAGGCATGTCATATCTATGACACGATAAACCTCTAAATAACTGCCAGGTTTACTTGCATACAAAGTTTCTATCAGCAGTCATCCCTAACGCACAGCTTATACGTACAGGCGGCCAACCCAATACGTAGTCCAGGATCTATATGATAATCTCAACTCGTGTAACAACTGTGTCATGGCCAATGAACCTAATGATGCTCTATAATACTGGGGTGGTCTCATAAAGTAGGTCCAAAATCTACAAGAATAAATATCTATATAAGCAGAATTAAACATGCATGTATCAGTTGGAATGTAAATAATACTACAATGGCAAGGTATACTTGTCGAGCAAAAGTTTCGTATAGTGCAAGCGTCCACAACAGTGTTTTAGTTTGTAGTAAGAAGAAGTGGGGTTAGGGTTTGGAAGAGTTGTAATATATATATAGGGATAAGAGGCGGTGGGGGTTACTTAATGGTTAAGAAACTACTGCCGCTGTTGTTTCTTCCTATCATTGCTTTTGGTTGCGGTTGGGGAGAGTTTAGTAATAATAGGTAATGAGGCGGTGGGGGATGAGTCACATGCGGGGGATGTTTTACGCGTGGAGAAAGGAAATTAAGCGGCGGGGGTTTACTTTACGCGCGGGTGAAATAAGAAGCGGGGGAGTTGTTTTACGCGTGGAATTGCTTTACGCGCGGAAAAGGAAATAACAAAGTTGGTTTTTGCTACTGCTACTGTTGATATTTTCTACGCGGGTTTGGGTGCAAATGGGTAATGGGTTTAGGAGTTGCGGTTTGGGTTTGATCCAATAGGAATTATATATATATATATATATATATCAATACATAGAAAACTCTAAAAATTATATTGGTGCATACGGTTAAGCCAATAACTGTCCAAAGGGTCTCTTACATGGAATAAATTAGGAAAAATTTATAATGGCTCCATAAATCCTCTAATTGCATAAACATCTCAAAATAAAAATTAAATAAAATCTATTTCCTCTATTTAGCTCATAATTACTAAATAAATTAAATAATTAGTTAAATAATAATAAATACGGTTTTCAGAATTAGGAATTTTATATTCTACCCAACTTATATAAATTTCGTCCTCGAAATTAAAATTAAATCATGGTAGAAAGTCAAGAATTATAGGAGATATAATTTAACAAAGTAATTTATACCTTGGTCCACGAATAGGTTCGGAAAACGTTGGCACATGTCATCCTCGCACTCCCAAGTAGATTCTCCTGGTGCGCCATGCTTCCATGCCACACGGACCAAGGGAATAGACTGATTCCTCAATACTTTCTCTCGACGATCGAGAATTCCCACGGGTTGCTCTTGATATGTCAAGCTTGGCCCAACGGTGATCTCCGAATGGTCGAGAATATGACTGCTGTCTGCCACATATCGCCTGAGCTGCGACACATGGAATACGTCGTGTACTCCCTCAAGTGAAGGTGGTAGTGCAAGTCGATATGCCACTTCTCTCACTCTCTCTAGCACGTCAAATGGTCTAATATACCTTGGACTCAACTTGCCGTGCCCTCCGAATCGATTGGTGCCTCTGGTAGGTGATATTCTCAAAAAGACATGATCGCCCTCTTAAAACTCCAAGGGACGACGATGAAGGTCTGCCCATTGTTTCTGCCTATCTTGTGCTGCTCGCAAGTGTCCTTGTATCTTCTTAACTGTCTCAACGGTGTTGACCACTAACTCTGGTCCCAGAATGTGACGTTCTCCCACGTTACTCCAACACACGGGAGACCTACACTTCCTTTCATACAATACTTCAAACGGAGCCATCTGGATGCTTGTCTGATAGCTATTGTTGTAAGAAAACTCCACAAGATATAGATGGTCCTCCCATGATCCTCCAAAGTATAACATACAAGCCCTCAACATATCCTCCAACGTCTGAATAGTACGCTCTGACTGCCCATCTGTCTGCGGGTGGTAAGATGTACTAAACTTCAGACGAGTTCTAAAGCTTTCTTGCATGCTCCTCCAAAAGTGTGAAGTAAAGCGTGAATCCCTGTCTGATACAATGCTGACTGGTACGCCGTACAATCTCATGATTTGCCTCATATATAAGTCAGCCAAAGCTTCTGTAGATTGGCCAACTCTAAAAGGCAAGAAATGGGCTGACTTGGTGAGTCGGTCCACTATTACCCATACTGTATCTCTTCCACTTGGACTCTTGGGAAAACCCGTGACGAAGTCCATAGTGATGTTCTCCCACTTCCACTCTAGAATCGGAAGTAGTTGCAATAATCCTACTGTTCTCTGGCGCTCTGCCTTTACTTGTTGACATACTAAACATTTAGCTACAAAGCGAGCTATCTCTCTTTTCATTCCATGCCACCAAAAGTGCTGTCGCAAATTACGATACATCTTGGTGCCTCCAGGATGAATATAATATATCGAACTATGAGCTTCTATCATCAGCTCCTGTCGAATCTCTCCATTTGGAACATAAAGATGATCACCACATCGTAATATCCCATCATCATGGATGCGCAGTCCTGTCTGCTCTCCGGCCTCTGTCCTTTCCTTTAATCTTCTGAATCTGGCGTCTGTAGGCAATGCTGCCTTAATTTTCTCTACTAGTGATGATTGTATTTGCAAGTTGGCTAGTGTCCCGTCTGTTCTGGGTAATATTACTTCAATGCCAAAACCTTGCAAGTCCTCTAGTAATTCTTCTATGTTGTCAAGAAATAAGCTGTTGGCTTCCGGCTTAACGCGTCTGCTATAACGTTAGCCTAGCCTGGTTGATAATATAGCTCTATCTCTAAATCTTTCATCAACTCGAGCCATCGACGTTGCCTCATGTTTAACTCCTTCTGTGTGAAGACATACTTGAGGCTTTTGTGGTCTGTATAGATTTCCACTCGTTCCCCATATAAGTAATATCTCCATAGCTTTAGAGCAAATACAACGGCTGCAAGTTCCAAGTCATGAGTTGGATAATTCTTCTCATGTACTCGTAACTGTCTAGATGCATATACAATCACCTTGCCATGCTGCATCAATACGTATCCCAAGCATTTTCCTGATACGTCGTTGTAGATCACATAGCCTCCTGATCCTGATGGAATAGTCAATATTGGTGCTGAAGTCAGTCGCTTTTTTAACTCCTCGAAAGCGACTTGACACTCGTTGGTCCATATGAACTCTTGATCTTTGCAAGTCAACCGAGTCATAGGTGTTGCTATCCTTGAGAAGTTCTCCACGAACCGTCGGTAATATCCCGCAAGTCCAAGGAAATTTCTCACTTCTGCTGCTGATTTAGGAACATGCCATGTCTCGACTGCCGAGATCTTTTTTAGATCAACAGAAATACCATCTCCTGTAACAACATGTCCAAGGAATGAGACTCTATCCAAGAAGAACTCATATTTACTGAGCTTCGCATATAACTGCTCTCTCCTTAAGGTCTCTAGAACAATCCGCCGGTGCTTCTCGTGCTCCTCGTGGCTCTTTGAATAGACAAGTATATCATCTATGAAGACAACCATGAATTGGTCCAAATACTAATAGAAGACTCGATTCATTAAGTCAATAAAGATAACTGGAGCATTGGTCAATCCAAATGGCATGACCAGAAACTCGTAGTGCCCATATCTTATCCGGAATATAGTCTTCGGGATGTCCTCCTTCCGTACTTTCACCTGGTGATATCCTGATCTCAAATCTATCTTTGAGAACATCTTGGCTCCACTAAGATGATCAAATAAGTCATCAATGCACGACAATGGATATTTATTCTTTACTGTTACTGCATTCAAGGCTCTATAGTCAATGTACATACGCACTGATCCATCCTTCTTTGGTACAAACAATACTGGTGCTCTCCAGGGTGATGCACTTGGTCGGATAAAACCTTTCTCTTCTAATTCTTTCAACTGTATTTTCAGTTCATCCATCTCCTTCTTTGCCAGTCTATAAACATGTGATACTATGGGTGCTACTCCTGGCGTCAATTCAATTAAGAATTCTACGTCTCTATCTGGGGGTACTCCTGGCAATTCTTCTGGAAAGACGTCTTAGAATTCTGAAATAATGGGATTATAGACAACCTCGTCCATTGTGAGCTACATACCATCAAGGATTTCTGTGGATCCTCGTACAAACTCAAGTTCAGGTTGGCCTGGTACCTTGAAAAGAATGCTTCCTCCAAAGCAATCGAAGAAAGCATGGTACTTGCTTAGCCAGTCCATTCCAAGTACAATATCAAAAGTCAGCATACGAAGGACTAAGACTCGGGCATTCATCTCTCTGCTACGTATCACTATAGGACACGATCTACAAACTCTACTAATAGGTACAACTCCTCCCCCGGTAATAATTCTATCACAACTAGATAAAGGTGTAGAGGCAATGTTGTGCTTGGCAATAAAACTAGATGATATGAATGAGTGGGTGGCTCCCGTATCAAACAATGTCACAGCAAGAAAAGTAAAAGCAAGAGTGATACCTGCTATGACATCAATCTCCTGATTCATGTCATCTACTTCCATTGCAAAAGCTTATACGTTCCTCTATGGCTGTCCATATCTAGCCCTTGCGAATTGATCCTCCTGTGTAGGTAGCGGTAGTCCTCGCTGAAATCCCCCTGCTGCTGGAGGTCGAGGTGCTCCTGGTCTCATTATTTGCTGAGCTGGCTTCGGTGCCGGAAGTGCTAGTCTCGGTACTGGTGGTGGAAATGTCGATGCCTGTTGCATAGGACAATCTTTTATTATATGCTGTCCGGAACCACATCTCATACACTGTCCCAAACGGACCCAACAGTCCCTTGAGATGTGCCCGCGTCGCCCACAATAATTGTATTGGAGCTTTTCTAGAATCTGGTACGGTCCTGCTCTGTGTTGGTACTGCTGCTGCTGAGCTAAAGGACGTCTAATAGGTCCTCCTTGTTGCGTCCTTGCCGGTCCTTGTTGCTTCCTCAGTCGACCTTATTTTCCTCTGCTGATGGTTTCTTACAATCTGGCTTCTTTCAATAACTCAGCATAAGAGATCCGGGACTAGGAGCTTGTATAATGTTGGAGCTCCTGAGTCAGTCCGCGGTGAAACCTCTTAGCCTTAGCTAAGTCATCTGGTATCAAGGCAGCGCCATATTTACTAAGGCAACTAAACTCAGCATCATATTCGTCCACTATTCGGTTCCCCTGTTCCAGGTGAAGAAACTGGTCGTACAATGTATCTCTGACGGTGTCTGGAAAGTACTTCCTTTCGAAGCACTCCAGGAACTGCTCCCATGTCTGGTATGTACCCAATTGGCGCTCTATTGATTCCCACCAGTGATGAGCATTACCCTCTAGAAGCGTCCTTACACCCGTCATCCACAGCTCTGTAGGTAGTTGCGATACTTCTAATAACTTTCGAGTGTGAGTAATCCAGTTAGTAGTCTCTTCTGGACTCTCAATGCCTTTGTATGGCCTCGGACCTATTTGTACAAAGTTCTTTACTGATCCAACTCTAGCTCGAGATTCTGGAACTAGTGCTTGAGCTAGTACAGTAGCCTGTGCAGCCATCCTTTCAAGTACTGCCAGAAATTCTTGTCTCTGTTCTGCTGCTTGCTGTCTCTGTTCCTGTATCATCATCTGGAAGAATTGGAACAGTTGTGCCTAGCCATCCTGCAGTATCGATGAGATTGGAAGGGTCCCATTATGTAGAACGGGAAGATCAGATAGAACTGGATTGTGTATCTGTCCATCTGGTCCTGGAAGTCTAGGGATTGATGAGGTCCCTCTTTGAGTCTGACTATTGACTCCAGGAGTTGTGTCACCATCTACGACAGTACATCCTTTCTGCATATCCATCTTTCTGTAGGTGATGTACACAACAATTTAGATGAAGCATAGGAATCAAACATGATGTAAACATTAAATAGAAGTATGAAATATGCTAGGAATTGTCTGCATAAAACATGGCTTCAGGGCTAGCCGCGTAAAGCAAAGAAGCGTAAAGTAGAGATTCAAAGTCGTCGGCATAAAACAGAGATTCAAAGAAGTTTGACGTAAAGTAGAGTTTCAGAGTTGTGAAGTCGACGTAAAATCTGTCTGCGTAACACATATGCGCGTAAAGGATCGCTGCATATAAAATCTATCTGCGTAAAGTTTTGCTACACTTTCTGCATAAAGTATGTTGCAGCATAAAGTACGTTACGAGGAACTCTTTGTATTTTCTCGGATGAATTTGTCAGATAAATCAGTGAACCCGACATCTGACAAAAGTAACCCACGAAGATCGAGAGGACGGCTGGGATGATGATTTTGCACAGAGATCCAGGTTATCGTTTAGTGACATATTTGATACAAGTCATTTTTGCGCTTCTAAGAGTAAGAAAGTTGAGGCTTCTGAATACGCTTCCTATAGAGATGAGTTTTTACGCTCACGATGAGACAAAATTAGATGCCACGTAAAAAGCTATCTTTGCACAGGGCTCAAGGCATATCTTTGCATTTAATGCATGAGATTTGGTCACGACTGGGAAACTAAGGCTGTAACACATACACTCATATCACCATCCTTACATTTTATGCCTAATCAGGCTACTCTACATTGGTTATCTATTATTCATGAATCCTCAAGTTACGCTGGGGCAGTTACCTATGTGGCTTGTATGACATGTCATACGCAGGATTAGGAAGTCTATTTGAACATGGGTAGCAGTTGTCATTATTGCAGCGTAAAGTAGGCAATCTTCTTCATAGCTTGGCTTTTACGCCAACAAGATAGTCAATTGACTTTTACTCCCACTAGGCTGTCTTTTGGCTTGTTTATGCCAACAAGGATAAAGAGTCTAGCGTAAAACTTGTTTATCCAAACAGAGGATAGTTTGAAAGAAAGAAAGAGGTTTTAGTCAAGTGTGGATGAGATCCTTATACTCTATTCCTATACGCAGGCTTGTTTGGTACAGTTACGTAACAAAGACAATATATTCATGACCTGCATGGGCCACCACCAAAAACATGTCATGCCCCAGTCCCAAAATTCGTAGGACTAGTTATACGTAACACGCCCAGCCGTATGTATATGAACTCCAATATATGGAAACTATATACACACGTACGCTGTATATGAATGTCCAATCCACCAGTGGTAATATACTGTCACAACAAGTCACACAGAATCTATATCTCATCCACAGCACAAATAATCAGTAGGAATAAAGAGCTGAATAATAACTGAATATCAAAGATAGTATTAAGTCTGATAGTCGGGTAGAAATAAATCTACTACAAAATGACGATACTGAAGTAGCAAAAGATCTCTACACAGTGGTAATAGAATCACAGATACTCCGAGGGTAAGATCTCCTCAGTTTGGAAGGTAGTGTCAGGTCCAGGACCGTACTCCTGAGGATACTCCTGCTTGTCCATATCTGGAAAGGGACCAGGTCCTCAGAGGGACGTAACAAGATCCATAATAACATGCCAATAAGTACTGAAATATAAACATCTAATGGGTCGCCTAACCGTCTAAGTGAATGCAATTTGAGAACAACTTTCCAACACGTGGGCTATCTGGCCAATAATGGGTTTGGCATAATTCTCTCGGAGAATCAGGGGCCTACCAGTATATCGTCTTTTGAACGGCAGAGGCCGTCTGCAATATAAAATATAGTGGTCGTCATCACCCGTTTCTCCGGTGGAGAATCCGGGCGTACAGGAGAAAAGTACAAAGGAGCCCAAACGCCTTACTTATTGTTCTCTCCGCCCCATGCTCTAGGCATGTCATATCTATGACACGATAAACCTCTAAATAATTGCCAAGTTTACTAGTATACAAAGTTTCTATCAGCAATCATCCCTAACGCATGGCTCATACGTACAGTCGGCCAACCCAATATGTAGTCCGGGATCTATATGAGACTCTCAACTCGTGTAACAACTTTGTCACGGCCAATGAACCTAATGATGCTCCATAATACTGGGGTGGTCTCATAAAGTAGGTCCACAAACTACAAGAATAAATATCTATATAAGCAGAATTAAACATGCATGTATCAGTTGGAATGTAAATAATAGTACAATGGCAAGGTATACTTGCCGAGCAAAAGTTCCGTATAGTACAAGCGTCCATAACAGTGTTTTAGTTTATAGTAAGAAGAAGTGGGGTTAGGGTTTGGAAGAGTTGTAAAATATATATAGGGATAAGAGGCGGTGGGGGTTACTTAATGGTTAAGAAACTACTGCCACTGCTGTTTCTTCCTATCATTGGTTTTGGTTGCGGTTGGGAAGAGTTTAGTAATAACAGGTAATGAGGCAGTGGGGGATGAGTCACATGCGGGAGATATTTTACGCGTGGAGAAAGGAAATTAAGAGGCGGGGGTTTACTTTACGCGCGGGTGAAATAAGAAGCGGGGGAGTTGTTTTACGCTTGTAATTGTTTTACGCGCAGAGAAGGAAATAACAAAGTTGGTTTTTGCTACTGCTACTGTTGATATTTTCTATGCGAGTTTGGGTACAAACGGGTAGTGGGTTTAGGAGTTGCGGTTTGGGTTTGATCCAATAGAAATTATATATATATATATATCAATACATAAAAAACTCTAAAAATTATATTGGTGGATACGGTTAAGCCAACAACTGTCCAAAGGATCTCCTACATGGAATAAATTAAAAAAAATTTATAATATCTCCATAAATCCTCTAATTGCACAAACACCTTAAAATAAAAATTAAATAAAATCTATTTCCTCTATTTAGCTCATAATTACTAAATAAATTAAATAATTAGTTAAATAATAATAAATACGATTTTCAGAATTAGGTGTTTTACAGCGCCTGTCCCGCGGGTGAGAGAAAGGGATGGCCCGTTCGAATATCTCGGGATATGATGCCGTGCGAGCCGGGGGTTGCGCCTGCACAAGGCTTCATCGTTTAAGTTGTTTGTTGGCTATCATCGCATCAATCGAGTAAGCAGCGGAAAGGGATATTGTTGCAATGCAATGCATTTAGCCAATTGAGTATTCGGGACAAATTGAGGGACTGGGTTCTCTTATGCAAAGGCATTCGTTCCATATATTATGCCCCCTCATACGATAACATCTCGGGGCAACAATTGAAAACCAGGATTTCAGGTCTTAGGGACTGAGGCACGCCTATCGCTCCCTCGGACGATCCAGTACCTACAAGCAAGTAAACTATTGGTGGGTCAACACTTTTATAAGTACTGGTGAGATAAAATAACTGAACAGAAACAAGCATTCACTAAAACCAACACTAAGTAATCATGTTGTAAAATATTACATTACTAGTGATCTTTCTAGTTTTACCTATGTTCGTTTTATGCAGTTCGCTAGCAGAGTCATATTACATTGTTTAGAAACATTATTAGAAAATAGAGTTTCATATACGATATAAGCAAGACAAGCTGATGTTCTATTTCAGGGTGTGCGTAGCGTGTCTCGTAGGACTCCAGGGACAAATGTATAGCTAGATACACATGCACATCTTAAGAGCAATCCATCTATCCAAGCAAACATAATAAACTAGCTATATACAGGGCGGTCCCCGAGTATCTCAGGATCGGCAGCTGTTGGACCAGCATACCAATGACTCTTTATCTGATGCTAAGGGTAGCTGTGGCTCATGGTTGCTTTTCACTATCATGGTAGCAGCCTTGACACATGCAGTTCAGCTCTCCACCAATAGCCATTGTCCGACCAATACGAATGCATGGAAACACTGTATACTCAATCACAAATACTAAGATAATAAAATCATAAGAAGATAATCAAATAATAGTCTCAAAATCATGGGTCCAAAATAGTCTCCTAAATAATACTAAAGTCCAAAATAGAAATATCCAAAATATAACTAGAAATTCCGAAGAACAATCCGGTCCAAACCAGCTAACTAAAACAACTGCTTTACTAAACTACTCAATTGCAGCCGGGGTTTGAGTTGCTAACTCTCCATGATCTTCCTGAGGGGCAAGATCAGGCTCAGCTACGTCGCCAACATACGGTCCATAAAGTGTAGGGATCTCATCCTCATCCTAGTCACCTAAAATATTGTTAACCAGTCAGGATTGGAACGAGTACATTAAAGTAAAAATAGTTCCAACATATGGTAGAAGCTATAGAACAATAAATAGTAAATAATATATGATGTCAACAAAACTAAAATCACAAAAAGGCAACCAGAATAACTAACTGCATTTTATATCATGGCAATGAAATACAATAATCACAAGCGATAATAGAAAATCACTTCAAGTATGGGGGAGACAAATAGGAATAAACTAATCTACGTTGTAGAAGTATGAAAAATATGCTATAGAGTTATACGCAGTATTTCAGTACTGGGTGGCGTAAGACGTGACTTCAGAGCCATCGGCGTACAAACAGAGCTTTATCGCTAGTACAGCATAAAATATAAGCTCCAGGACAATCCGCGTAATGCAGTATTTTCTGGCTGCTTCAGCGTAAAAGGGTTGTTACATCGCCACTTTGGCGTAAAACTTACTCTCTTTTAATGCGATAGGAAGTTGTACGGGGAACGCTTCGTATTCCTCAAATGAACCTGTCAGATCATGCAGTGAACCTGACTCCTGACAACGAGTACTGCACAGCTATCAAGACGACGGCTGTAATGATGGTGCGACATACAGACCCAAATCGTCGTTTAGTGATAATTTCCTGATATAAAGCGCTTTTATGCATATAAGGGAATAAGCTGCCTAGTTTTATACAGGCAGATGCGAGCTTTTACGCTCAGCAGAAGACAAAACAAACTGTCACGTCAAAAGCTACTCTTCGTAAAGAGCTCGAGGCACGTCTCTTCATTTAATGCACAGAATGGGGGCAGATCTCGGCATTTAGTGCACGAGATTTGGTTATATCTCCAAAGACTGGGCAAGCCATAATTATGGCTAATACGTCCACATTATCACCTCTATATATTATGCCAACTCAGGCTATATTTGCATTTGTGCGTGATAAGGCTATTGGGTCCAGAATACGCTCAAGGCCTTAGTTAAAGAAGGAGGATCGGCTATCTTTTACGCTAGCTACCTATCCATGCAGCATCAGGCTTCTACGCCTACAAGGCTTCTACGCCTATTTGGCTTCTACGCCATGGTGACAGTTATTGGCTTCTACGCCAACCTTTTCTACGCAAGGGGCAGTTACCTACGTGGCTCGCATGCCGTGATCTTCGCAGCAGTTATACGTATTATCTCATGATGGAACACGCATCACACGCTTATTCAGAAGATCATCTATACGTGGGTGGCAGTTATTATAATCGCCGCGTAAAAAGTGCCATACTCTTCACTATCTGGCTTCTACGCCGATTGGACGGTTACTGTCACTAAAACCCTATAAATAGAGACCTCTATTGACAGAGGTCGAGGGTCGAAAATTAATTTTTGGAGAGAGAAGAATCCAGAGTACAGATATAGAGTAGTGTTTGACAATTTTGGCATCGGGCATCCACTCCCTCTTGCATTCTTTGAAGCATCTCCTTCTTCTACAGCACTTCTTCGTCATCGTGTGATCCAAGGGACAAAGTGATCGACTGCAGATCAGACTCCTATAGCAATATTTACCCAGATTAAAATTTGTACTTGACATCCTCGTATAGGATTAATTGTACTTCTTATTTGTAAACCTAAGAAAGGATTTTGTATAAACCTAGTTTTATTTCTTCCATTTATTATCAAACACAAGATGGCGACTCTGCTGGGGACCTCTTTCTCATCTGACGAAAAAGCAATTGCTCAACACAATGCAGTATTAGTAGGATCAATGAAGAAGACCTTGGTCGTCCAGTTCGACCAATCCGCCTACGAAGATTTGCTTCGAGCAGGGGGTAGCTCTCACTCTCTCTCTGTCCAAGACAACAGAAAACTGCGTAAGGTGCGGATGCCCCGGACATCTCTTACCATTCCTGCCGACTCTCTGATCTCTCGACCAACGAGGTTGTAGCATCGCTCCCTCCGCGCCTTGCGCGTAAAACTCAGTCTTTCGTCGCTGACGGGGCAGACAAAACTTCTGGCAATGCCTCAGCGCCAATCCAGAAGCATATATCGCGCATTGCGCGTAAAAACTCGTCTCCCGTCGCTGATGGGACAGACGTAGTTTCTGACAAGGCCTCAACGCCAAGTCAGAAAATTCAAATATGCTCCACGCGTAAAAATATCACTCTCACTCAAAAGGAGGCAGAGAGTCCCAGTAATCTCCGCAAGGGAAAACAGGTGGCGGATTTCCCTACTTCTCGGATTGTACGCCATCAAGAGAGGAGTCTGCCCGCTCTTCAGATTACGCGGAACGCTGACAGCCGATTGAGGACTTCCTCAATTTTATGCCAACCTGAGCAGAGTTCCAAATTATGCCAGGAGAAGCCCCTCGACGTAAAGAAGGTTCAGTTTGTAGATAGATACGCTCCTCGGGGATCATGTGCTGCTCATATGGCTGAATTGCTGTATTCCTACGGCAGGGAAAGGGTTGGGGTGCCCAATATCCGTATTCTAACTGATGCAAAAGGGAGGAACAAACTTTCTTCCTCTTCTTTTTCCGTTAATACTCCTGACTTGCGTGAATTTCTAATCCAGAAACGCAAAGACAAGAGTCATAAACAGGCTTCAATTCCGCTAACTGTCAAACGTGGGGAGATCATGTAAGAAGATGCATCAACATCTAATGTCATCATGACATATGGGCCATATGAAAATGATGCCTTTATTGTTCCTCCAACTCGCGACGACCAGCATCCAATAGTCTTCGGTTGAATGCGAAATAGACCGATGGTACAAGAAGAATCTCGCGAGTCTGAGGGTGGCAAAATGCAAATCCACAGGTATAGCCAACAAGCTTTGAAGATTATACAAAGCATGGGTTATGATTTGAAGTTGAAATAAGGCCTCAACTATGGAAAATGCAGACGAACACCGTTGCATAGTAATCCTTACTGTCAACAAACTCGTTTTGGGTTGGGGTACACTGCATCTCTTGCAAATTCCAAACCTTCAGAGGCAGGTCATTCTAAATCAACTTTAGTGGACAAATGCCACGATATGTCTGGGGGTAGCCTACCTCGATAAAATCGGGCACCATCCAAAGCCGGGGGTAGAATTCCTTCTGAGTCCGAAGATGATGCAACGATGGCGATCTTCCCGGAAGATCGTAAAACTCAGGCATCAGGAGCCCGAAGGCCGAAAGGGACTTTCTCCTTCAATGAAGATGACATCATTGAAATCTTCAATATGTTGATGAAGGAACACAAACTTCGGCTACCCAACATCAGATACCCTAAGATGGCTGGCAAAGTTAATGACCCAGATTATTGCCTCTTTTATCGGTACATTCATCACCCTACAAGGGCCTGCTATGTACTAAAAAGGAGAATCCAGGAGTTGATCTACGCCAAAGTCATTACTTTGCATCTGTAAACGAGGGGACGATCACTGCAAATTGACTTTACTTTTTACGTGATAATTTGTTCCCTCAAGAAAATACCGGATGATGAGTCCCTAAAGTTTCCCCAGTAGATTCTTCAGTTCTATCCCCACTCAAGAAAATCACTCTACAGTGAATTTTTCGGACATGAGTTTACGTCCATATTACCTCTGAACTATTGTCCAAGCATGTCGTTATCTCCCCAGCTGAGTTTGTCATGTTCATATTACCTCTGAACAAACAATTCTGGTCTGACTATAATTTATCATGTCCATATTACCTCTGATATCGGTTGTCATCTCAACTTAACATCCGTACTTAACTCTAAGTACACCAGTGGTGTTAAGTCCACAAAAACTGCCATGTCCATATTACCTCTTAGCAGATATGTACCTCCATCACCAATGGAGTTACAATTCAAAATTTTGTCATGTTCATATTACCTCTGAACAAACTTTTCGAGTTTTCGGCTATCGATTATCACGTCCATATTACCTCTGATATCGATTGTCATCTCAACTTAATATTCGTATTTAACTCTAAGTACGCTAGTGGTGTTAGGTCCACAAAAAACTGCCATGTCCATATTACCTCTGAGAAGATATGTACCTCCATCCCCAATGGAGTTACAATTCAAAAGTTTGTCATGTTCATATTACCTCTGAACAAACTTTCTGAGTTTTCGGCTATCGACTATCATGTCCATATTACCTCTGATATCGATTGTCATCTCAACTTAACATCCGTACTTAACTCTAAGTACACCAGTAGGGTTGAGTCCACAAAAATCTGCCATGTCCATATAACCTCTAAATAGATATGTTTAACTAATTTGTAACATCAAAACCTATCACGTCCATATTACCTCTGATAGTGTTTTGTGTACAAGTTTTAGTTGGATCGTATTCTATCATGTCCATATAACCTCTGAATAGATATGTCCAGCTGAAGCTTACCGAAAGTATATCACGTCCATATTACCTCTGATATCACTTTCACCCTAGCCTGTCATTTATATTCCAAAATGATGGGTCCACAAAGTCAGATAAAGCCTCTTTATTATTCCCAGAAAGAGCAAAATTACATATGAAAGCAAAAGGTACATCATTTGGGAGGAGCATTTAAGTCGCGAAACTGCTGCGCCAGAGTAGCCATTCTCTCATCCCTGGAGTTCAAGACGTCGGTGCGAGCCCGCTCCAATCTTACTGCCTCATTGTTCAAAGCAGATAGCTCGGACCGAGCATGTACAAAACCTGCGTGGATGACACCCACATGTGTCAAGTTCTGCTGAGCAGTCTCCATTCGATCCTTCAGCATATCTTGAGAGGCCGACAAAGAGAGAGCCTTCTCCTCTGCTTGAGCGAGCTCATCTTTCAATTTGCGGACCCTCGCTGTCTCTTCCTCATATTCGGCTTTGCACTGAGTCAGTTGGGGAATGACATACTCCAATTCGACACGCTCTTGATCCATCTCCTACTGCTGTTCCTGGACGGATTTGTTCAGAGGTTCCATTTGCCCAGCAAGCTCTGCAGTCAAGGAGTCATACCTAGCTTGAACGAGACCGTCAATGCTGCCTCGAGATAGCTGTAAATAGTCGTTAATGGGTTGTTCCAAACCATTAACTATCTGCTCCAGTGTATCAGCTCTCCCAGCATCGTTGAAGTCTCTGATCGGCACTATCGCAAACTGGGAGGACCTCCGCAGAGCCTCAAAGCCTAGATTCTTCTCCAGCACCATTGATATCATCGTTTTCAAGGTGGTGTAGAAAATACTAGTATACTGCTCAATTAGCATGGCGAGATCCGAATGGACGCTAGGAGTGGCTACAATATCGACGAATCCCCCTCCAGGAATGACTGCAGATAATGTTGCTACAGTCGTCGCCTCAATAGATGGTGCGACAAAAGAAGAAGCACCAACAACGGACGAAGTGGCTGGCGTACTCAAAGGAGGCATTGTCGTAATGACAGGCTCATCCTCCTCTCGAGATATCGGAACCATTTCGGGCGAGCCGGCACCCGAAAATGTTTCCTCTTCAAAGTCAGGCACCTCCGTGTCATGGACATGAGCGAAAACAAAGCCAAAAGTTGCGTCGACGGTGTCCTCCCCGTAGATGTCTTCCCCTGAAAAGAAGATAAGAGAAAGTTAATATTAACTTGATGTTAATTTTTCTAAAAAGAGGCATAAAGACGACATTTACCCATGGTCGATGGTATATATGTCGCGTCTGCAGCCAGTACAGCTAAATCATTTCTTAATGATGCTAAGCGAGTTGTTATACCTGGAGAGGAGGGTGCACCAAATGACGACTGAGGGTAGTCATCCAAGTCTTCACCCAGATCCAATTGAGGTTCATCTGATGGAATCTCGCTGGGTATACTTATAGACGCGGCAGGAGTTTCTTCCGTTGCTGATATGGATAAAGATATCCTTATTTGGCTCGGCCTCGAAGGCGATCTCGTTCCACTACCTGAAGCAGTAGCAGCGACAGCAGCCTCGAGCAAAGATTCTCTGGCACTGTCAGCCGGAACTGTGAAGGTTCTCTCTCTAAAAGGCGAGGAACCTCTAATCAAAAAATCATCCCCAACAGGGTAAACAACAGGCTCACTTCTAGGAGCCTCATGACTGGAAGCCCTATCAGGACCACTACCAGTCTTTTTTTTCTTACGAGGGAAAGTCTCCTTCAGAACAGGAGCCCTTCGCTTACCAGATATAACCAGAGGCTCTGCAGGCGGAGGTATTTCGCCTCTCGGTACTGCCAACAAAGGCTCATCTGGATTCACAGAATCTTCACCCTCGTCAGAGAAAACTGATAGGATTTTGTCTCTTTCCGCTGACTTAGAAGAGGGTATCCTAAAACTTTCACGCATATCAAAATCATGATGGAAGGTATTGGTTGCCACATAAAATTGGGCATACAAATGGAGGATGCACAACTCCATGGAGAGTGAAGTCGCGGGCACAGTAAAAGCTGCTCCAGTGCAACCTATTATGAAGTATCGCCATCCTTTCGCTCCATCAATGAGTCCACCCCTGGACTTGAAGCTGGTGACGGCATTGCCTACGTGCAATTGGTCATACCCAAACTGCCTGGCGAACCGACTAGGCAGGTAGGGCTCAAAGAAGCATTGGTCTTCACTTCTGTACAATAAATGGGAAGGTCTAATGCAGACCAACCAATTAAAAGCTTCAGGAGAAAGAATGGTCTTCCCTTCACCTGAGTCCTGAAGCCTGCTCCCCTGTTGATTGAGATGTACAGAGGGGACGGTGCAGAAGAGCTTTCAGCTGTGACTAAAATTTAGTGCCCGTCGACAGTGTAAAACTGTGGTCACATTCCAGGTAGAATTATTGTAATTCAATAAGAAATTACTTTCCGAACTACTGCTAGAGCCGGGAAACATTACTCTGGGGTTATGGAGAATTAACCATCCCATCAAATATAGGAACGGTAATTCTACCCTGGGAAAGCTGTCACGTCGTGTTTCATCGGCAAGCAGCCCATCAGTAATGGCCCTCAGGACAGCTTGTATGCGGCATACCATGGCAGGGAGCAAGCCCAGTCTTGCCCCGAATACCAGACGTACTGTAGGCCATAAGGTGTTACGGTGAATGCGATCTGAAGATGCAATGCCTAGTACTACCAATCGGCGGAGCCACACAGAGAGGAAGACAGCCAGTTGAACTTCTCGCGACAGAGGCCTGCGACAATGCCTCAAATAACTGTAGGCTTTAGTGCCTGTAGGATATTTCCCTATCCCTTCGTCGAGAATTTTATCTGAAGCCCCAGCATCTTCAATAAGGTCATCGACTACTTGAGCACTAAGCACGCTCAGAAAGCTCAAAAGCCTATCCCTGCTATCCACGACTTTATCTGACTTAGCAGCCCTGGCCTGATGGAAGAAGAGGTAGGACGCCCATTTGTTGGTATGAGCCAAATCAGAGGGCTCATTATAGAAGGCGGTGCATGCTAAATAGTGACACATCAGCTCCTGGTACACTGCCACTACCCGATGGTCTGTATCCCCCAGCTTCCGGTTTGTGGGAACATACTCTTTATAAGGAGTATTCCCCATTGGCAGTCTTGAAATCTCTGTCATTTCGTGAAGGGCCAATCCCAACTCCCCCAGTGGAGTGGCAAAAGTCCCAGTGAGCGAGATATATCGCTCCATTAAAGCGAAAAACAGGTTGGGGTTGAGAGGTAACCCAATACTAGTAGCACTCACAGCCGCGTACAGACCAATGCTCTCCGGCTCAGTCTTAAAATGCTTCAGGGCCCAGGCAGCTAAACGAGCCCATCGAAGATTTGTAGGGGTAACCCACCCATTGGTCCGAGGATTAACCTTGGGGTATACTCCTCCATGCCCCATGAAGTTATTGCAGAAAGTCGGTAATTGGACTGGTTGGAGCAGTGAAGTGTCTTCACTCGGGACACTGCCCGGATACAATCCCCTGAAAGGCATGACCGGGCCGGAAGGGCGGCTTACAAATGACCCTTGGTCAGATCCTTTTTGGTAAAATATCTTCCCCGGCTGGCCTGGAAGATTGCGAGTCAGAGTCCACGACATCCTCCTGGGATGCGTGGCATGGAAGAATGCCGAGATAGGGTAATCTCTCAACATCTTGGGCAGATACTGGACCAGGCCCCCGGCAGAAAAAACCCAGTTTTCTTTCTTGGGCTTCGTCTGGGATTGCTTGTCAATCATATCCCCGAAAAGGAAAGCCGGTTTTATGTATTGTGCCCCGTCTATATACGCCAGGGGCTCTCCGTTGATCATGCTCAACTGCATTCGCTCTCCTTGAGACGATATAAGGATTCTCCTTCCTTCAGGATATTGGAGTCCAGAAATAGGAAATGTCATATGGGACAAATCCTCCAGGTAATTGGAATGCAGCATCCCAGCAGCAGAACCCATCACCTCAGCCAACGGAGATACATGCAAGTTAACTACAAAGTGCAAGAAAAATAACGTCAGTTTTTATACTAGACCTCATAATCTTGCAGCTTATGCCAAAGAGCAACAGTCTGTGCTTTTACGCCAAAACTGTAAAAACTTGACTTATTATGCCGGAATCTCATTCCAAGGCGTAAAATTCAAGATTGGCAGTATACACAAAAATCTGACAGTCTGTGTTTTATGCCAGATTGCCAAAGTTTGAGTTATTACGCCAAAATTTTCATCCAGAGCGTAACACTCAAAGTTTGTAGTATACGCCAAATTTTGACAGTCAAAGCTTTTACGCCAGACTGCGAAAATATGGAGTTTTTACGCTGACACATTAGAAATATGGGCATAAAAAGATAAAACATCTCTGTGCATCATCTTCCTCAAAGAGGCGTTCAGCACAGAAAATGACCTAGCACGTTCACGTACAACGTGTGCGAAGGGTTTTCTTCGTTCTTGTCATCCCAAAAGCTTTACCTATAACGCCCGGTGCACAGCTCGTCGGTGGGACACTTCGTTCAGAGCGGGGCTCGCCCTGTCCGATGGGAGTCGCTCTTGCTTGGGCAGAAGAGCGAGAAGAGAAGGCAGCCTTCTTTCCCTTAGAGGAGGAGATTGGTTTTGGTGCCATTGCTAAAAAACTCAGAATGCTCAAAGAAGAAATGAAGGAGAATACTCAAAGAGACGAAGGTTTTCTTTTTCAAAAGACAGGTGAAGAGTCTTCTCTCTGAAAGCCTTGGGATATTTATAGAGTTCAGATGGACTCCTCGAATCCCTAACCAAATCTGATATTTAATATTCGATTATGATTGGGGACTACGTCAGCCTATTACTCAGGGAAGGCGGACAGTCAGCTAATTCAAAAAGTTTTCATGCAGAGCAGATTCGTAATTTTACCCTAAGGAGCTTTTTATGCTCGGGAAGCTACAAATCTATGGTTTTACGCTCAGAGGCTATAAGTCTATGGTTGTACGCCCGGATGCTTTTACGCTCGAGAGGCTACAAACCTACGACTTCATGCTCAGAGGCTACAAATCTATGATTTCACGCTCAGAAGCTTTTTACGCTCAGAGGTGACAAATCTACGACTTCACGCTCGGAAGTTTTCTTTTCAGAGGCTATAAATCTATAGTTCTACGCCCGGATGCTCTTATGCTCAGTAGCTTTTACGCTCGAGAGGCTACAAACTTACGATTTTACGCTCATCTACACTATGGATCTATGACTTTCCGCATATCTGAAAATACGCAGGCCAGAGTATGCGTATATCTGAACAATTCTCAAGACGGCCAATTACCAGGGTTCATGCAGAAGATACTCCTTCTTGGCCTCAAAATATCCCAAGTACCCAAAGTATACAGAGTTCAGCATAAAAAATGACTCTTCTTCTTGGGTCGATTGGAAGTTCATCCAAAATCCAGTCTGAATATTTTTTTTCTACAGTTCAAGATGGCGACTCAGTTTAGACGGCCATTTCTTGCCCTATTTCAAGGGATTTTTGGGAAATCATTCTTGAAGATGATGGTCTGAACAAGAATTCTTCTTATCAGAGAAGTGACAAGTTCAGAATTCTACGGAATCTCTCGTTCAAAAAAGCATAACAGTTCGGATATTCGACTTAAATGCTAAACAGTTTTCTACGCGTCCTCAGTTACGCGTAAAAGACAGGACGGGATCAAATACTCTTATTTCAGAGTCGGCATAAAGTTATTTAGACGTGGCGAAGCTACACATATTCAAACTTCATCACAGCAAAGAATATGGCAAAATCATCAGATGCGTAAAAGAAGACAATTTTATTAATCATGATTACATATGAGAGAAATCCAGTCTACAAAGGGTTATTTTCATCTTCATGATTACTTATGAGGGAAATCCCGTCTACAAAGGATTCCCCATTTTCATTTAAAGATCACACCAAGAGTCTGTTCTGCCAGGTTCTCGCATTGGGGGAGATCTTTATCCGTCTTCTACAGCAGTTCATCGACTTCCACAGTCGATGAACAAGAAAATGATTAATAGCGGGAGGATAAAAAACTGGGCCTGTATAAATTATTCAAGAGCCCATCCTCCATACGCCATGACAGATTGAGTTGAGGTGTTATACCCAACATAGTACTGGAAGACAGGGCTAGTTTGTCTGCCCTCGTCCACGAACAACGGGAGAAAATATAGCTTGCAAGCTGTGTGGTCGAATGTGACCCTTCCTCTCTCCTGGATGAATCACCATATGAAGTTGCTGATTATCCCGAGCAAAGGAAGCTATGATATCCTTCCATGATCCATCGTTGCAGAGGACATTTGCTCGAAGATGCCTTCTTTTTCGGCTCCTTACATGCTGGAAGAACATGATCTTCTTCATCCTCAAGTCGACCTGACGAACTACGGCAATCATCTCTGTGTGGTGAAGGAAATATGGGAAGAACAGGTTAACTCCTCAGCCTTTATATAGGCAAAAGATAACACACCGAATCCCAATAAATCCCCAAAAAATCGGCCAAGAAATTAGCCTCGAAGAACGAGTCAAATTTGACCATTTTATGCTTCATTCAAAGTGTTTCAAATTACAAGGAATTTGAAAACTTTGAAGGGGGTCTTGTAGAAGCATGAAAAATACGCTGTAGAGTTATACGCAGTATTTCAGTACTGGGTGGCGTAAGACGTGACTTCAGAGCCATCGGCGTACAAACAGAGCTTTATCGCTAGTACAGCGTAAAATATAAGCTCCAGGATAATCCGCATAATACAGTATTTTCAGGCTGCTTCAGCGTAAAAGGGTTGTTACATCGCCACTTTGGCGTAAAACTTACTCGCTTTTAATGCGATAGAAAGTTGTACGGGGAACGCTTCGTATTTCTCGAATGAACCTGTCAGATCATGCAGTGAACCTGACTCCTGACAACGAGTACTGCACAGCTATCCAGACGACGACTGTAATGATGGTGCGACACACAGATCCAAACGGTCGTTTAGTGACATTTCCCTGATACAAAGCACTTTTACGCATATAAGGAAATACGCTGCCTAGTTTTATACAGGCAGATGTGATCTTTTACGCTCAGCAGAAGACAAAACAAACTGTCACGTCAAAAGCTGCTCTTCGTACAGAGCTCGAGGCACGTCTCTGCATTTAATGCGCAGAATGGGGGCAGATCTCTGCATTTAATACACGAGATTTGGTTATATCTCCAAAGACTGGGCAAGCCATAATTATGGCTAATACGTCCACATTATCACCTCTGTATATTATGCCAACTCAGGCTATATTTGCATTTATGCATGATAAGGCTATTGGGTCCAGAATACGCTCAAGGCCTTAGTTAAAGAAGGAGGACCGGCTATCTTTTACGCTAGCTACCTATCCATGCAGCATCAGGCTTCTACGCCAACAAGGCTTCTACGCCTATTTGGCTTCTACGCCAACCTGACAACTATTTGGCTTCTACGCTATGGTGACAGTTATTGGCTTCTACACTAACCTTTTCTACGCAAGGGGCAGTTACCTACGTGGCTCGCATGCCGTGATCTTCGCAGCAGTTATACGCATTATCTCATGAGGGGACACGCGTCACACGCTTATTCAGAAGATCATCTATACGTGGGTGGCAGTTATTATAACCGCTGCATAAAAAGTGCCATACTCTCCACTATCCGGCTTCTATGCCGATTGGACGGTTAATGTCACTAAAACCCTATAAATAGAGACCTCTATTGACAGAGGTTGAGGGTCAGAAATTAATTTTTGGAGAGAGAAGAATCCAGAGTACATATATAGAGTAGTGTTTGACGATTTTGGCATCGGGCATCCACTCCCTCTTGCATTCTTTGAAGCATCTCCTTCTTCTACAGCACTTCTTCATCATCGTGTGGTCCAAGGGACAAAGTGATCGACTACAGATCAGACTCCTATAGCAATATTTACCTAGATTAAAATTTGTACTTGACATCCTCGTATAGCATGAATTGTACTTCTTGTTTGTAAACCTAAGAAAGGGTTTTGTATAAACCTAGTTTTATTTCTTCTATTTATTATCAAATATACGTGATTTAAAATACCTTGTCGTCAAGTGAATGGCTAAGGGTAAAATTCGGCAAACCAAACGTGTCATGCATGGCTGCAATTATTTCAGTAAGACCATGGGATAAAAAAGGAGTAGTTCACATGTCCACTAAGTATTTCTTCTCCCGACTAGTACAACATAGATTCCGAACAAAAATAATAAAATAACAATAGTCCAGAAAGTCACATATCTTATACAAAAATCCACCATTTACTAATCTGTGTAACGAGTGGTAGGAATCAAATAAACAATACTAAGCATGCATTATAGAGACTATCAAGTACTGAAAGTAATCACGAAAATGTACTCGCATGTGGTCCTTAGTTGTGGTACGAATCAAGGCCCAAATCAGAGTCCAAATCGCCTATGTAGTACGAATTACCATGTTAAATGATATATTTTTTAAATTCTAAAATAATTAGTCTAATATCTTATTTTAATCCTATTATTTTTAATTTTATATTAAATCTTAATTTTTGTCTAAAAAATTAAATTTGGCAGATTGAGACTCGTGGCACCCAAATCGAGACGTACTATTGACCAAAAAGTTAACCGACATAAAATCTAGATTTTCATGTAAATTTTTGTAGATTTTAGCACTACTTGAACGCTGGAATCGATGGATTAACAAAATCACAAGTTAATAAAAAGTTATGGCCAATATGGCAATTAGATGACAGTTTTGTAGGTTCCCTGACTACCTCTAGGTTGCACAAATTTTACAGAATAGTAAAATAGTATATTTATTTTTGAGACATCAAACGATTCGTTATTCCGAGTTCGGGATGTCCCAAAATATCAAAAATACAAAACGTGTCAGATTTTGGACAACTGGCACTCTACGAATTTTATAAAAAAAAGGTTCAGGATTTATGAAAAAATTACATATTTAGAAACTATACATCGATACAGTTCCAATGAAAGAAACGAGTATGCGTTTAGAGTTCGGAGCTAGGTGTAATGGTTTCGGGAAGTCGAGGAACTCTAGGTAAAATCTGCTCCTCAAAGCCTCTCTCTCTCTCTCTCTCTCTCCTATAATTAATTCGGGGAAAATCAAAATACCCTTACTTATATATAAGAAAGCAGCAGCCGCAGCTTAGGAGGCGTGCCACGTGTCGTCCATCTAAGGGGAGCCCGCCTAGATGGGACGGATCCCAGCACAGCTGGCTCGGCTAAGCCCGAGCTTGGCTTGGACTCATAATCTGAGTCCAGTACGGAGACTCAGAAGGGACCCGCCCCCGCTCAGCTGACGCTGACAGGCGGGCCTGCCCCGCTGGCTGCAGGCGACTGACCAACGGGCTCTACCAGCGCTGACTAGGTAGGGTTGTTTTTAATAGGGTTTTCTTTTTCAAAAAATAGTTTTTAAATAAGTTTTAATTAAATTAACTCATAAAAAATATTAAAAATAGTCAAAAAATTCTAAAAAATTCTAAAAAATAATAATTTAATATTAAACCCTAGAAAAATATTTGGGGGTCAAAGTTGGCCTCTAGGTTTTCCACAAAAAAATTTAGAAGTCCTGGAGAGTTAGATTTTATTTATTAATAATTACAAAAAAAATTAAAAAAAATTCTAATGGCCTAACCATGGGTCCAAACTCTAGAATGAGCTTCGATGTGTACTAAGGATCTAATGTTCCCTTATTGGTGTATAAATCCTAAAGATGTACATATTATTATTTAATATTTTATTATTAGTATATTCGGTAAGGGGGTGCTACAAACCTATCCTCATTAATAAAATTTTGTCCTCAAAATTTAAGGTAGAACAAGTACAAGAAGAAAAAATACCTCATGGTGCAAAACAATAGGGGTAATGTTCACGCATCTCGTCTTTCCGCTCCCAAGTGGACTCGTTGGGGGAATGATGCAGCCAAGAGACGCGAACCAACGGAATCGTCTGGTTACGAAGCACCTTCTCCCTGCGATCTAGGATCTCCTCCGGCTGCTCCGGATAACGGGCCTTGGTCCAACCTCGAGCTCTGAATGGTCTAGAAAATGACTAGGATCTACCACATAATGAATCAGCTGTGACACGTGAAAAATGTTATGTACTCCTTCCAATGTAAGCGGTAAGTCTAGTCGATAGGCTACAGCACCTATCCTCTCTAAAATATCGAAGGGTCCGATGAACCTTCGACCAAGCCTCCTACCTCTAACGAAATGAATCGTACCACATGTCGGAGAAATCCCCAAGAACACCAAATTAACAAACTATGACAAAATAGAAACTTAACACATAATCTAAGGGCGTAATAAATTCAAAATAGATAGATCTATACCTCAAACTGTAACGGTCACCGGTGGCTATCGGCCTACTGCTTTTGTCTGTCCTAGGCCACGCAAAGTCTCTCTCTAATATGCTCCACCTTTTCTGTAGCATCAATTACCATCTCTGGTCCTCAAAGTGCTCTCCCGCCGACGTCGTCCCAAGATAATGGAGTTTGACATCTTCTACCGTACAGAGCCTCGAAAGGAGACACCTCAATACCGGCCTGATAGTTATTATTGTATGCAAACTCTACCATGTGAAGATGGTCCTCCCACAAGCCACCAAAATCTAGTACACATGTTCGAAACATATCCTCGAGCGTCTGAATAGTCCTTTCTGACTGTCCATCCGTCTGAGTGTGGTAAGCAGTGCTAAATTTGAGTTAGGTACCCAAGTTAGCCTGCATACTCCTCCAAAAGTGGAATATAAATCTGCTATCCCGATCGGACGATGCTTACTGGAAATTCATGCATCCTGAAAATCTGTCTCACATATAAATCGGTGAGCTACTCCGTGGACAATTCCACTTTGAAAGAAAAAAAAGGAGCTGATTTGGTCAACCTGTCCACGATGACCCAAATTGCGTCCTTCCCTTCTAGAGTGCGTGGAAGTCCGGAAATAAAATTTATCGTGATATGTTCCCATTTCCATTCGGGAATCTGTAGTGGTTGGAGCAACCCTCCTGGTCTCCATTTCTAGGCTTTGACCTGCGGGCACAGTAGAAATCTGGAGACAAAGCGTGCCATCTATCTCTTTATCCCATACCACCACACGTGTTCCCTCAGGTCCTTGTACATCTTGTTAGCTCTCGGATGTATAGAATACTGGGAACGATGAACCTCATGCATGATCTCTTCTTAGAGGTCCCACTAGGCATACATAGCCTAGTCCCGTGCCTCAGTGAACCATCCTCTGCAATAAAGAAGTCCTACAACAATCATGCTTGCTGTCATGACCCGCACCTGAAAAATCGAGCATGAGTCGTGGGTACGTCCAGCCTATGCCACAGAATCGGTGGTAGAACGCTGTAAAGGTTCGTTCTAGGTCACAATCTATATCTCACAAAACCTGTCAATAATCTCTCCAAAAGGAGGGCAACCACGCAGTATAAATATGACTCAATCACAATAACTAGGGAAAGAGTAAAAGCACGATAAGATATCACAACGAAACAAAAACCAAAGAGAGCAATATAATATCCAAAATATACAGTCCAAGTCTACAATATCTCACAGCAGCAAAATAATAAGTACAATCATCCAAAATAACAACTAGAAATAACCCAAGAAACCCACCTAGCTAACTAGGGCGCTAACGGCTTCTCCTCGAGGGGCTCCTCCTCAGTCTCGGGGTCACAGCACTCCTCGACGCCCGGCCTGTAGAATATCGGGCAAAAATTCTCAGGATCCTCTGAAAAAAATATGCCCAATCAGGACTGGAACGAAGTACATAACTCTGAAATCAACTCCAAATATATGGTAAGGTGTATATGACTAGCGATAAAAAAGTATACAAGATGCACAGGAAATAAATACATGATGGAGCAGATAAGTAGCTGCAATATAAAACTGGAGAACAATACAAGTAGTAGAGAAGTAACTGCATGTGAGAAAAATAAGAATACTAGCTAAGTGCCTTGAGCACAAGTTCGTTATGTGATCGGCTTAGGTTGCACATGAATAATCTATGATAACACCATTTTGCGTGAGTTGCATAACCGACATATACATGAATACTGTTTGGCTTTGATCACATAACCAACTCCTACTCCCCTCCCCCACTAATACTCTTGGATCCAACCACGGCACGCTACGTACATGATAAATAGCTCGCGCACACGAAGACGAGAGCACAAGAAGCACATGATAGCATATGAGAATCAAT